>JBAMHX010000009.1:20945812-20961960 GCA_037177515.1 Pseudomugil tenellus | reverse complement strand
ACCATCCAATCTTTTTCCAGAAAGGCTTTCACCGATGACAGCACGGGAAAAGGTGTGGTGCATGCTGCGGCTCACATCCATCACCATTCTTTTGAAACGCTGAAATTTTCACTTTTTTCATTGTGCTTTTTCTACAAATCCCACAAAAAGCTGACAGAACCGCTCCTGTTGAGGTTTTCACGCAGCATCGAGAGGCAGTGTGTTAGATCTTTGTCCTCTGTGTTATAAGACCTGACTTGCGTGTTAAAACACATCAGTCAGCCTCATAGCCACGCTGGCTACCGGCGCTGTAGCCCGGATATCCCCAAAGGGAGCAAACACACTTTAAGACCTGAAATCTCTTAAAACCCTAAATAACAGCTGGATCTATAAATCTTTTTTTTATTATTATTATTATTAATTTTTCCATTTAAAATAAAAAAAGACAAACATTTTGCATTAGCTTTGATCTTTACTGACCAGCGACTTGCACAAGTTCTCAGCCTCATATTATTAATCTGGCTCTTTCTTGTGCAAACTCTGTTCCTCCATCATTTAGTTTGAAACCCAACTGTGTAAATCAGATCTGAGATCTGCGAATGGCTTTGCGCATTGTGCGGTGTTTATGTAGAGCTTACGAGCCGACAGTTTGTCTTCAGAGCAGCGCTCCACATAATCGTTCTCATTGTGTGGTCCCGCTTCACTCTAACAAAAGAGAAACCCTCAACTTAACTATAATTTATATGCTGCACAGGTTTTAAACGTAAACTAGCGTTGAGGGTGGCTTCTGCCTCCCGACAGCTTTCCCCGGTGCCTCTCGGGTCGGTGCCGAGCAGCTGTAGGAGGAAGCGAAGTAACGACTCCGCTCAGCGCCTGATTGGATCTCCTCCTGTCTCCTGTGTTGCCATGACTCATAATCTGTTGCGTTGAGTGCGAGCGTGCTGCTGTGCCTGCCTGTGTTTGAGTACATGTGAAACGTGGAGGGTGTGAGAGCGTTAACGCAGTGCTTTCCCACCCTTCCACCCCCTCTCCCCCTCCCCAACCCTGTCCCTCCTCTCTGCTTTGCACTGTAGATGACTCAGACCCAGGCCAGTCGAGTGAGACCTGGGGAGAGAGATTAGTGCCTCCCTGCAGGATATACGCAGGTAACCGCTGCACCCCGATCCTCGGCCCCCCCTTTCTCCCTCCCTCTTCGAATCACATCACCCATTCTGCGCTACTACTCTGCTGTAGAGACACACACACACACACACACACACATGCACGTGTGTGTGTTCTTGCCTTGCATCTGCCCCTATTACGGCTCAGCATGTCTGTGTTTAGACTGATCGAATACGATGGGGGTGTGGGGGTGGAAGGGGGGGTCATCTGAGCTTGGCTGGCTTAAGAGAATGCTGTCTTTATTTTTTGTCCCCCCCTTTTTTTCAGACCTCATGCTTGTCATCTGTTTCTTTGCAAGCCCAACAGATACAAGGGGAGGAAGAGAATGTGTTACCGTGACACTAACACTGCCGACCCGTTTCAGACTCCGTCCTAAAACCTCTCTGGGTTCTGTTGCAGATAAAGACGGACCGGATAAGAAGAAGGTGAAGAAGGAAGCCGGGAGCAGAAAGTCCCAGGCGCCCAACCTGTTGTTTGGGTACCCGCTGTCGGAGCGCAAGCAGATGGCTCTCCTCATGCAAATGACCGCCAACAGTCCAGGTTTGTGTGCCTCTTATCGTAACCGCAGATATATTTACCTTTCACGGACTCATGCTTTTATTTTCACTTTACTTCTTGATGTTTTTATGAGTCATTCATTTATAGTCCAGCAGGTTTCCAGTAAAACTCTCTGGTTGCTCAGTTTACTCTTTCTGATCAAGAAGAGAAGCTTGTTGTGGATGGTTCTTAAAATTCAGATGAACAAACATGTTTCAGGCTTATATGTAACTGGATTAAGTGATTTTATCTTTTTTTTTTTTGCTTTTTTTTAGACAAATTTGACTAAGAAAATTTGCAGGCTGCTTTGGGTCAGGAGCCCATGACTATAACTAAATAATGGCTTTCCACATTTGGTATGCTTTTTATTCCAGCTGTCTTTGGTTGTTTGAGGATTTTTAAATCAAATTTATATGAAGGGATTGACTCAGAATATTCCCATCTCTTAGCTTGTAGTTGCACAAAGTTTTGGTTTAGGTTGAAGGATGTGCAAGTAATTATGATCACGTTTAGCACAAACATCCCTCAATATCGTCACTTTCCAAAAAAGATGAAGTGCGTCTGTGTGTTGCTGCTAGTGCTGCTTTGGTGCAGTAGTGAGAAAGTCTGGAAGAAGAACAAGAGTTTTCCCTTCCAAACACGGTCATGTGGAATTTTTTATTCATAGAAAAAAATGACAAGCTCGTCATTGTGGATGTCGGCTTGTCAGCCTGTAAACAACGTCTGTAGGATAACTACCCACTTTATACAGCAAAGTAACGGGATTTAATCACGAGTTTTTACCGAACCGTGGTGGTTGGCACACCCACCTCACAGCAGAAAGGTTGCTGGTTCAAACCTGGCTCTGTTTTATGTTTCTGTGTGACTTCTTCCACCATTAAAAGGCATCCATGTTAGGTTATTGGTGAGTCTAACCCCCCCCCTAGGAGAGAGTGTGAGTACTTGTTTGTCTCTGGGTTGACACTGCCTCTCGCCTGCTGGTTGCTGAGATGGTTTCCAGCTTCCCGGCAGCCATGAGTTGGAATAAGTTGAATAGAAAACACGTGAAACATGCTGTTGTGTACGACTCAGGTTGGGCTTACTGAGCAACTTAACTAGTTATTTCATGGGACGTTATGTTGATGAGAAAAACCATTTAAGTGTTTTTGATGGAGAGGTTTATTGTTCATTCGGGATTGATTTAGTGTTTGGTTGATTCTTTTCTTTTTTTAAATCATCGGTGTGCAATGACCTGTAGAGGAAACGATCTCATTCGGTCTTGTTTCTTGTATTTTCACAGATTGAGTATTATTTATGCTTCAGACTGCAGCTATGCTGCTGAAGGACAACTGGAAGTCAGCCAGCTTAATGTTATTCTCTCTGTTTCTGTATTCAGGTTGAGAAGAAATGTTCAAAAACACGGTTAAAATGCAGTTTGCAGGAAGAACTGTAGCTTTTTCCATCGCCTTTCTTTGAGAGAAACCCAGAGTGTGTGTTTATTGTTTACAGAGTGGCGAGGATTTAGTTGGAATGAGACGTACTTTTTCTTTATTGTTTTGCTATATTTATTTTGAAACAGTGGAAATGAATAAAGACTTATTAGAGTGTTCATGTAATAATTATTATTTCTCTGACAAACACATTAAAAAAATCTGCAGTCCTGAAATTTTTATTTTCGTTCTTTGATGTGAAGCAACATCGGCTGACTGTAGCTGCATTTTGCTGCGTTGGGACGGATATTTTAACTCCATTTAACAGAATTAATTTGTAAATATGCATTGAAGCTGCGCATGCACAACATGCATATGTCAAGACTTCCTGTGATCCGTTCTTTTCTTATTGTGCTTCTGGAGCAGCTTGAGTCTAATTTTCTATGTTTACATGAGGGCTGCACGGTGGTGAGAAGGTCGCTGGTTCGAGCCTCGGCTCTGACTTTCTGTATGGAGTTAACATGTTCTCCCCACGTTAGTGTGGGTTCCCTTCGGGTACGTCGGCTTGATTTCACCATCCAGAAACATGCATGTTAGGTTTATTGGTCATTCTAAATTGTCCTTAGGAGTGAATGTGTATCTGGTTGTTCGTCTCTCTGTGTTGTCCTGTGATGGTCTGACAACCAGTCCGGGATAGGCTCCAGCTACCGACCCTTACTGGAATAAATGGTGCCGATAATAGATGGATGGGATTTGATAGCTTCTGAACGTTTTGCTTCATGTATTTTTCTTTATGAGCTGTCTTCTGAAGGTCTGTGTGAAGGTTTTTGTGAGGAATGCGACAATCATTCATTACTGTTGTTTTCAGTCGACGTTCAGGCCTCGTCACATTGCCAGGCTCACCTGCAGTGTTTTTCACACCGCAGCTTTATTCAGCTTTCACTTTGATAGTTTGGTTTTGCAGCCTGATGATGACCTGTTTCATTTGTGAACCGCTGCAACCAGAAGCTGATGCTTGTTTATAAAAAGCTTTTGTGTCTACTTGCATTTGATCCCTTCCAAAAAAGAGGGATGAAGATCCAAATATACACACATCTTAAGGTTTAACAGCCTGTTCCTGACATTTCCTTCAAGCTTCACTTCATTCATTTTTCTCTCTGACTGTCCACAGACTCCACGCCGAGTCACCCGTCACAAACGACCCCCGTGCAGAAGAAAGTCCCCAGCAGCGCCTCGTCTCGACAAAAAGACAAAGTCAACAAGAGGAACGAGCGCGGGGAGACTCCCCTTCACATGGCAGCAATCCGGGGAGATGCCAAGCAAGTGAAAGAGCTCATTAGCCTCGGAGCTGATGTCAATGTCAAAGACTTTGCAGGTACGATGCCACATGAGGTAATGATTTAATAGCTTCCCTTTAATCTGTGTAGTTGCTAATGACACGAAGCTGAGTAACAGATGCCCTCGTAACTGGAAGTCAGTACATCAGTACCTCTTGTACAGATGTCATGTTGGAGGGTGTTGTTTGTAGATAAATTAGCAGGATGAACCTAAAACAAAGTAGAAGGTTCAGAAAGCATGCTGACGCTACTCTTCTTCTCATCAGGCTGGACTCCTCTTCACGAAGCCTGTAATCTTGGTTACTACGACGTAGCCAAGGTTTTGATAGCAGCCGGCGCAGAGGTGAACACGCAGGGTTTGGATGACGACACACCCCTCCATGATGCTTCCAGCAGCGGGCACAAAGATGTAAGAGCTTAAATTTGAAGTTTGGTCTCAGGCGTTCACAAAACTCTTCTCTTTTTTAAAAAAATAAATCCCAAAGTTTGCGTAGGATAATGAAAACATCAGACGCAGGTCGCATAGGAGTCGCATCACTTCAGCCTGCAGTGTGAATGTAGCCTTAGTCCCACAGTCACATCAGTGTCAGTCAATAAAATGTTGTTTGTTTAAAAAAGTATTTTTAATTTTGCATTTTAAATTTTAAAGATACTTTTAAAAACCCTTAATTAAAAAAAATCTCATAGTCTCCTTTTTTTACATTTTTCTCGCAGATTGTGAAACTTCTCCTTCGTCACGGCGGCAACGCCTTCCAAGCCAACAAGCGTGGCGAGCGGCCGGTGGATGTTGCCGACTCCCAGGAGCTGGAACAGCTCCTCAAGGGAGAGGTGCCGCTATCTGACCAAGACGATAGCTCCTCAGGTGCGTACAAGATGCTGAAGGTTTGCTTGTGTAACTCCTGTCACTACATGAATTGTAACATAGTCCTGTCTGTTACACCTCAGTGCAACATGTCCGCCTGTGGTAATAAAAGTATTTTTATTCTCCCACAGAGTCCGAAGACCCACCGTCTGTCAACCCGTCAAGCGTGGACGACAACATGGAGGATTCTGACACAGAGAAGGACTCAGATGGCAAACCGACCACAAAAGCGGCGTCGTCCGTGCCAGGCCTGGACGAATACGAGTTTAAGGACGAGGAGGAGGAAGAGGATTTCAGTAAAGCTCTAAATGACAGGCACATCCTCAGGAGGGAACTGCGGCAGCGAGAGAAGGAGGACAAAGAAAGGAATCACGTGGCAGGAAAGCAGAGCAAGGGGGATTCTTCCTCCAGGTCCAAAAAGCAGAAGACCTCTCGCATCCACTGCAACTCTGATACTTCCAGTGACGAAATGGAGAGCTTGTCGGAAAAAAGAAACTCGCCCACCTGCTCTCAGAGCTCCGAGAGCCACAGGCCAGACACAAGGTCAAAAAAGGACATCACTGAGCAGAAGGGCAAAGTAAAGCGGAAGAGTAAAAGCCAGAATAAAAACAAGGAAAACCAAGAAGATGGGAAAGAGAACAGCAAAACGTTAGTCCTGTCTCTTGCAACTGTATCTGAGAGCACCGAAAAGAGTCGGGAAGAGGACTCCTTTAAGATGTCTTTTAGCCCTAAAGATGACTCCTCCGTCCATCTCTTCCATTTGTCATCTATTAAATCTCCCAAACTGAACCACAGCCTGGCAGATAAACAAACGCCTCTCAAACAGGAAAACACCAAGATGTGCGTTTCTATCAGCGACGGCTCGTGTCCGATGGACGGCGTTAAATACAACCACTACACGGATGCAGATTACTGCACCGAAAGCTCCAGCACCAAGGGGTGCAAGCACAAGGAAAAGAGCAAGCATCAACAGAAAGACTCCAGCGCGGATGGAGACGACGGTCATATGAGCCCCTACAAAGACGGCAGCATAGGAAACAGCATGGACGGCTGCGAAGGTGCCTTACGGAAGACGGACCTGGACGGCAAAGTCGTGAAGAAGCATAAGCTGAAACACAAGGAGAAGGATAAACACAGGAGAGAGTACGAGGCCGAAAGGAACCGCCACAGGCAAAAGGAGGCCAGGAAAGACGGCCACAGGAATTTGGAGTTTGACAGAGAGTTCTGGAAAGAAAATTTTTTCAAAAGTGATGAGACAGACGATCCTCTGGGAGCGAAGAAGGAAGGTGAAGACTACGGCTCGCTTCAGAAGTCCGTCGAATCCTCTCCTGTTAAAGATGAGAGAAACGGAAGGGAGAAGCACTCCGGCGGCAAGGAAAAGAAGCCCAGAGAGGAGCGAGAGAAGGATAAGGCCGTGAAAAAAGAGCGAAAGGAGGCTGCTTGTAAAGAAGAAAAGGGGAAAGATTCAAAGCAGACTGAGCGCGCCGAGAAGGTGGACTGCCATGGCTCAGGGCGGATTCCCGAAGAGTCGCTGCAGAGCAACAGCATGAAAGAAGAGACTGAAGAGAAACCTATAAGTGGAATCGCAGCTGATCAGGAACAGCTGGAGCCTTCCGACAAAGGTTCACGTGAGAAACCTGACAAGAGGCTAGCGGGAAAAGATAAGGACCCGGATAAAATGGAGAAAAGGCATCCTGACAAGGAAAAAAAGGTCAAAACCGAACACTCCGACAAAGCAGAACCACAGAATTCACTGGAGCGTTGGAAGGAAAAAGAGAGAACAGGAGCTATTTCTTCCCTCTCTCCTGGAGATAAAAGCTACAGAGAGAATGAAAAGCTGAAATCTTTATCTACTGGCAAAAAGCACGACGATGGCAGGAAAAGTAAAGATAAGTTGGACAAGCGACCAGACAGAGACTACAGTGCTGGAGATCACAAAGACAAAGATCGCAGCAACACTGATAGGAGAGGAAAACCTCTGGAAAAGATCACAGATCACAGCAAATCTGATCGCGCCAAAGAAAAGGACTGTGACAGGAAAAAGAGAGAGAAGATAAAAGATGGAAGCCTTTCCTCCAGCTCCAATTTGAAATTACTTTTAGAGGAAAAGAAGAGTTATCTCTCTGAGAGCAGCAAGGTCTTGGCCTCAAAATCAAAGGAGGAAGTTGTAAAAACCCCAGAAAAAGACCGTGACCGGCGAGACAGAGACTCGGAGAGACACAAAGATAAAGACCGCCACAAAGACCGCTCCCAACAGCCCCGGATCAGCAAGACCAAACCCGGCGAGGGGGACGCAGAGAAGACCAAATCCAAACCCGCCTCGGCAGCGCGGGACGGCAAGCCGAAAGAAAAACGACTGGTGAACGATGACCTGATGCAGACCAGCTTTGAGCGAATGCTCAGCATGAAGGACCAAGAGATTGAGCTCTGGCATCGGAAACACATGGAAAAAATCAAGCAGAAAGAGCGGGAAAGGCTTAAACAGCGGCCTCTGGCCGATCCAGGAAAGTCCAAACCCAAAGACAGAACCAAACCGGAACTGTGTTTAAGCAAGGAGCTAAACCGCTCAAAAAGCTCCGACTCGACCGACGTCCACAGCAGAGAGAAATTATCCCTAAAGGACGGCGCAACTCCCAGGGCCTTGTCTCTGGATGGGAAAAGTCTGCCCGCCATCAGCGCTAAGGTCATGTCAGCGGTGGAAAACTGCCTGAGCAGATCGCCGCGGCCCGAGGGGGAGCGCTGTGGCCTCATGTCCAGATCAGTGTCTTTATTATCTGTAGCCAGCTCCGAGGATTCCTGTCAAGCCACCACGCTGACACCCAGAGTTGCCGAGTACGACTCCGATGTGAACTTGGAAGCCTCGGACTCCCAGCCTGCATTTCTCCAGTCTTCCCTCGTCATCCAAGCCGCCAGGTCGCCGTCTGTTCACGACAAAGATTGCAACAGTCTTCCAGATGTCCCTCAGAGTAACCGGACCCTGCTGTCGGGCAGACACGAAACCCCGTACCTCAGGGCCATTCTGGACGAGGACGCCAACTCGTCATTGGCCGAAGTGAAAGCTGTTGACCCTCCGCCCAGCTCTGGTCTGACCGCCATCACAGAAAAGGAGCTCAGAAAAAACGAAGCTTCCGAACCCGACGAAAGTGTCTGCTATCAACAACATTCAAATCCGGTTTCTGATCCCGTCACCGACGGGGAAGGTGGCGCGTCTGAAAGCGCAACAACGCAGCTGCAAACCAGAGATCTTCCACGTAAAAACCCCGCACTTCCACAGTGCAGCTCCTCCCAAACGGAGTCTCCGGAGCTGAAAACGCCACCGTTCTCTGATCCTGCGGTTGGGAAAGAGGTCCCGTGTCTGACGGAGAACTCGCAGACTGAATGTAGTAACAAAGAATCTGAGATGGCCTCCTTTTCCGCAGCTTCTCCGGCTGCCGAGCCGTCAACGAACACAAAACCCTTCCAGCAGAAAGAGCCGCTTCCGCCCTCTGGTACGGAGAGCCAACAGCAGCCGGAACCTGGAAGCACTCAGGTTCCTGACCCGAAACCTGAGGAGAATCTCGACAAACCCCAACAAGAGAGTCCAGAGACAGGTTCCGACACCATAAAACCGGAATGTTTGGGGAGTCCGGCACCCCCCACCAGCTCGCACATTTCTAGCTCTGCAGCAGAGGGGGGGTCCTCACTGGGTTTGAGCAAAACCGAGTCCAAATGTTCTCAAGACGACGTTATGGAGAATAATCCCGACTGCAAGAAATCAAGACCTTCCGGTGACGACGTAGATCCGAGTCTGGACATCCAGGTGGAAGACGTGTCCTGTCCGAGCCCTGAACACAAGGCCGAGGAGGTGACTGACACCCCAAAGAGCTCCGAGAACATCGGCAGTGCTGAAAGTTCATCCGCCGAAAGCAGCATCGTTCCAGACGGCCCGCCTGAATCTAAAGCCGAGCTACACTTCGAGCCGATGGAGGTCACGCCGGCCGACGAGAAGCCGGAGTCGTTGTCGTCTTCATCGCCAGCTGTGGAAGAACTGAGTCAAAGCGCCGTCCAGCCAGCAACTCAGACAGACAGCAGCAACACCTCCGCGAGTTCCTCTCCGCAACCCGGAGACCGAGAGCACAATACCGCAGGGGCCAGGGTCAAAGTTCGCCCCACGGACGAAGACGTGGACATCCTCGTTCCCCATCCACGCAAGAGGAAGATGCCCAAGCTGTCCACCTCCCAGAGCTTCTCCACGGCGCAGCAGGAGAAGGAGAAGGGTCAGCAGTCTCTGGCAGCTATCGTGGACTCTATAAAACTGGAGGAGATCGAGCCCTACCAGACCGAGAGAGCCAACCCTTACTACGAGTTCCTGCACATACGCAAGAAGATCGAGGAGAAGCGCAAAGTGCTGTGCAGCGTCGCACCCCAACCGCCACAGTATTATGACGAATATGTAACCTTCAATGGATCGTACCTTCTGGACGGGAACCCGCTCAGCAAACTCTGCATACCAACAGTGAGTCAGCACTTCTTATTCATGATGACATGTCTTTTCTTTCTTCTCCTGAGTGTCAAACATCTGCATCGCTGGCAGGAAGAAGAGCTTCCTGAAGTAATTCTATTAACCAGATTCTTGGAGACGCTCGTGTGAATGTGTGTGTGTGTGTGTGAGTGTGTGAGAAAGCTGTACTGGTCACTTGGTTCTTGGCAGCAGCAACAAAAGGTTGAATCTACAACAACATCTAAAGTTTGCAGACTAATTCTTTTGTCTTTTTGAGGCTCATATTCTTTGCTTCCTCACTTTGCACATTTATTTATTAATGGTAACTGCTTCTTATGTTTAACATTTTAAGTGTTTTCTTCCACTATAAATGAAGAGTTACTGACACCTAGCAGTCACTTTGGACATGGCAGCCATCTCTGTTAGTATAATAGTTAACTTACCTGTGGAGGAGAAAAGAAGCATCGTTGCTCTGAAACGCTGCGTCAGTGTTTGTTGCTTTACATATTAACGTAAATGCCTCCACGTCGAGTTCATACCTGTTTTATTTTCTGCTGTGATGCTTCATTTCTCAAAGCTGCACTCTTAAAGTGCTCGCAGAGCAACACCTACATCCCCTCAATGCTGTTTTTCTTCATCACTCTGTGAGCTTTTCTTTTCTGAACACCGAGCCTGCATCGCTATGGGATGTTTTCGCTCCTGTGTTTACACTGAAAACCTGTCAGTCTCGCTTTCGGACCTTCCTTCCTATCAGTTTCAGCTCATGTGTCCCATACGGCCATGAGCAGAGCTGTATCTGCAGAGCTGAAAGGTAAAACAAAAGGAAACCTGCAGCTGAAAAGCTTTATTTCTTTTTTCCCGACAGACTTGTGAGTTTTTCTGCAGCTTGTGTTTAATTTGTATGAATGTTGAAAGATGGCTGCTCATAATGTTTATTTGGTTGTTACCCACCTACAAGTCTTTTTTACTCTTCAGGTCTGTTTTCCGTCTCGTTGTGAATATGTCACATGTTTTTATTTTAATTTTTATTTAATTAATGAGCTGTAACTATCGGGACAAGACGCTGCAGTGCTGACCGTGTTTTTGTCCTACAGATAACTCCACCTCCGTCGTTACCCGAGCAGCTGAAAGAGATGTTCAAGCAGCAAGAGGTGGTGAGAATGAAGCTCCGCCTGCAGCACAGCATTGAAAGGGTGCGTCCTCTTAAACCCGCGCTTCTCACATGCCAGCGATGTTACAGATGTAACTTCTTCTGTGGTGTTGACGCAACGTCATCGCTTTACTTTTAAACTGATTTTAATGTTTCTCACAAGCGTAGAAAAAGTTGTTTTTCTTAACGCTGACTGTAATCACTTTCTTTTCAGGAAAAGCTGATTGTTTCAAATGAGCAGGAAGTCTTACGGGTCCATTACCGGGCAGCAAGAACACTAGCCAATCAGACTCTGCCTTTCAGTGCCTGTACCGTCTTGTTGGATGCAGAAGTGTACAACATGCCTCAAGACGTCCAGGTAAGGAAGCCGCGCCGCTTGCGCCTCAGTATGAAGGTCCATTTATGCTCAACGCTGACGATAGACCCGCAGACAGAAGGCCGGTTTTGTCCGGCTTCTGCTTCAGTAACTCGGTGCGTTTTCAGTCACCGTGGAGATCCGTCATTTGACGCAGACTGTTAAGCAATACCGCAGGAAATCCTGGAATCAGTATTGAGTTGTACAGCTCACAGGAACAGGAAGATACTTAGAATGACAAACATTATTGTTCTGCTTCTTCTGGTGATTTTGGATGGTTGTAAATGATATTAAATAATCGCTACCAACCTAAAACTCAGCACCGCCCTCTGGTGGACGAACACTATGGCAACGGGAAAGACATGGAAGTACAGAGCGATGTGGAAACTTTTGAAACGGATGTCTCTGTTTACGTATGTTAGGGAGCACGATTGGGCCTTGATGTGTAAATGATCTTTTATAAATTACTCGGTGTGCATGACTGTGTTTGTTTTTATTTACCTGCAGACTGACGATGGCAAAACGTCTGTGAGAGATCGGTTCAACGCCAGACAGTTCATGTCCTGGTTACAAGACGTCGACGACAAGTTTGACAAACTGAAGGTAAGAGTTGATGTTTCAGGTTTAATTAGCAGAAAACTCTCCCGTTTCATCCGACACATTTTATTTGCTGCTGTTGGAGAGTAAATTATCTTTGGACAGTTGCACAGACATAAAATATGTGTTTTTGCAATTTTATATATTTTTCATGGATAAAATGATGAGTTGAGTTAATCAGCGACGTCAGTTTGCATGAACAACCCAAATGTCCTGCAGACGCCATTTTCCTGTCAAAGCTAATGCTAAATAAACTTATTGTTCTATAATGGATGGATATTTTTGTATTTTTACTGGTTCAATGTGAAACTGAACTTTTTTAGTGACCTGCTTTCCTTGTACGGTGTTCTTTCTGCTGGGGACTCTCATTCGAGCAATGCTCACATGGGCAAAGAAAACGAGTCCTGGATTGGTGTGATTGAGAGCAATGAACCAGTAGTGTTACTGGACTTCTGTGTTGCCCATAGCGAACACTTTGTATGAACATATAAGAGTCCACGTGTGCGCTTGGCACCGGGAGACTCTGCGCCATCACGATCAGCTTTGTTGCGTCGACTCGCTCCGCACACGTCGGCCCCTCCGAGCTGTCTGCCGGTCATCGCTCGGCGGATGCCAGGATGCGTGGTGGAGTCTCCCATCAGAACGAGCTCCAACTCCCACCTCCGGCAGTACACACTACATACACACCAGTGGTTCGGGATCCGTTTTGTTGACCTGAATCTCACCGAAACATTTTCCGGTGAGGAAGAAGACAAAAAAAAAAAAGAGGGCTTTTCCATCTCCGCTCACTGCGGTGGGTAAGAATCTCTTTAGCAGGGTCCTGGAGCACGACGTGGTCCACATGGAGTTCACATGACGTTTTACATGTCTCCGCTGCATTGCATTGGGGACAGTCCCCTTTGAAGAGCAGACTGCGGTGGTGATTTCCCTTTTGAAGAAGGGGGTCAGGATGTTGCGCTACAGGGGGATCTCATCCCTCTGCATCCCTGTAAGGTGTGTTCAGTGGTGCTGAGTTAGGGGGTCTGATTTGGTGGTCCTTCTGTTTGGGTCTTTTGAACAATTCGCATCTGAATGTGAAGCAGTTTGGGATGAAAGTGAGCCCCTCCCTATGAGATCATGGTTCTCAGTCAGGAGAGGGAAGAGGTTGGGAGGAGATCCTATCCAAAATGGAGGGCAGGTGGAGCTGTGGGGCTTTACCAGTCGATCCACGTTCCCTCCCTCAGATATGGTCACAAGCTGCGTGTTGAGTTGCAGCCTCTGTTTAAAGGGAGGAGTGTCTGTTTAGGTCCTGCAACTGGATCGTACGTGGTGTAAAATCTGCTCTCGTTTTCCTCCGCAGACATGTCTCCTGATGAGGCAGCAGCACGAGGCGGCGGCTCTGAACGCCGTGCAACGTTTAGAGTGGCAGCTCAAGCTGCAGGAGCTGGACCCGGCCACCTACAAGTCCACCAGCATCTTCGAGATCCCCGAGTTCTACATCCCGCTCGTGGAGGTCAACGACGACTTCGACCTGACACCGATATGAGCCGCGGGACCACCGCGCTTTGCCACAGCGGTGGGAAGACGAGCGACGCGAGCGGGAAGCAAAACGTGAAGCACTTAGAATGTGTCGCTAACACAAAAGAGCACTTAGAGGATTTTTACTCCAGAGCTCTTAAGTCAGAAGAAGAACCAGAGGGACGAGAAGCGAGGACTAAGCTCGAAAAGCAGGGTCCAGGTCACGGAGGAGGCCCAGGGAGCAGAAGCCCGGCCGTGTGGAGCGGAGCAGCCGCCACTCATCAAGCAGGGTCACACAACCGAAAGATTTCAGTTGTTTTCAAAGTGTTCATACATTGTGTACAGACTGTGCTCTTAATTTTTTAACTTATTTTATACATAAAAAATGTGCATTTGTAAATAGTCATGTAATTATTGTTTCAAACCTGTAAAAACAAAAAGTAATAGATATTTTGATTGTAAACTTGTTCCGTCTGATGTTTTAATGGACCAAAGTTTTGTTTTTTTTAATATCGAGTGTCCTCGTGATGTTCTCGTTGTTGGCTTAAGCTCTTAAGCTTGTGTTGGCTTCTGTTGTGTTCTTTTCCTTTTCACCATCCCTTCCCTCCTCATACGGAGCCCCACGTCACAGCTGGTGTTTCCTGACTTTGGCAATTAAATGCTGTGCATGCGTTGCGATGTTTGTACTTTTTCCCTTAAAAAAAGAAAAAAAAGCCGTACTGTGGATTTAATTGTGAGGTTTACTAAAGTGTTCCAGCTTTTTCTTTTTTTCCCCACATTGTGTCACGTCTGTTTCGCAGCCTCGCTCCTCACGTGTTGTCCATCGTGTCTTGCGCACATTAAAGTCTGTTGTGGCTTCCAAGGAAAAAAATACTTTTACAAATTTCAGTGTGAGATCACAACAAATCCTATTTTTTCAACATATTGCCTTTTGAACGATAGTTCTAAAAAAATGTCTATTTTAATATTTACTTGTTACATGACTTGTACATATTTGTAATATATAATTGAATAAATTTTATTTGTTGTGAAATGAAATTATGTGTTGTGTGATTAACCCTTTGGAGAGGGTGCTGCTGCGGCGGTCGAGCGCCGCACGTGCACACACCTGCTTGTTAAACTCACCGGACAGGAAGCGAGGACAGAAATAGTTAATGACTGGTTAAAAAAATCACTACAATAAAGCGACGTCTAGCTTTAATGGTGTTGAAGGTTTTTCACCATTTTCACTCCAGTTTTGTAGAAATGATCATTTTTAAATGAATGTTTAGTCAATAACACTAAAAAGTAAATAAGTATTAAAACTTAACTGAAGAAACAGCTTTACGTTGACACGTTCAGATTTTACGTCCAATAAAACACAAAAAATGGAATTTAATGTTGTTGATGGTGACTGTGTGTCTAAATGGACATCATTGCAGTTTTAAATGGGTGAAAAGTTGTACAAAGACTGGAAATAAATTAATAAGCAGCCAATAAGGAGTTGATTCAGCCTACTGCTTAAACATAACACTAAAAGTTAAATTAATATCTTACTATATAGTATTCAAATGTTTAAATAAAGAACTTCTCCCCAAATATTTGATAAGTTTACAATAAGCGTTTTTGCACATATGCAATTAATTACAATAGAAAGTTGATGAGAGAGCATCCAACTCAGGACCTGCTGGTTTTTGATGCATCCCTGCTTCAACACACCCGACCCAAAGTTCTGCACTGAAACCCTGCAGAGCTGCGGCTCTTGTGGGCTGAAAAGTTCTGATCCAATCACTTATCATCTCAGAAGGAGCCATTTCAGTCAACGTACCGCATACATGGCAGCTGCCATATTCATATCACCAATTTTTACTGCAGTCTGAATGGAGAAACAAAACTCTGTCTGTTTAATATGTGCTGGAGCAACATTTGGGTTATGAAAAACCTCGAAAATGAAAAGAAGGTAGTTACATGTAGTGTAGCCATCAGTAGGCCACACATGAAAACGTAATGACGCTCTCCTTCCATTAACAACCCCATCTTTACCACTAGATGACAGTAAATCCTTCATACTAACAACTTGAAAGGATTTCAGGAAAGTCTGAGTTGTTGAAGGCAACATGAGGAAATGAAGAGCAAAATACTGCATGAATAAATATTTCAACTATTGCAAAAATATTTGTATGCGGTGGAGAAAAGTGGCTACAGCTCTGCAACAAGACAAGGAAACAGCTCATTATCTAAATGTGATGTCAACAAAGAGCAGCGCGTGACCTTCATCTCCAGCTTCATGTGAAACCTCAGAAATGTCTCGTTGGAAGGCTGGTTCTCCGGAAGTCTTTCCTAAACACAGTAAATGAGTAGAAAAGGGTCAGAAAAGCCAAAAGAAGTAGAGTGAAGTGAGAGTGAGAGATACCTGGTTGTCAAAGGAAAGTAAAAGAGCTTTGAAAGTAATTTTTTTCCCTAATCTGTAACATTTCAGGCTTAATAAATCTGCAAACTGCTAAATATTGCATTGCGGCCTCCTGACTACAAATACACTAAAAAGTAAAAATAAACAGAGTGGAAAGAAACTAGTGTTTTTTTTTCCTTGTGGGTGATTGGATGCAGCTCAGTTTGCTCTTCATCAGGATGAATCTGCTCCGTAAAACAAAAAATCACAAACCAACAATGACGCGCATAATCAGAGCAGACTCTTGATCCATGTTGGGAAATTTCTGTTACATAAATGAAAGATACAATTTATCTTGTACTTTCTTTTATATGTATCTGCTTTTTATAAGTAACTGTTTTGTTTGCAATAAATGT
>JBAMHX010000009.1:20932697-20943857 GCA_037177515.1 Pseudomugil tenellus | reverse complement strand
TCTTTCTGACAGTTTTCCACTGGCCAGTTAAATACAACGGAAGAATGAAATCTTGAAGTTATGGCTTATATTTTGGTAGGCCACCCAAAGATTTTTAGGTGCCCCCATCTGGCCACCCCAATGAAAACTTTCTGGGGGCGCCACTGCAAACCAACTCTTAATTCAGCTTAATTTGCTCCTGAATTAATTTGAATGAATTAATTTGCTCTCCAACCCGCGCATTCCTACGGAGCAAATCCACGTATAAAACGTAACTTAATTCCCTTTAATTGCTTCCACGGGAGGCTCCTGATCACCGTAAATCTCATATCTTCACACACACACACACACACACACATGTTCTGTATCACTAATTAAAATCTGAATGACCCCCTTTCTTCTTCTTCTTCTTCCTCCCCCCTCGGGCTGGAAGTGGGGCCTGTTGCTGCTTTGATTAAACTGGCACAACACATGTAAACACCTGATTGGCGCATCGGAGCGGTGCTTTTACAAATGAGCGCAGGGACGCGCCGCAGCGGGGGGCCCGGTCAGATTTACAGCTTCCGAGTCGCCCTTTCTCACCTAACGAGGCCACTGATAGGAGAGAGGACAAAGGAGCCTTTAATGGGGAGGGGGGCTGCTTGAATAAGGGGTGATTTGCTTGTGTAAAGGAAGGCAAACAAAAGAACTCCACACCTGCGGATCAACTTTACGCGCAACACTTTTTCTGTTTTTGTCGCAGTTTAACGACGCGCAGAGGAGGGTCGTTCTTCTAAGATTCACCCAGCTGGTTTGTGTATGACCTGAGGCTTGGTAGATCTTTTTTTCCCCTTCACAGACGTTTTCTAGAAAAATGGAGTGTGTGCCTTTAAGGCGCCCGACTGCCTGTCGCTTTGTGCTGCGCAGAGACTGACGCCCTCTGGACACAGTGGACACTTGAGCGGCGGCGGAACACCATCCTGGAGAAGTTCAAAGAGAAAACAGTTGCCGTCCCCCCTTTAAAACACACAGAGAAGCAGAGGCATTGTTAACCTTGCTGTGGTAAGTTTTATTACCATTATTATTTAAATGTAATGCAAAGGTCTGATCGCTGTTCTTTTTGCGCTCGAGCCGCTTGGGACTGCGCGCGAGGGAAAGTTTTCAGCTAAAGAAGAAGGGGAAAAAAGAAGTGAAGAATCAGGCTCAGGAATGAGGGAGCTAATGTTCCTCACATGTTTTTCTCTCCGTCACGTGAAGAGAAATATTGTGCAGCAAGTGTTGCGGTGCAAAAGCAGCGCAGTGAGAGCCGATTGTGTGCTTTGGGCTCCAAACATGGGGCAGAAAATGAAGGGAGCTGATGTTGCCAGATGTGTGGAAGTAAGCAGCGAGCTGGCTTTGAATGAAATGTGACGCAGGCCTTTTGGGATTATTTTCCATGAGAAAGAAGTGATTTCCAGTATGTTTGCAGCACATTTGCATCTCATTTTTGTAGTTTCCAAACTGCATAAAGTTGACCAGAAAGTCTTTAATGCTTTGCTTTTGTCAGGTGATGCAGCTTTTCTTGCTCTTTTTCTTTAAAAATAGTTTATTTATTTCAGTTTGGCTTGTGTCCCCTGTTACTGTAGGTGTTTCCTGTTCTGTCAGGATGAGGCCTGGTCAGCTGATTGTCCCCATCACTGCAGCTCTCCTCTTCCTCCTGTCAGGACTGTCTGTGACCTCCGGCTGCAACAAAGCTCTCTGCGCAAGTGACGTCAGCAAGTGTCTCATCCAGGTAAAGACACTCTACAGGTGTTTCTTTCTCTTTTTGTGCAGATAAAAGCAGAGATGTGCAGCCTCCTCCAGCGTTACAGCTGCTTCACATCAACACGCTTTTGTCTGTTCTGATAAAAACTCGCACAAGGAGTCGACGCGAGTCAGACGGTCTGGTTTTGTTATGCTGAGGAAACTTTTATTAACGTAGCAAAGCAGCATTTCTTGGAAGCTGAAATTCACTTGTGGTGGCAAATCAAGCTTGGTTTTGCCAGGACGGGATGGAGATCTGGAGCTGGGAACAAAGATGCAATGTGTGCTGAAGAATGCGGACTCATTCCTTCGATAAGCTGAGAGGAGAACAGAGATGGGAATTTATCCCACTTTCACCTGATCCGCTCTTTGGTTTCCTTCTCAGGCTCTTCTAAGCCTCGGTGACTTTTTCTTGTTGACTTTCTAACATCATTTCCTCCCTTCACTCCCCCCTCCCCTCCCTTTTCCTGTCCTAAAAACCAGTGCTGTCCACCACAGATCCTTCCCTGTATTTTCATCGTGTTGAGGGGAAAAGTCAGCGGAGGTGTGGGCCTTTCTTCTCCTCCACCTGTCAAGTTGAATTTGCTCTGCTTGTCCTCCGTCCTGCCTCTCCCATTAACATGTGTAAAGTACAGTCATTAACTTCAGCGCCCAGTTCACCTCAACCAGTGCGAGACAGAGCTGCAGGTAGCGGGAAGTTTTCTACGCGAATGACGACGTTTGTCTGGAAATATGATCTACAGATTTGTAGATAAAAAGTAATTAGTCTTTACCAGTTGTGCAACAAGATAAATAGATATCTACAATACAATAAGGTTTTGAGGAAAAAAACAAACTGTTTGAAGAAAACATTTAAAAGTTTGTCGTGTTTGTTTTGATCCATTAATCAGGATTGTTTTACGTTGGAAGCAGTTGGCATGTGGTGTTCAGAGCTTTGAAGAGGTCTGAGTTGATGTGCAGCTCTTGCAACATGTGGATAAAGTTAATCCGTAAACTGCATGTGGGTTTAAAGTTTCACACGCCAGCAGTTATCAGCCGTACAGCAGATTATCGTTCATGATGAAGTTCAACTTCTGCTTCAGGCTACGTTTGTCAACAAGGTGACTAAACTGCAGGAGAAGGTCTGACGAGACTCTTCATGCCCGTTAGCGTCTGCGACTCGGATGTAACGCTCTAATCCGCGATGGTGGTTGCTGTTGGCGGGCTGTGTGCATGCAGGTTTGTTATAGGGCTGCAAGAAAATATTGATATACCGCGATATTTTTTTAAGAGACAATATATCGATATGCAAAACAACTGTATCGAACTTTTTATGAGCATATTTTTACTTATAAGGCAGATTTTAATTTCTTTATGGATCTTAGATCCAGTAAGTTAGGCATTTACTAGGCTGTGAGTTTTCTTTCTATTAAATTCTAGTAAAAAAAAAAAAAAAGCAATTTATCGCCTTGTTTTTAGCATCACACTATATATTGTATCGCTACCTCTGTATTGTAATACATATGGTATCGCCACATTCTGCTGATACACCTAATTTTATGCTAATTTTTTAGTGAAGCTGTGAATGCAGCTTTACGTCAACCAAATACTCCCAACACAAGGGGCATTTTGTGGGCGAAAACAAGCTTATGAACGACGGCGTGTAGAAAAAGCTTGTGGATTGCCCAAACATTGCAGTTCTAGATCCACTAAGCGCTCCAAACGGAGCAAATAGACTCCCATGTTATAAAGACCAACTCAGCAGAAATAAACATGTTTACAGGTCAATAGGTTTAATAGGTCGACTTTACCTTCATGACAACAGCGAGAGGGGATTTTCTTTATAACTCATCCATTTAGACTTTATTTG
Source organism: Pseudomugil tenellus (assembly GCA_037177515.1). Classification (NCBI taxonomy): domain Eukaryota; kingdom Metazoa; phylum Chordata; class Actinopteri; order Atheriniformes; family Pseudomugilidae; genus Pseudomugil; species Pseudomugil tenellus. The sequence continues at coordinate 20,940,268 of JBAMHX010000009.1, read as the reverse complement.
TTTTGGGATTCAGCTGACGGTTTTAGCTAGCTAACAGTGTACCTTAGCGTTAGCCCACCTACCTCTATTAGCCAGTTAGCTCTCGTTAGCTCAGTTAGTTCTTTGCTATAAGCAGCTCGGAGTTCGATAGTCATCAATCATCCACCCCCAGGCTCACAGCCCCCCTCTCAGCTCCATGTCTTTGCCCATTTTTCTTTTTTCCGGCACGTGTGACGCTGCCAAGAGGGCGACGAGCCCAACAAGCTTCACTTTCGTTCTTCAGAAACCTGCTGGGAGGCTTTTTCCATCTACATGCAGTCTGTGGGACTAAACCGCTGGGGTCTGATGCAGCTCCAGGCTGATGTGGAGGAAACAGAAGTGGTCCTGCATTAGCAAACGGAAAAAAAAACATTGTTTAGCCGAATGTTTCATTCCCAAACTGAACCAAGTTCCCAATTCAATGGAACAAACATTAATGGAACAGCTTGAGTCTTGTTTGAGAACACACTTTTAAAGATGTCTTTTTTTACTTCCTGTTATACACCAAGCCCATTTTTGTCTTTATTTATGCATTTTGTGAAGGTTGCTTTAAAGTTTAACTTGTTGAGGATTAGTTTCCCTGTTTTCATCAATCTTGTATCATGTATTGTGTCAGATTACTTTTTAATCAGCATTGCTAAAAGTCTCCTCAGGTGTTTATGCACACATAAGCAATATTTATACTAAACAGCAGCACTTGTTGAATTCCCATCGCTATGTTTCATTTGCTCGCCCTGTTGTGGTAGACCCATCGAGCGCGTAGAGTCCAGAGGTGATGCACATGAAAAGAAAATAAAGCTGCTTACGTGTTAGGATCTTTCTCCAGATGGTGTTGAAATTATTCAACTGATCCCGTTTGTCGGGATAAACACAATAAAAATGCCCTTTTTGCAAGACAATCATTTAATTATGTAGCTCTATTACACATAAATAGTGTCTGTTGGTGGTTTAGTTGACAAAGATGTGACACATTGGTGAATGTTTGGTTGTTTTTACCAAAGCCAAAGTTGCTTAAAGTCTTTATTTTGGAGTTGGCACACCGCTGCATCATAAAAAGCAGAGAAACAAACATCTGGAAATGCTTTTTAACAAATGACCTGCAATGACCTGACAAGTTATTTCGGTTGTTTTCAGCACAGCGCGTGATGTTGTTTTCCGTTTAGCTCGTCTGCTTTGCATAGGTTTTAGCCAAACACGTCAAATAAAATGAATAACTTTGGAGCAGCTTGTTTCTTTTTGCTTTCGGGAGGCTTGTTTCTCCTGATGGATTCCTGCTCAGGACCGTGAGCTCTGTGGCTTTCACGACCCCACCGACTCCAACTCGCTAGCTGTCAGAGGCGAGGGCGATGGTGTGTGTGCTATGAAGGAGAAACTTCTCCGCCTCTATGTGGACTTCATGTTGCTTGTGATTAGTGGGAACTGTTGTCTGGCGCTTACGTTTACGCTCTGCTGCCATCTCAAGTCATTTGTCTGAATTCCCTAAAACCCCTGAGGATGGGAGAACATGAGCGGCGGTAGAAAAGGGAGGGGAACCTAAGGTCAGGAGGAGGTGTGTTTATGCATGTGTGTGTGTGTCTGTGGGGGGATGTTGGTTGAGGAAAATGTACATTTAGGACCCAGAGAAGTGTGCAGATTCACAATCCAGCTTTGGCCAGACCAGGCAGGGTGGGGCAGCAGATTTCAAAGCTAAAACTCGGTAGCGGTCGGTTGCTTGCTCTGCAGCACGAGGCAGCGCATGTTCACTTTCTCTCCACGGTGCTTTTGTCTCGCTGCAGCTGAGGTTTGACTGATTGCAGTGGTTTCCATTTGAGAGCAGGGAAGCCTAAAAAGGGCTCTTTAAGATAACCTCATCCGTTTCAGTGGGAAAATTGCTGTTGAACGGTTTATGACTGCTTGTCTCGATTAGTATATCCATTAGTTTTTCTTTTTTTTTTATTTATTTATTTTTTTTTGTACTCTTTAAAATGTAATAAGTACAATATGAAGCATACAATCCAACGTTACATATTATAGCAATGTATTGAGTCAAACACATAACTTATAAACAGAAACAAGATATTTTTAGGAAAATACGTTAAAAATAAAAGATTTAATCATAGTTTGGCAAATAGAAAAGGTATCCATTTGATATTTATTTTTTTCTCTTTTTAGTGTATATATAAGCTGAACACTATAGGCCCTATAACCAGGTTCATACAACCAATTCAAAACAAAATAAATTAGAGCTAACTTTTATCCACAGCACATTTAGCTTGGACCAATGCCCCATGACAAGTTTCAGGTTTTAAATTCTTCAACAATGATGAATAGATGGAAGGATGTTATCATAAACTACAGACTATTAGAACATTTTTTCAGTGTGAAAGATGAACAATGAATATCACTGGTAGCATTTCTGAATTGTGAAGATTTTTCTTTTTGTGCAAACACTCTTTTAATACATAACATAAATACATGAGTATTTGTTCCCTTTTTAAATACATAATGTGCATTATCTTGGTGTTTAAAACTTAAATTGACTCGAAATTATCTTGTTTCAAGTAATTGTGAAACTAAGCTAACTGCCTCTTAGCTAAATTGTTATGTAGAAAACGCACATGGCCTTTTTCATATTTAGCTCTTGGAAATAAACACTTCCTCCCAACATTTTAATGAAACACTCACTATAATGTAGAAACTTTCCAGTCAGACATGTTATTCCTCTAACTCTTAAATTGGGATTTCAAAGCTAAAAAACAAATGATTCCTTAGCTTTATTAGCTAGATAGAAATAGCTAACATAGCTAGGTTAGCTATTTCATTCTGCTCATTTAGTTCACTTTGCTCAACCATGAAAGACAACGTTTTATTAAGCTTTTCTTTAACATCTGAATGAAACTGGCACTGTTAAAAACTTTAAACCCTGTGCAATCATAGCACTGAATATCTTTAACACTAACTGAGCTAACCATCGCCAAGATTTATAAGTTGGTTAAAAATGGCTAACCTAGCTAGGAGAGTTATTCTATCTAGCTTTTATTCCTTTTAATTAATTAAGCTAATTTAGCAAGCTTGATGCTCATAAAAACAACATCTTTATATGTATTTTTATTATAAGCTATGGCTTCAAGGAAACAAACGCATTGCATAATCTATCTGTAAAGAATAATCAGTGTAAAGTGTATAGCCTAAATGCTAAATCCAGTTAAAATGTAGCTCTTTTTCTCTGGATTATTTTCTGAATTGTGAAAGAGCTTCATGTTTTGTCCCCCAAGCAGCTGTTTAGTTTTTATAATACCACCTTTGAGAGTCATAATTAGCCATGGGATCAGATCTTGATCAGAGGTTCGGGGATAGAGAGGCCGGTGATTAAGTGAGCTGTATGTGATTTTTGCAAACCCTCACTTGTGAGTCATCGGAGAGTCTTTTATCATTGCTGACACTGTTTACAAGGAGGAGACATTTCCGTGAAGATATAAAAGACCGGCGGGGAGGAGGGGTGCACAAAAGATGGAAAAATAAAGAAGAGGAGAAAGAGAGAGCAAACAAAAGAGAGGGGTTGAGGAGGAGGATAGTGTGCTGTTGTAGGGAGCAGTCATGTTCACTCCAGGTGTTTTTTTTTTTTTCTCCTTCCCTCCTCCTCTTCCTCCCCGATCATCGTGACCTTGACGTGGAGGAATGTGCTCCCTGTTCTGTGTCAGGAGGGAACACGAGAGGAGAAGGAGCTCTTCTGGCAGGCTCGCCCACATTTTAGCCCTACCTACGTGGTTTTAGCTCTGTGTCCAATGCTGGCGCTACAACGCTACACACAAAGTTAACTGAAGAAGCACACAAATTCATCCGTTTGTATATTTGGATCAGCAGCAGACTCTTTTTTTATGTTCGCAGGTTTATTTCCGTATTCGTATATCCTGTATAAATGAAACCGTACACGCTCAGCTGGAGGGTTTGTTTTCATTTAATTAAAAAAGCCTGAAGAAGAGATTAAAATCTGAGTATATTTTACACTAAATAAATTGTGATGATATTAATATTAGTATCATTACAAATTAATCTTCAAGTTTCCAAAACAAGACTCATACAGGGTTGCGTGGTTTTTAAGATCAACTGTAAATCTCTGAAATTAACTGAAAGAGTTGAAAAAAAGGAAAAATGGTGTTTATTAAACTCAATTCCCTTTAATGTTACTTTCTAATGTTTCATTCTGCCATTACAGAGATTCAGAGGAAAAGGAATCATGTTTAAGATGGGTCATTTAGTCTAAAAAAGCGTTGTGTGCGAGAGGTTCAAGTGCTGTGTTTGGTTTTCTCCAAACACACTGCTATGACCAGATGTATCCACTCTGGTATCGTGGTGTGTTCAGGTACAACTTGGTAAACCTAAGCTGTGCACTCTTTCTTCTTTTTAGAAAGGAGCAATTCCTGGAAAGTTTTTAAACAATCCATGTTCAGTTTCGCCATTTTCTTCTAACTGCACAGCAAAGAATCTAATAGTTAAGAGTCGGAGATGTAGCTCACAGTTTCATCAGTTGCTGATGTCTTTCCTCCTTGGCATTGTGTTAACGGGTTTTCCAATCAAACATACTTAATGGACTATTTCTGTATTTTGATGTGGTTATTATAAACCATGTTTACATGATGAGGGCTAAAAAAAAATGTATAAGTGAGGCGAGGGAGATGGTGAGGGAGACATTTTTGGTGTGTATATTCTCGATACTCAGGTTAGAAAACTATCTTATGAAAAAGCCCTGAAACATGTCAGTCAGACTTTTAGCTTTTGTTCAGTTTCACACAGAGGAAAAAATCTAAATGCTGTGAAGGAGAACGTGTCGGGACTCGTTTCTCCTTTTCCGAGTTATCGCTGTGGTCCGTGGACGTCTCGCATTCTTCGATAGATGCCACACACGCCACGTATAGCTTCTAATGGCTGGTGTGTTCCGCAGTGGTTGTTTCCTATCAGTCTGTCATTTCTTCGGATGATTTAATGCCACACCTGCTGTTTGAACAGCTTGTATATGTTGCTTTCTGTCTGTGGTGTGGATTTTACCTTTTGAAGTCAATAAAATAAATTAAACAAATCTTAAACTTGTATTTTAATGTGTGTGGAGTAGTTGCCCATTGCTATTTTGTTATCTTGGCTTAGTTGAGGAGCAACAGTTTTGATTAAAGCTAAAGAAATGGACATCTTGCATGTGATTCTGCCTGATAAACCTGGTTAAATTTAGTGTATTGAAATTGATTTAATACATATTTATAACAAGTTTGGCGTAGTAGATGTGTGATGTAATGATGGCACTTTCATGGTATTCTACATATTTTGTAGACTCCATCAAACATCTTTGTCTAAATTTTGAACATAAATTCTTACAAACTGGGCTTAAAAAATGGTTTAAAAGTTTAATTTTTATCTGTTAAATTTATCTCAACCAATGAGGAATGAAATTGTCCACAAAGTTTGGAGAAGTAATTAAAAATACACTAAATTAAAAAGACAATGAAATAAAAAAATTAACAGCTATTTTTCTATTGGTGTCTGATTACTTAACTAAAATTCTTTTTTAGATTTATTTACTCTGGGACGACATACATATGAGCTGCCACCATTTTTTACTACAGTGTTTCTGAATGAACAAACCAACTCTGCATGTGAGACCCATCTAGCTTTAACGCTGCAGTACAAGACATTTTTGAAAGGTAGTAAAGAAGAAGAATACTACACATGTACACAATGATGCTTTTACCTGCAGTGCACCTGGAGCCACAGGACCCATTAAAATGTGTTTATATGTGGAGGAATTTTAGCCACTAGCAGCCACTGTCCATCCACAACTTACCTCTTTACAGCCAGATGCCAGTGATTACTTGCACATTGTACCTTTTAGCGGTAAAACGAGAGTATTAAGCTGACTTTACCTTTCTTATTGACCATCTAGTGAAACTAAATCCAGTTTTCATGCTATTTTTCTTCAGTATTCTGCTGGAAGGAGTGTTGCAGCTTATCAGTTTTGCGTCATGCTGCTGTGCTATGCTAATGCTAGTTTCTGTGTTTCCTGCAGGAACTTTGTCAGTGCCGTCCGTCTGATGGGAACTGCTCCTGCTGTAAGGACTGCATGCTCTGTCTGGGCGATCTCTGGGAGGAGTGCTGCGATTGTGTGGGTGAGTGCAGGAGTTTAATTTATCAGCAGGACATATTAAACCTGACTGAAAGCGGTCTCGATTGATTTAGGACATCTTGAGCGTTTGTCCAACACCTCTATGCAAACCCGACTAGGATCTGCGTGACGTATGTCTGGTGATAAGCTCAACATCTGATAATGACATCCGTGCATGCAGAGACACGTGCAGATTAACAATAAAGCCAGTATGCGGCATTCACTTTGAAGTTTTTAAAGTGCAAATTTTGGTTAGGATGGCCTGCATGAATACTACATACCAGATATTAATACTAGATAAAAAGCAGATTGTAGGGATCCACTGTGCCTGAATGAAAACATGTAGAAATTTTGTAGTGGTTAAATTGTAGTTGCCATGGTTACCAGCCTGTGTGTTCAGAACAGCTATAGCACAGCAGAGAGGGAGCAAACGGCTCTGAAAATGAGAGATTCAGGCTTTTCAATGTTATAAAGTTTTTAGTTTTGCTAAAATGTCAAGCAGATGTCAGTGTTGGCACAGTTTTAAGATGTGTATCGTTGTTCAGACTTTAAAAATAAAAATTCTTTATGAACTTATCAAAGTAAGGACCACAACCTTAGTAGATGTTCACAAGCTGAGATAAATTCATGTGAATTATTTAACTTGATCAGCAATTATATGAAAATAAAATTGGAAGTAATAAGCCACTAATCTGTCTGGTGAGACTGATACTAAACATATCAAAAAATAACTTTTTTTTTTTTTTCTTTGGTTGATCTCAGCTGAGGCTTTATTTTTACCTGTATTAGTGTAGAAGTGGAAATTTAGTTGCTGATCATCTATGTCTGACTTTTTGTACTGAAAAAATGGGTAAATTAATTTTTCCAATCCCATCTCCTATAAGAAACCATTACCCTTCCCATTAAAAACTAACAAAATCTCTCATTTCCCACTGGTTTTATAAGGTTTACAGCAAAACTGTTATTTTTAACCAGTGAAAAAGGATCTGAAATGCAGTTCTGGCTCTGAGCTCTACAAGCAGTTATTGGTTTCTCAGTTGCTGCCAAGATGTGCTCTCAGAGAGGATTAATGTAGATGTTGCTCGTTGCTGAGGAGGTCACAGGTTTAAAACGCCTCAGTTTGTTCAGCGCTGTTGCTCTGATACGAGATGAGTGTGAAGTGAGTGAAGCCAGAGATGCTGAGTTTGTCTCTGACACTGTAAAAGCAGAGCTGGGAGAGTCGCCATTCGTCTGAGAACAGAAAAAGAAAAAAGCGTTTTCACCAAGAATAAAAAAAGCTTCACCCGGACAGAAAGTAAATCCATCAAAGAATGGAAAAGGTGTCTGGAAGGTTGTTTGATCATATAGCATCACAGGTTGGAGGAGGAATTAGAGGAGGTGAGGACAGACATGAGGAGGAAGGAGCAGAAGAGATGCGCATTTG
>JBAMHX010000009.1:20914997-20925098 GCA_037177515.1 Pseudomugil tenellus | reverse complement strand
GTTTGTTTGCCCCCTTGGCCTGGTTGCTATGGACCGCGCATACCCGGATGTGATTAGTGGCCCGGATGTTCGTGGTTGCGAATTGCTGTACTAAATAGCAGAAGCTCTTTTTGTAAACTACGTTTCCCATCATGCACTCCTGTAAGTACGCAAGCGCAAAGGGGTTTATTTAGTTTACGGACAACCGGAAGCACCACTGTGTAAAATTCTGCGAACTGGGCAGTACTTGGTAAAGTTTCTTACCTTTTATGATTTGGTCGCTCAGTGACTGTATTGCGCTCATAAATACATCAGTTTCTGTATATATCATAAATATAAGGTTAGTTTTTATGTAGACTTGTCAGTTGTTTTTAACGTTACGAACAGGCTGCACCTTCAACTAGCCTAGCATGTTGGTAGCTAGCTGATTTAACGGTGGCATATGGGCCCCTCCATTCAGAAGACAGCTTTTATGTTTTCACAATTTTAATGTATTTTCGCTAGCATTATTTCGTTTTTACGCCAATCTGAGAATTTTAAAGGCAGTCTGAGTATATGTTTTAGTTGGTTTTCTCGTTATAACAGAGAAATGTAGTCAAATAAGTGAAGTTAATCTACCCGAGACGAATGAAGATTAGGATGGGAGGCTGGAAGAAGAATGTTTATTAATCCACAGGATACCGTTAGGACAGTGTTGTTGAACAAAGAGGTGATGGTTTATGTATAACAGTTCGCAGAAAGCTATCGTATTTACAGTTAAAACCACGTCTTCTTTAAGGTAAATAGATCTACTTTCTAAAACCTGCTCAGGTTCTGTTTTGTGCTGGATTTCAGCTAAACAGTTCCACATGACCGCCTGAACTTTATCTTAAAATCTATTAGAAAGAGAGGCATCACATTTATGTTTCACAAAGAGGGCAGTGGTTTTGTCTTTGTTTACTGCGGATGTCAGAATAAACCTGATGAAACTATGATGTGAGGACGTGACTGAGTGACAGAAGCCCCATCTGGTGGGAGTAGATCACTGTTGCAGTTCTTCTTTTCATCTTTCATATATATTACAAACACAATTTATTGCATATTGGGTTGAAAGATACATAGTTTTGTTTTAAAAGCATGAGAAACTATTTGCATTTGGACCAGTTTCCCTTTAAAGTTCCACAATTTGTTCACATCTAATATGTACACATTGACCTTAATGAATGCCTTATTTTGTGAATCTGCATGTTTAATATGATTACTGTAATATGTCCTCCCACTGCAGGGATGATGGAGAGGTGATGTGCCAGTCGGAGGAGCGATAAGGCCAGAGAAGCCATGACTGAGTGCTTCCTGCCCCCCAGCAGCAGTCCTGCCGAACAGCGCAGGGCTGAGCACCCAGGGGGTGCGGCCCGGACCCCTAGCTCAGAGGAGATAAGTCCCACTAAGTTTCCCGGGTTATATCGCACGGGTGAACCATCACCACCTCATGATGGACATCATCATGAGGCACCTGATGCTTATGTCTCAGATGATGACAAAGAGCACAGCAAGAAGAAGAACAAGTTCAAGAAAAAGGAGAAAAGGAGTAAGACGTGTTTTACTTACTGACAGTTTTCTGTTTACGGCACAATAAAGAGTATAGAGCAAGACGGGAATCGAGTTGAGAGAGGTGATGTGACATGCTTTGCCTCTGGGTGGAGTTTAATCTAAGATGTGGCATGCAGAGTAAACATTTTGCTTCGGAGGTATGCCAAGTTAAAGAAAGCAAAATATTTGTAGCATAAGGTCACATATGCCATGTTTGAACTACAAGCCTAAGTTCATTCTGTCAGGTCATATTGATTAAAGGGCAGCAATGAAAATATTCCAGATTTCAAATCCAGATGATCATTTTGTGGGCTGTATAGTGGCGTAGTGGCTAGCACTGCAGCATCACAGCGAGGAGGGTCGCTGGTTCGAGACTCGGCTTTAACAGTGGCCTTTCTCTGTGGAGTGTGCATGTTTTATGTTGGCGTGAGTTCTCCGGCTTCCTCCCACTGTCCTAAGACATGTATGTTAGGTTCATTGATCATTCGAAATTGTCCTTAGGAGTGAATGTGTGTGACTGGTTGGTTGTTTCTGTGTTGGTCCTGTGATGGACTGCCACTTGTCTAGGGTGCACCCCGCCTCCGGCCCAATGATTGCTGGGATAGGCTCAAGCTATCCGCGACCCTTCATTGGAATAAGCGGTACAGATAATAAATGGATGGGATTTATATTTGTAAAAAAAAAAAAAAAGAAGGAAATTGCTCATAACTATCCAGTATTCCCAGCTTGGAATTACAGTTCCATATTGAATAAATGTCATAATTTCCCAGATAATGTTGTCGGTCAAAGTCTATCAAGTTTATTATTTCAATGTTTGTGATCTAATAAGTGGTGTTTCACTTTGTCTTGGTGTATTAATAACATATTCATATATACCAGTATGTTGTTTGGTGGTAATAGTTGATGTTAAAAATTGTGGAACTTTGCTAGAGGAGCCTGACATCTGCGTATATCACCCCCCACATAAAGATCCTTTTCTTTACAGTTCCTGCTGATAACTGAGTTTTAGTTGTAAGATTATTTTTGCATAAATATGATTAACTTTATTAATATATGTCTCACTTTCAAATGAAAATTTATCTGGAAATGGGAAACATTTGGAGTTAAAAAAAGTAAACTCCCAATACTTACAGGTCCTCTAGTGCAGACCAGTAAGCATCGTTTTACAGAAGTGACGCATCAACACCTGACTGAGAGGACTTTCCTGTCAGTTCAGAGAAAACCTCCCACTTTTCCATCCTGTTGCAGCTGGCTGTCAGTGTTTTTCCCTGTTGTCCACTTTGCATCCTGATTTTTCCATGTCTGTATTTAGCTCCTACACTAACGCACGGTGGGGGAGAGGAAGAGATGGACAGTTTCAGGGCACACCCACAGATCCCAGTAAAGGTGTGCCTGATACACAGACCTCATTTTGGTTAGGAAACCCGGAGCAGATACAATTAGATGGCAATTAAACTGAGAAGAGGCCACTTGCTGTTTTTGGATGCTCTTGCTTGCCCTGAGGAAGACTACTTAAATCTGTGGCTGTTATGAAGAGGAGAGGTGTAAGTTGCTGTGAGAGCTATGCTAAATTGGTTACTGACCTTATTTCTAAGTCCCCATTCTCCCCCTCCTTTGGTATTTTCTCTCTTACACACATCTCTCTTCCTATTTCTGTTTCACTTCCACCATAGTTCTGTCGTAGAAGGGAGAAAAGAAGAAACGAGTGTTTCTCCCTTCAGTTTTAACCCCATCATTTGCTCGCTCTTTCTTTTCTCACAGCTGAGGGATACGCCGCCTTCCAGGAGGACAGTTCAGCGGATGAAGCGGAGAGTCCTTCCAAGATGAAGCGCTCCAAAGGTATCCATGTGTTCAAGAAGCCAAGCTTCTCCAAGAAGAAAGAGAAAGACTTTAAGGTGAAGGAGAAGGGGCCCAAAGAGGACAAGACCAAAGATAAGAAGTCAAAGGACCTGACAGCTGCAGATGTGGTCAAACAGTGGAAGGAGAAGAAGAAGAAGAAGAAGCCTGCGACAGAAGCAGAGCCAGTCCCAGTGGAGACCCCGACTTTCAGGCCCATCTTTGGAGTCCCGTTGACTGAAGCTGTGAAGAGGACATCTCTGTATGACGGCATCCAGCTGCCAGCCATCTTCAGAGAATGTGTGGACTATATTGAAAACTATGGCATGAAGTGTGAGGGCATCTACCGGGTCTCAGGTATCAAGTGTCATGTTTTTATTTCATCTTGTGAGGGGAGTTAAAAAGAAAAAAAACGGCTGAACATCTTAACGATTTTCTTGCTCGCAGGTATGAAGTCCAAAGTGGATGAGCTGAAAGCTTCATACGACCGTGAGGAGTGCCCCTGCCTGGAGGAGTACGACCCTCACACAGTGGCTAGTCTGCTGAAGCAGTACCTCCGCGAGCTGCCAGAGAACCTGCTGGGTCGCGACCTGGTCCAACGGTTCGAGGATGCCTGCGGCCGGCAGGTGGAGGCCGAGAAGGTGACGGAGTTCCAGAAGCTGCTGGCCGAAGCACCGCCAGAGAACCGACTTCTTCTTTCCTGGCTCGTCACGCACATGGACCACGTCATCGCAAGAGAGGCGGACACCAAGATGAACATTCAGAATATTTCCATTGTCCTCAACCCCACCATACAGGTCAGAGGAGGCTTTTGTTGATAACATGCAAACTAAACATGCGAAAGAAATGTAGGGGCTTTGGTTTTACTTCGAAATTCCGCCTAGTAACAAGCCAACCACAGTCGTATTGGATGAAACGGCTCTGGCCCAGTTCAGTGAGGCTAATTTATCCCCACAGGACGCATCTCTGTAGCTGCTCCACTTTCTCTGAACCATCAGAGGTAGTAGCCACTATGCTGTTAGAAACAAGCAGAATCTGTATAATGAGGCCAAGTAAATATGCAGGAGGAAGTAGAGGCACAGGTTCATGGTGCTCAGCTGATTTGGGTTATATCGCTTTCAGATTGGAAATCGTGTCCTCTACATTTTCTTCACCCACGTGAGGGAGCTGTTTGGAGAGGTCGTCCTGAAGCCGGTGGTGCGACCGCTCCGCTGGTCCAACATGGCGACCATGCCGGCTCTGCCTGAGACGCAGGAGAGCATCAAAGAGGAGATCAGGCGACAGGTAATCCCCGCCGTGGCCTTTAGGGCTTCTTTAGCGCAAGAAGCATATCCTTCCATGGCAAATTTAAAGATCTGCTGCTATTAGCTTCTTAAAATATCCAAATAAGCTGCAAAAGCTGATGTTCCGACATGTTTCTAAATGTTTTTTACATCAGCAGATAATAATAATAATGATTATTATTTATTTATTATTATTATTAATTTATTACAATGATTAATTTATTATGATGATGATTATTATTATTAATTTATTATTATTATTATTAACTAATTTTATTATTAAACAGTCTTGATCAAATAGTTAAATAGCATAAAAATCTAATTTGTTGATGGATTATTGGTGGATTTTTTTATTTTTGCCTTTGGATGAAAACTTTAAAAAATAAGAAAAAAAAAACATTTTGGAAGAAAGTGCTAAATATTTGGAAATGCTGTAAAACACCTCAATAAATGTAGTTACAGCTAAATTGACGCAGAGCTGTACGGTGGTATTCCTGTCGCTGACGTGTGAACCTTTACTGGTGCAACCACATACTGGTGCAACTCAGAGTGTAATAACTGTGGTTTGTCTGCTTAGTATATTCTTGCACAACATACTACTTTGCTGAAACATATGATTTACTCGTGGCACACAAAGCAAAAAAAAAAAAAACATGCAACAGGTTGCAGCTGTCAGACTTTTCGTCATAATGCTGAAACCATAACCACTGTTGCTGCTGCTTGCATCTTATTTTAAAGCTTCGCCAGTCGATGTAAAATAGTTTGACTCTGATACACAACTCTAAATATGTTGCAGTAATTTTAACACGCCTGGGTCAGACAACGATATAAACCTGAACTGCAGCAGTCACAATAAGATACAGAGCAGCTCATGAAAACAACAGATTATTACATATAAACACAATGTCTAAACTTTTCTCCATCCTGGTTTTAACTGGAATACGTAGTTATTCTTTTTACAGCGATACAGCCAAAGCAGCCATCTTTAAACACAATGTAGTCTCTTTGTTAGTTTCATGTAAGTTTTTATGTCTAAATGACTTGTATAATGAACCTGTAATACTAGGAGGACTTGCAGAGGTTTGTGTGGCTTCTCTTATTACAAACATCAGTGATGGTGCAGAAATCATCCACCAGAGAAATAAATGCTGTTTATCTGAACTGATCCAGATGCATCACACAAGTGTGGATACTTGCACGGACATGGCCAGCTTACATACACTCTGTATCAGTCTGACGACGAGGAATGCATTTTATAAAAATCACTTTTAAAAATGGAAACTATGAATGTATTTGTCTGGATGGCATTTCTGCTTGTCTTCCTGCGTCGTTGAAGGAATCTTGCACTTAATTTGTCACTTTTCCAGCATTTTAATGAGCAAATTGCTCAATTTGAATAGATGAAATGAATGTTTGTGAATAGGAGTTCCTACTGAACTGCCTGCACAGAGACCTGCAGGCAGGTGTGAAGGACTTGTCCAAAGAGGAGCGACTCTGGGAGGTCCAGAGAATCCTAACTGCTCTCAAACGCAAGCTGAGGGAGGCAAAGCGTCAGGTGAGCTGTCCAGCCAGATGTTTACTTATTTCTTAAAAACATAGTTTCACTGACAACTTATCGGTGTATCTTCCTTTTGTGGCTGAAGGAGTGTGAGAGTAAGATAGCTCAGGAGATAGCAAGCTTGTCAAAGGAAGATGTGTCAAAAGAGGAAATGACTGAGAACGAAGAGGAAGTCATCAACTTACTTTTAGCACAGGTGAGTCATAAAGCCACACAGGCCCATGACACGTTTGTCACTCTTATATAATCCATTTACTGCCCCCGTTTCCTCTGGATAACCAGGAAAACGAGATCCTGACCGAGCAGGAAGAGCTGATTTCTCTTGAGCAGGTGCTGCGAAGACAGATTGCTACTGAGAAGGAAGAAATCGAGCGGCTGCGTGCCGAGATCGCAGATATACAGAGGTAAGAAGAAAAGCTGAAATCGATTGAGGCGCGTCCCAGCTGTAACCCGGCATTGTGTTGCTCTGTAGCAGGCAGCAGGGCCGCAGCGAAACAGAAGAATATTCATCCGACAGTGAAAGCGAGAGCGAAGATGAGGAAGAGCTGCAGATGATACTAGAAGATCTGCAGAAACAAAACGAGGAACTAGAGGTGAGAAAAAATAACCACAATGTGAAAATATTCCATTTTATTTTTCAGGTTTCATGTGCCTGTAAATAAAGACAAAGAATCCTTTCAGGTGTTGAAATTAGTTGAATATGACCATAAACCAACATTCATTAATCACATTTTTCATTGTTATATAATTACACAAAAACTCAGTAAATCAGTGAGATTAACGGCAGAGTTATAGGGTTATTTCCAAACATTTGCCACAGTTAGAAACAGTTACACACATCAACAGGGATGCAATGAAAAACAAACCCACAAGTCGGTGGATTGAAAAGCTATCCTACAGAAAGGGTGCAATACGTTCAAATGGGAAAGTATACATCAAGAAACCTTGGCATTGCTTGTGGTGTTCCCCAAGGGTCCGTTCTGGGACCCAAACTGTTCAATATAGACACAAGTTACTTATTTTTCTTTCTTTTTTTGTGGTTTGTGCTTGTATTTGCTATTGCTTACTATTGTCTTTATCTGTAACTCTACCATTGTTGGTGTGATCGGTTATACCAAGCTATAAAAGTGAGTCTTTGTCTGCATTTGTAAATAATTCATATAACTGAGTCCTAAATGTCTGAAAAACGCAAAAGAAGCTCATCATGGTTATGAAGAGTAGGTGTGGGATAGAATAAGTTTTCTTCTTCCCACTTTTTTTTGGGCAAAATAGTAATCACAATCATTAAATAGTTATTTTGTTATGATTTCACTTATGTTTTATGTTTAATTCTATATATATATATGTAAATCTGTATTTGCCTAAAATAAATGCATTAAAAAAAAGAGCGTTAAAACCCTCCTAAGACATTAAAGGTGTTCCAAAGAACCTGTTTCTATGTGAGCCAATGCGGACTCCGTGGGGGGGACGTCCAAGGCGGACCAAACATAAACAAGCTAGACTGGAATTTGCCACAGTGCATATTGAAAACCACAGAACTTCTGGAAGAAGGTATTTTAGACAGAAGAGACAAAAATGATGTTTTTTTTTTTAGCTCTATGTTCACATATGAAAAGATCCCTGTCCTTACTGTGAAAATAGCAGGAGGCCGGTCCTGCGGCTGCTTTGCTGCATCTGGACGCGCGTGTCTTAACATACAGCGATATCTCAACACTATCGAAGTATTCTGGAACAAAATGCGTTGCTTTGTGTCAGAAAGAAGGACCTCGAAAAGGAAAACTGAGGCTAGAAGCTCTCCCTGCTGTATTTGTGTGTTTGTTGAGGCTTGTGCATGATTAAGCTCAGCTTAAAACAGCGGAAGTATCTATTCAAATCATCTGCATTTTATTGCCCCACAGAACAAAAACACCCACCTGAACCAGGCCATCCATGAGGAGCAGGAAGCCATCCTAGAGCTCCGTGTCCAGCTCCGCCTCCTGCAAAGCCACAAACAGCAGCAGGAAATGACCACCCAGCCTCCAGCTGAGCAAGCTCCTCCCACACAGCCGAGCCCGGAGGCCCGCAGCGAGGAGCAAACCAAACGCTCCGTCGCCGCCATTGTTGCTGCCACTGACGCGCATCCCTCAACCAATGGAAAGACAGCTAAGGATCCTTTAAAGCCTTCGCCCAGCAAAGACAGAAGAGACACCAACATGTGAGATGTCAGTGATGCGTTAAGATGTACGTGTCCCGCTAGTCAGTTGTCCCGTCTGCTCGCTATCTGCCGGAGAGGCAGCGTTTATCTGTCGTTCAGTCCACCTGCTGGTGGCTCAGCAAAACTCCTGGGTTGTCGTTAGTATCCTGACCTTGTTTCTTTCTCCCGTGTAGCAGCTGTAGCAGACGACTATCTACCACTGTGAGAGACTTGCAAGAACCATATTTTCAAATCTGCAGTGCCAAGCCTGTGTGAAGGAGGAGGAAGAGGAGGAGGGGTTGAAAGGGGAAATGAAAGGATTCCTGAAGGGGAGTGGGAGAATGTACGAGAGATTAATCAGTTTTTTTTCCACTGGTAAGCGAGTCCAGACCCGATCACAAAACCAGATAAGGTTATTAGTTTGATCCCTCCCCTTAATGTCAGGATAGAGACCACTGTGCCATAAGAGACAACTCCCAGAGAACCACTAATACAGAAGCTCTTTGAGAAATACTGAATTTATGATTGGTCCATCTTTATATTAAATATTTAGGAGCTATTCTGTTAAATATGGACAATTATGAAATTTAAATTTTGATTTCAGTTGTTTTTTTTTTTAGATTAATGTATAAATCTATCGTAGATGCTTTTCTGTCTCAACAGCAGATGCACAAAAAATGATGCTGATGTTCCATTTTGCAGCTGATAAAAACAAGACTGGCAAACAAGTACACAACTAAAGTATGCTCATTACTGCAGAGTAATTACAAACTCTTAACAGACATCCTTTCTGTTGATGGACACCCTCCTTTACTTGCAAGGATGTGATGAAATTGACATTTGTTCAGTTTAATGTTGATGTAACAGATCTGTGGTCTCCAAAACGTCTGCAGAAACATCTTTTGGTTTGGTTTTGTATTTTGTTTTTGCGTGCAGTCATTCATGGCATCAGCTTTAACAAATTAAATAAAAATCATTAATTTCATAAATTATTTGTGACTCATGAAGTCCTGTCATTGTCTAATAGTGTTAAAAAGAAAAAAAACGTGACTTAGATTGTTCTGTATGATGCAAAATTACAAATAACTTATTTTCACCTCTTGCTTTGTCAGCTTTCTTTTTTCTTGTTTTTTCTTTCTAATATTAATGACATGTATGGCTAATACTAGTGTGACTGACCTGCTTCAGTCAATCTCCTATGGGCTCATGATTCAGCGTCATTAATCCTGTGACTGAAACAGATACATGCCAGATCTGGGCTCAGAAGCTTTTCTGTTCAGAGCTTTTGTAGCACATCATTGCAGACAGACTAATGCTGTGAAAAATAAAGTGTCAATCTGAGTCTGTTCCTTTCTGTGTCCCACTCTGAAGCCTTACATAGCACTTTCCATTACATACCAACTGAATGGTTTACACTCTTGGCCTCAAAAGTCCATATTTTTTCTGTAAAATTTGTTTATTTTATTTAATTTCATTAAGAATCTGAAGACACTGGAGCCTGCCAGAATTATCTAGGAAAATTGATTGTACTTCTTTCTTTTGGAGAGAAATAAAGAAATAACCGGACGTAGGCTTGTTTACCTTCAAAATAAGAGCATAAGGTGCACAGCTGTGATGTTTAATTTAACTTCCCTCAGACGTGACCATTGACTGTATATATGTGTATATATATGTATATATATATATATACACATATATACAGT
>JBAMHX010000009.1:20890667-20904695 GCA_037177515.1 Pseudomugil tenellus | reverse complement strand
TATATATATTAAAGAATAAAGTAATCCTGCCAGATAGTGATCTGGATCACTCCCACAAATAACTGCAATCTAAGTTGGATAACTTTAATCCCCTTTATGGCTGGTTATGGTTAAAGTAACAGGTGTAGCTGCAGTCAATGCTGAGTGTGATATTAAAAAGGCGTTTTCACTTCAAACCAGTTGGTCAGAGTGCTGCCGAGTCATGTGAGACTCTGTAGATTGAGTCACTGTTACCTGTTAAACTCCCTGAACAAACATGTTTTTGCCAACAAGATCCTAAGCAGGGATGGTTGTAAAAGCACCTACAGGTGGAGGTTATCCTCGTTATCCACTTTCTCTAATCAGAGATGTTAACACATTACCCTGGACTGGAAATCTACACAAACACAACTCTGGTTTGTTCATTTCACCTAAAGCGGTTAATGTATGTTTATCTCTTTACAGTTCTGACAATCCTTTACTTCATTTACAATCGTATTATTTCTCCACACGACTGATTGTGATTAGAGAGCATGCACAGTAAAGCTCTGCACAAGGTTTCATTGTTTCAGAAAGCTGGGTTTAGTTTTTCCAGAAAGTTTTTCTGTTTATAGAAGCTTTTCTGCAGCGAGTTTAGGTTCAACTTCCCAAGTTATGAAATGGACTTTTTAATTTTAGTAATGTTAGCTTTACTTGAGACTTCACAGCATTTCATATCAGTATTATAAATACATTTTGTAGTCAATATATTTTATCCTTGCTAAGCCTCAAAGTGCTGATTTCTCACTGTAATTTCCACAGAATATTCATAAAACTTACAAATAATGAGCAATTAAACAGACTGCTGAATGCTTGAATGATGTATTATTAATTTTTTATTCACACTAGTGTAAAACTACATACTTAAAGTACATTTGCATTTGAAAACAAATGTAAGAATTTTCCTAAAAATGATACAAGAAAACCTAATAAAATGAATTGTGTGTATATAAATTAAAATATTTTACCAGTATTGTTTTAAATAGATAAAAGTCGCAATAAGAGGTTAATTCCTGAAAAGTAGGATGATAATTAATCACAACTTTCTCTTTCTTACATGCTTGCTTTCATATTTTCATCCAAACGCCAGGACTGTGATAACAAGGACACAATAGGCTGAGACCATTCAAACCAGACACAAACTGGGTAACTCCCATTAAACTTTGTGAGGGTCACATCGGGACTGTTGACATGTTATCAGATGTTCTTCCTGCCAAGTATTTCAGTGCACAAGTATAACGAGTTTAATGTACTATAATCTCATCAGTTACAAAGCCACGAGGACGCCATACAGGGTTGTGCTCTCGCGCGTTGAAGTATTTCAACCCACATGCTCCTTTTCTCGCAGAGCTCAGTCAGCGTTTGACTCAGAAGTGGAAGTGGATCCAGGCTTTCCACTTGTCAGTCCACGACACCAAGTACATCCCCTCAGTCAAGATGTCCAAGTTGGATCAGGTCCTCATCCTCGACCCCCCCTCAGACCTCAGATTTAAAGGTAGGTGAATGAAAATGTCTTGAGGCGCTTTAATGTCCAGTGAGTGGAGGTGAAGTCCTACCTGGTTGAAATGGTTTCACACTCCCCCTCGAGCGATTTTCGGTGCTAGCAGGCTTGCTAGCATTCACCGCCATTTTAAGTTAGCCGTGGAAAGGACGGGCCGCGCGAGCCCCGGACTGTAGTGACGTAGGTAGCCGGCTTGGCGTGCTTCTAAGCGGCCTGCCATTCGTGGCTACTTTACTGGCAACACCCAGTAAATGTTTTTTCTTTTAAAAATGGATCCTACAGACAGAGTTAAAATCAACATATTATTATGCTGCGTGTTTATTAGAGTTTTTACATTCGCTACTATGCTGGTGTTACTAACAGTAAACTGTTCTTTCCTGGAGGGGGTCAGCTCTCAAATCCCAACTGTTCCAGTCATACTCTGTCGTTAAAGACAGAAATTTACTTATACCGTCTAATTTCCCACACTTTAAGTTGATACTTTCCCGTGTCAAGCCGGGAAAGTGACTGACAATCTAATAGCAAACTTAGCTAACTACCTGGGATGTTAATATGACAGTTTTTGTAGCATTGTGCTAACATGAGTCAATTTTTCTTCAACACTTTGGGCCGCTGAGCTGATTTTACACCGCTTAAAGTGTCCAGGATTACGGTAATAATATGACAACGCAATCGTAGGAAATCAGAGAGCTTTCATTAGGTTGCGACTGATTGCTTTCTTGGCAGTGATAAGATTCAATGATGTGTCAGTGAGCTGTTGGCTAACGATAGTTAGCCTAACCTGCTAATACCAAAGTCGATGTGTAGCAAGCTACATTATTAGCCACTCTCTTCACACTAATAGTTATTTCTAAATATGGAAGACTTATTAACTGTGACATATTATTTGGACTCCTACACATAGCTTCTCTTAGCACCATTTGTGTGAATCCATCTGTTGCTCTTGTGAACAAGTGACCATACCAAGTGAATAAAGTGACAGCTTACTTTGCAGTCCATAGCTCATAATAATGCAGAATAATCACAATAACATTATCAACATCATGCATTATAACTCAGAATTATTTCCTGCTTTTCCAGCATTTGTCTTAATTAAACCTCTGTGCTGGAAGCATTGTTTTATCGATGAAGTTCTGGTTTTATCAATGAATGAAATACTGTTGTTACAGGAATAATATATAAGCTTATTGTCTAGTTAGTGTTTAAGAGAAGGTGTGGTTATCTTCACAGTTTACTCAGCAAATAAAGTCTCACACAAGAGCAAATCAAGATGTTTTATTCTCCTTTCCGATCACTGGAAATGTTCAGTTTATTTACACACACCTGCTCTCATCTGCATTTCACTAGTTTTTACTTAGTTATTTTAAATTTTAAGTCCAAAGCTGCATATGTTACTTTCTGTTCTTTATTTTTATTTTTTTCCTGTTTAAATGTTAAATTCTATTGTTTTAATATCAACGTAAAGCACTTTAAACCGCCTCGTTGAATTGTGCAATACAAACAAACCATCCTTACCGAACTTATGATAGTGTTGATGCCTGACTTGCCATCATTTTGTTGGACTTGTTTGATTTGATAGGCGTTCATCCCCAGTGATCGTGCCAAGGTATTTGCCAGTAATCCACAATGCTAATATCAAGAGGAAATGCACAAATGGTTGTATATCAGAAGTTAAGTGCCTTGAAATCAACAGATAACACTGTTAAACCATAACAAGAGAGAACTACACAACAATCTTGACTCTTTTTTGTAAGTTTCTTTTAGCTGTTTTCAGTCAAGTGAATGGAAATTTTTATAAGAGTTCTTCCAAACTTCAATAGTTTTGATCAGCCTGTTTTTATTAGTTGTTGCTGACATGATCACAAGCAGTTTCAGGTTGTTGACACATTTCTTCCTACAAGGGTAAAGTCCTTGTGCTACATATCTGAAAATAACTTCACACGATGAGGCTACAAATCAACAAAAGTCGTTTTAACATGATTTGCAAAAGGCTGTGCATAAGCGTGCAATTAAGTAACTGATTAAAATGATAATTTTGTTTGTGATTATAATCAAACTCCTTAGTCACATTGTTGAAAGGTAGCTGTCTAAGTGCAACGGTCAGATAAGTCAGGTTATTTTGGCCACATGAAGCTTTCAAAACAGGTCAAGAGTTGCACTGAACTACATAAATGGATGTTTGTTCCTCAGCGTAGCCTTAAATTGACACAGACATTAACCACCTGGCACTGACATGGTTCGACATAATCTGATCAGACCGCCATATTTTACGTGATTTGTGAATTTCTGCTCTAATTCAACTTATTCTGATTACTGATCGGTCACAGGGTTTACATTTTCCCCCCTCATCGGATTAACCTTTTGCTCTTTGTATACTGCGATGAATAAAAGGCAAATTGGTATGCGGACAGAGATGTTTATACCACATATAATCAATTCATAAGAGTCCATCATACCATGCTGTTTGGCTGAGGCCAAAACGTCTCATCGAAGGACAGTGGAAGGAAAAGGCCAGCGCTCGGGTCTGAGCCGGTGTCACGGCCTAAAGTAGGGGAACAAATGAGATTGCTCAACAGTGGCAAATATCTGAAAATCTACAGATTTCTTGTGGAGACTTTAACCTGAATATAAAACTAATGTCCTTCTCTTTAATTGCCTTTTTATTTAGAGGATTGTTCTTCCGTGATTGTGAAGAACATGGTTGTTCCTGCTCTGATGTTGAAGGAATACGAGCAGAGTGAAGACGGCCACAGCTTCTTTTACTGTCACAGAGACCGGGCTAAATCGGTCCCGCGTGTTTGCGAGACCAGGTCTGTTTTGGAGCCTCTGCTGGGACTCCTCCAGCTAGCTAGAGGGGGCAGCCCTCCTTTCCTTGGCTGGTATTTTTAGAACAGGACTGGCCTGGGGGACCCTAACTCGGCATACATGAAACAAGATGATGGAGATGGATCTTGTGCTGTTTGAGCAAAGGTGGCGTCTCAGAGAGTCGGGCTGTGTGGGTGTGCATCTAACGTGCACAATGCTTTTCCACTGTTGTATTTGATTCAGCGCTGGAAAGGCATCCTAACAATTGCTGCAAGACGGCATACAAATGGAGATTAGTCACTTTAAATTCCATTATGTTGAAGCAGTGACTGTCTGTGTCCTTATTTAGGATTTGTTAAAGAAAAGGGTTTAATAACCAAATTAAATTAGGGGGGTTTGCACTCCTTTTTACAAGCTGCTGTTACAAGACAAAAAGCAAACATGATTGATGCTCTCAGACAACTTCCAGACTCAACTTGTTGTACCAGTCATCTACTTTTTAAGTGTACAAAATCACATTTACATATATAAAGTTCCAGACACTGGAAATATCTTTCCATTATTTCACTGAAGGAAATGGTTTATATTTTTGCCTTGGGGGTGTTGATTTATGACAGCAGACAATGATGGAGACAGTGGGTAGAATTTATATTAGGTTAAACTAAGGAATGGTACTTTGTTAAGGCATCACAAGCTCATATGTTTGCAGTCATCTTTGTTACAGTAATTAGATTTTATTATATTCCTTTACTGCAGCGGGGCACACGTGTACATCGGATACAGGTCTGTAACTAATGGAAGTATGAGGCGTTTAACCGTGTCTAGGAGGTTTTTCAAGTTTCTTGGAATGCTTTTGTTTCATACCTTTTGATAACCACGACGTAGTCCGCAGCGAAGCTATCCGTAGGTGGGTGGAACATGCATTGCTTCTTATCTCTCTGGTTTAGGGGCCATGAATAAAGAGTAAATCTGGACTTTGGCTGGAAGTCAGAAAATCACAAACTGTACAACTCAGACGCTAAAGAAGGCATTTGAACCTTTTTTCATGTATTTATCTGTAAAGATAATTGGTAAAAAGTCAGAACTTTGGTTTACCACCACCACATTGCAGATTAATTGACTCAGATTGGGCTTTTTATAAGAAATGATAAGTATTTAAGCATTAACAGTGACTTGATTAAGTCTTTAGGAATATAATTAGTAATTTGCGTAAGGATAATTGCTTTGGATTTTGACTTGACTTGTAAGGAAAGATAGTTGTGAGCACCTGAACACTGGCAGGTGCATCAATAAAATGTCTTACCTAATCTTAATTTTCCACTCTTTGTTTGGTTTGTCAGTACTTATACCAAGACTTTTAAAAACAAAAATACCTGAAGTGATTTAGTAAAGAAGGAGCATTTACATTATAATTACTTTTAAATTTACAATCCAACTTTTCTAAAGACATTTCTGGATCTTTTAGACTCACTTGAGCTGGTATTTTTGTTCCTACATAAAAATATCTGTATTGTTAGTAAAATGTTATTATCACTGCTCAAATAATTATGATGGTTTTGGTTGATCTTAAACTTGGTCTTTATTTTCTTAAACTCTTTTAAATTTAGGAGAAATGTGTGTTTTTTTTTCTCCAGCAGATGCCATCACATGAACAAATGTTCATCTGATTAGGAGCCAGCTCCAGAGTTGCTTGTTTTTGTGACCTCCAAATCCAAATCTCAAGATCAGCCACCAGCGAACAGTCCTGTCATGTGCAGTAAAGCGGACAAACAAGGCGATGAGATGTTTTCTGGTTTCCACAAAAAGCCACAACTGTACCGTCATGTAGACGCAAGCATCTCTAACTTGAGATGAACTAAAAAATGAAACAAGTTGGGATTGAAGGGGGGGTGAAAAAATGCACGACTGCCAAGTAGAGATTTCTGTGGGATGAAATTAATTATTTTATTCTGATTATTTTATTCTTTTTATGATAAGAAGCTAAAATCTGATTTGAAAATGAAATTGGATGAAAAACTTCCTTATTTCTTGGTGAATAATTTAATTGGAGTTTCCAGATTCTGAGGATCTGATCTGCTTGGAGATTTAAAGCAGTACCAAAAATGGTCCTTTTTGGGTCCAATGTGGAGTTCCTGACAGAAATGAAGCTCTTTAACAAGTGTGGTGCAAATTCAGACATCATTCATACCACTGCTGACATGTTGTCAGCTACTCCGCATCATGAGATGTGGCGTCCAGGCTCCCAGGCTAATTGCACTGATTGAGTTTGGGGTACCATCGACTTGGCTTGTGTTTTTTTGACAGGACACCGGTGATCAAAGCGGCACGGTGCTGATCCTGGTTAAGGATCTAATTCGAAGCGAGCTCAGTCACAAGATGGAAAGCCATTATATAACTATTGATCTCCTGATATATGATCAGACTAGGAGAGGGCCCTCATTTCCAATATCATCATGAGACATGCATATGAAATTATCTGTCTGGAAGAAAGCGTAATTGGTTCTGGTGGTCTGGCCTCTCACGACGGACGGCTGATACAGGATGGAGAGATTTGGAGTTAATGTCTGTAATGTTAATGTCAAGCAAGTTGTATTGTTATGCAGTAGAAACTATCTGAACGAAATGTGTATATAAGCCGACAGACTCTTAAATCCGACGTTTCATTCATGTAGCTCTGATTAGGTTTACCTCCTTTACAATCTTTCAAGTTTCTTTGCTTCTTGTCTCAAAGCCAGTCCAGTTACTCTCCCAGTAAGGCTGTTTTACTCTGGATATCTCTGGTTTTACTGTAAATAAGAAGCAAACGGTACCCAACTTTAAGCTTAATCGTGGATTAGTCATCATAAACGTGTAGGAGGCTGCACTTCAAAATGTAAAACCACAAATGCTCTTGTGTATGTTGTCCTCTGTCCACCAGGTCCTTTCACAGATGTAGTCACCACTAACCTCAAACTGAAGAACCCTTCTGACAGAAGAGTTTGTTTTAAAGTGAAAACAACAGCACCACGCAGGTACTGCGTGCGGCCAAACAGCGGCGTCATCGATCCAGGAGCAGCTGTCATCATTTCCGGTAAGACTTTCTCTCTTTTTTTTTCCCGCTTTTACTGCAGTTTATCAGATAAAATGTTGATGCTGGTTGAGCTGTTTGAAAAGAAACTGCAGATAAAGCAATATAGTCTGATGCTATAGTGGAAATGACGTACTGGATCCGCATTTTTATCCGCATACTGGATAAAAACCAATAAAACAGATCATTTCTTCATAACGTACTTGAAGTAGGTAGTTGCTTTTAGATGTTTAACACATTAGTATTGATAAAATGTTAACAATGTTCGTATGATATCACATTATGCTCGATCAGAATCAGTTTGGATCATCTGTGGTTCTGCTGCCAAGTCTGAAAAACATGAAAGAGAAAAATGGCGTCGTTTTCTTCTCGCGGGTGTGGTTGGAGAACGTTCTCCACTTTTATTCTGGTGGGGCTTTGAGAAGTATTTTCTGATTGGTCAGACGTGTCAAGTGGGCGTGGTTAATGCAGAAAAGTATGAAGCGGACAATTCCTGCTTCCGTATCTCTACTGATGTGAGTTTGAACGAAGAGTTTTAATAAAACCGCTGATTGAGGTGACGGGAAAGTATGAAAATGTTTACAACACATGGCGTTTAAAGACACGGAGACAGGAATGCGAACAGCCCGCCTTGCCACGGATTAGTTATCCCATTAATTATGAAATAAGCAGGTTTATTGCACATAAAAGCACAGATAAGGACCCCCCCCCCGCCTCCGTTATGATCTTCCGGTTGCAGATGCAGCTTCTAATGGAGTATGAATGGACCAAAAAGGATTTTTTTTTTTCTCGATGCCTCGAGAGAAAGTACAAACTGTGTTTCTCATGCAGGACATGCTTTATGCTGCTTTCATGTGCTATGGGAATTATGGAAAATAACACTTTCACGGTCAAATTTGCACATGAACGCCCTCCTTTGTTGTAATTTCCACTGGAGAACCCGAAGATTATTTTGATACCCGAGTTGCAGAGAAGAAGACGGATTTGACCTTTCAAAATGGCAGCGAAGGAATTGTGGATAGTCAGATATGTGCAGGTTAATAAATGTTTTTACTCGCGTTAGCTGACTGTTTTAATATGCAGCATAAACAACGTAAGCATTTCCCCTTCGTGTTAGATAAAAATGCTTCTGTCCTTAAATTTAGACTCCTATATTATTCATAATCCATACAAACTGCATTTAACTGTTTGAGTTTTGATACATCTTGATGTAGCAGATGAATTAATCTGCTACCCGTGTAGCAGCTTTTCATAAAGTTTCTGTCTGCTATTTTTTTAACAACTCGTCATTTTACAAGAGGAAAATCTCATCTTTCCCACAGCACATGAAGGCAGCATTACTCTGCGACACTGAATGGCAACAGATCCATTTTAATGTAAAGTTAGTTTGATCAGACGGGCGTAGCTGGCATGAGAGGTTTCATGGGAAGAAACGCGTACATCATGTACCTGCAGCATGTATGAGTTAGACATGTGTAAAAACAATAAATCCCTGAATCAGATGAGACGGTAATACATCTTGAAGGATTATTTATTAGCTCAGCTTCTGTTTCTTTGCTCGACATGGCCGTGCTCTAGCGGATTGTATTTAAATTGGAGAGATGAGATAAATATGAGAAGGAATTGTCTTAAAAATGTTGATGTAATAATTCTTCATCCATACATTTTACATCACAATATTTGTCAAAAATGTATTGTATGTTTTTTCTAAAATCGCTCTGGCCTAGTCACTGCCACCTTCCTCTATTGTGTACTAATTCCCAGCACTAAACAGCCAATCGGTGATCTCGTTCACCGGAGAAATGTTAAGTTCCTCCATTGTCCACAGTGTGTTTGACACAACCAAACAGCCGGTGAGTGTGATGTAAAAGGAATATTAAGCCAACCCGAACTTGTAATTTTGTCATATTTATCGCACATTTGCCACAAGAGCAAGCCAAGGTGTGAGTCAAGCGATGGACTTCAGTTTGCATGAAAACATGAATCAAATATCAGATTGAGGTGACAATTTGTGATGTATGAAAATGCAGTTTCTGTCATTAAAATGGTTCTTTTTAGTTCTCACCTGATGATTCATGTCTTGTTCAGCAAAGACGCTCTCTGCCATCTTGACCTGACCGTGACCCCGCCAGTCAGTTCAGTTCACCACGAATGAGCAGATGCCCTCTGAAAACACAATAAATCTGTACCGCATGACAAAACGAGCACCACTGCAGAGGTGAATGGGAGACAGTAATTGTTTTATCTCGATTATCTTGGTTTTATAATCTGCGGAAACTAAAATCTAAATTGAACTAAATCATTTGATTTATTAGGCAGAAAAACCTTTTATTTTCTGTTTACTGGTCAGATGTTGTTTTTTTGCCATTCCTGGATTTTTATTTTGTAGCAACACTTGTTGGTTGTTTTTTAAAGTTTGTTTAATCAAATAATTGCAAGTTAAGACTTTTATATAGAAAAGCAGAATCAGCATCTCGCAGGAAAACCTCTCGCTGTCAAAACAAATCGTTTTAGATCTATAAAATTACAGTATCACACCACGTGAACAATAATATTAGCAATATTTGCTCATTAAGTTAATTTAACAGTAAATAAATTGCTAAAGGTAGACGATAGCGTGCACTTAAAACCCGTTGCTGCTGCTTTGATGCATTAGACACGTTTACATGAATCTAATGAGACTTTTTTTTTAACGCTTATCCTTTTCTTTATTATGATTTTCTTACACACTAAATACAAACCCCGTGTATGACGAAGGGCTTAAAGATTTGCACAATTTAATCAACAGAAGCAAAGCGAGTACTTTGTTCAGCACATTTCATGTTTGTGACAATTCAAAGTGCAAAACATTCAACCCATCCAGCAGGAAGCAATGGAAACAAACTCCTAAAATAGAAATCAGGGTGCTGCACGGTGCTGTTAGCACTGCTGCCTCACGGCGGGAAGGTTGCTGGTTCAAGTCTCAGCTCGGACAGCTTTCTGTATGGAGTTTGCATGTTCTCCCCGTGTTAGCGTGGGTTCTCTCTGGGTACTCCGGCTTCATCCCACCGTCCAAAAACATACGTTAGGTTAATTGGTTGTTCTAAATTGTCTTTAGGAGTGAATGTGTGACTGGTTGCGTGTATCTGTGTTGGTGCTGTGATGATGGACACACCTGTCCAGGACGTACCCCGCCTCTTACCCATTGCTTGCTGCCATATTCTCCATCTACGCTGACTTGGAATAAGCTGTATGGATGGATAAAAAGAGAATATTAATGTCTGAGAGTTTTTCGCTTTCTGATCGACTGCAAAAACACTGCTGTAATCAGATTACTATAGGCACCAAAATGCGA
This sequence comes from Pseudomugil tenellus, assembly GCA_037177515.1. Lineage (NCBI taxonomy): Eukaryota > Metazoa > Chordata > Actinopteri > Atheriniformes > Pseudomugilidae > Pseudomugil > Pseudomugil tenellus. The sequence continues at coordinate 20,893,970 of JBAMHX010000009.1, read as the reverse complement.
GTTAGTGGCGCTATTTTGACACATTTTCCCCACTTCAGCTACTTCCTTTGGCTCAGTTATGAGTTACTTCATGGGCAGTAGTGTTCGCTGGCTGGAAAAGCAGTGTGTGTAGCCGTGTATAAGCAGTATTTACACTGTGCTCTATGTAAGCACACAGATTTTATTTTTGTTTCTGCAACTTTTTTACATTTTGAATCTGAAAATACATGAAAAGTGAAGCCATACTTGGTGATATTTATTAAAAAATGCTCCTAGAAATGTCAGCAACTATGTGAAGCTAGTGGTCTGTTTCAGTGTTGACGTCATAATCCCACAAACTACTGATGAATCTTTCAATAAGCTGCGTTGATCTGAAAAGGATTCGGTGCTTCCAGGCTCCAGCAGCTGGTCTACTTCCCGTCCCACCATGAATATCAGGATCGTATCCTCTCTCGATGAGATATCAGTTACTAGATAATAACTGTAATTTCATTAATGGTAATTACGTTTCCGCCCATCTGTTAGAATCGAGAATCATTTTGAGAATAGTTGAGCTCACTAAATACAACATTTTGTCTTTAATATAAGTTATAAAGCACATTGTGTGGCTTTGTGTCACCTCTTACCGTACACCTGGAGTCGGACCTGTTTCCAGCATGCTTATGGTCAGGTTTTGTGTAAAGGTGCTCATGTTCTTACAGCGGCAGCAGAAACGTCTTTGTCTGTATGCTACAGTTATAAATAATGCCCCAGATGTGTGAACATCAGTCCTTTTCTTTTTTTTTTCTTTAAACAAGTTTATTTTTCAGAACCTGACACAGTTTTCTGGGATAAATATAAAGATAAACATATATGCAAACATTTTAATATAATTTTTGTTTTCTTTACAGTTATGCTACAACCCTTCGAGTATGATCCTAATGAGAAAAGTAAGCACAAATTCATGGTGCAAACTATTTTTGCTCCACCAAATGTTTCGGACATGGAATCTTTGGTAAGTTATTTTCTTATTTATTTATTTGCACTCTAAGCTCTTTTGAATGATTTGTAACTCATTTAATCCAGTGGTAGTAGGTTGCATCAGATACGTTATTTTATTATTAGGCTGAAAAATAAACCAATTTAATTTTGCCAAAAAAAATTAAATTAAATTTTAATAAAAATTTTATGCAAAAAATGATACAATAAGATGATACAATAAAAATGTTACAATTTTAATAGTCTTATTTTATGTGGTTTGACTGGGATCATGCTGATTTTTATTGTGAGAACTCCCACTTTGGCTACAACATAGCTGCAATAATTATAATAATAATATAATAATATAATATATAATAATAAATTATTTTCCGATATGTTGTCGTTTTAACGCCACACCCATCATTAAGCATCAACACATTGCATCTATTTGAATCCAGACCAAGTCTTGTTATGGTCAGTACTCATGTGGCAGAACATAAAAACATAATCATGTAATCCATTTTCTTAACAGGAAATTCTGATAAATTTTCCATTTCAAAGCTTTTGTTTCAGACTTCTGTGTATATTTGATGTTTACAGCTGAATCCAGGATTTCTTGATGTATTGAAACACATGAATGTCCTTCCCCTGATGCTAGAGGCATGACTCAGCATATGCTATAAAACTGCAGGACAAACAGGATGGTGTAGAAAACAAGACAAGAAAATCACTTTTTTTAATGAAGCCACAGCAAAATTTACAGTTTTCATGAAGCCATTATGAGGAAAGCTGAAAGTTTAGGTGATCTTTTCTCTGGTTGTCCACCAGAGGACAGCAGAGACTTGGTTAGACTTTGTATGTATGTTGCTGGTTTTTCACGCATGTTCAGGAAGTGTTGGAACAAAGGTCTGAGTAGTCCACAGAGATTATGTTGTTTTCTAGTGTTTGCTGAATATATTTAGTGATCTTATAATAAATATGTATTTATATGTGTCTCTTCTATCAACCAGCCACATTTACTAAACTTCATTTAAAAAAATAATTAAAACAATGCATTTAAAACAATAGAATAACACAAAACAAGTGTTATTGTTGGAAATGCTGCTTTTGTTTATTAAGGTTGCTCTTTTTGTGAATAGTATGTGGTGCATGTGTGTACATGTGTGTAGAAAATCCAGCTGCTAGCAGTTTGCCTTGATGAATAACATGCCTGTTTTTCATCTCCACCAGTGGAAAGATGCAAAACCCGATGATCTCATGGATTCCAAACTGAGATGCGTCTTTGAGCTGCCTTCTGAAAATGATAAAGTGGTAAGAAGTGCTGCTGCACGTCAGGAAGTATGTTTAGCTTTCTGTGTGTGTGTGTGTGTGTGTGTGTGTGTGTGTGTGTGTGTGTGTGTGTGTGTGTACTCTGCTCCTGGAGAAACTGGCAGAAGCAGGTTAGGTTTGTCTTAATGATTTAAGTGAAGGTGAAAGATGCTAATTAATGTACGTCTCATGTTTTTAAATGTTGTATTGAAATAGTTTCAACATGGAAGGAAAACAGGAAGAACTTCATTAAAACAAATAAAAAGAAGCAACATTACTATTTTTGATGGATCGGACTCTAAGTCACTGCAGTTAGCTTCCATTTAGCATGTTTAGGTTTAATTTCACCCATTTTTTTTGGCATAAACAAGATGCACATCTGCTGTGAAGCGTCTTAAAAGTGAGGAAACTTGTAGATGTGAGGCAGATGTTGCTCATTGTAGTGATTTGAGCAAGTCAGATTCATGAATACACTCATTTCGCCAAGAGCGAAGAAGCAGGTTCTGCTTATCGTCCTTGCTTTAGAAAGCATGTCCATGACAACACTTTCACCATAGCTTTAAAATGACAATGCAGTTTTATAAATGCTCTCCAGGCATCTGTACAGTGGTGATGGGTTCCAGTATAAAGAGTTTTTTTCATCATGCTTCTGAGCAGCGGGAGCTTCATACAAACCGGACCTGAAACTGGACACTACAGGACCTGAGTTCAGGTGGAAAAAGAAGCGGGCCCAGTCGGGTTTAGCTTTCATTAGCAGTGTGGACGTGCCAACTGCTGACTCAGCATAGTTTCTGCTCTTTGCTTTGGCACATATACACTTAAAACAGGAAGTGTTGTTGACGTACACAAGGAGAATCCATCCATCCATCTTCTGCCACTTATCTGGGGTCAGGTCCTGGGGGCAGCAGCCAGTGAAGGGAAGGCCAGACTTCCCCCTCCAGAGTCATATTTGCCAGCTTGCTGGGGGGAGATTAAATCTCTCCAGCATGTCCTGGGTCTCCTCCTGCAGGGATGTGATGTAAAGAGGTATTTATTTGTACATGTTGGAGGATCTTT
>JBAMHX010000009.1:20853545-20872489 GCA_037177515.1 Pseudomugil tenellus | reverse complement strand
CTTTCCCTTTTAGCACATAAACACAGCATTATAATAAGTATTCGTACTTTAAAGAGACTGTATTTCGACTTTATTCTTGTCATTTTGACTTTATTCTTCAAACTGTATTTCCACTTTATACTATTCATTTCGATTTTATTCTCGAAGTGAGGAAGGGAGAGAAAAAAAATCCTACACAAATTTCTTTTTCCGTCTGGCCCTAAGACTTTGCTTTTATTTATTTTTATTTGCTTTTTACTTGGTTTTAATGGAGCTTTTATTTAATTTTTCTTATTTTCTTTTATCTTAGTAATTTTATGTGTTTTTATCCCATTTTCTTATATATATTGTACAGCACTTTGTGCACCCATAGCTGGTGAAAAAAGTTCTTTATAAATACATTTGATTTGAAAATAGAATCTCCAAATTAGAAAAGCAGGTTTAAAGAGACTGAACACAAGGCTGTGTTCCTTATGTTGTACAAAAAATAATACTTTATTCTTTTTTTCATTATACTAAACCCTCACATCAAGTTTCCTGGGCGACAGTTGCAGTTGACATCGCTGCAGCAAAGACATGTAATAACTAACTGACACTGTAAATGCACGTAACTGCATCTTTGCACCTGTAAGTGAAAAATGAAAGTTAAGGAGGAAGGAGGAACACTTTGACTTGAACCTCAGGCATGCATGAAACCAGATCCGATATGCACTCGCTGGAATAATTCATATGGCTGCGTGATTCCACATTCTAGGAATACCACATGTTGATTGCTCCCAGGGATTGACTTCACATTGTTCCTCTGCAGGCCAAAGAGGCGGAAAAAAAGCAGCTCTACAGGGGAAACATGTCTGATCACTTTTTCCTATGTTTGCTTTCTGATCAGACAACATAAAACTCCAGCAAATGGATATTTATTTAGACAGTGAACATGGACAGGATGTCAGTGTAATCTTTGTAGAGGGTGACAGTGAAAACAGCACTCAAGTGTTGCAGCCCGCAGTGTAAACAGAGAAATTACATCCCAGCGGAGCAGAGAGGATTCTCACTTAATGACAGATCTGGGATATGAAATCAGTGGTACATAGTTTCTGGTTTCCTGTATTCTAAATGTTTATTGTATAAGGTTATAAGGTCAAGCTTGTTAAAATAATGGTTGATTCGGATTTATATCGCATAATATTTAAAGAATGCAGGGTGCCTTGCGCCCCCGACAGGTGGACTTTACAGCCTTAGACCATCACATATTATCTCCATCTACGCTTGTTAAGTATTAATTGTATCTTTTTATTCTATACAACTTCTCCTTACGAGTTTCCAGAGGTTGGACAATAAAAACTGTTTTTAAAGTCAGTTTGAGCTCTGGCCAGTGTGTGTGGTCTGTGGGGTGAACGGGGGGGGGGGTCATCACGGTGGGGAGCTAAGCTGAGTCTTAAGCTTGAGACAGAAAATAAAACCCCATCTCTGACCCGTACATACACTCCAATGAACACAAGTCGAGTCTGCGGGTGGGAAGAGTTCTCATCCCTGATACTGGACCACAAACTCCTGCTGGTAAGTCAGAGCTGCTGCAATAAGAGGTGTCTGTAATATCCCCCCCGAAACCAACAGCCCTGTTATCTGTGGCAGGAAATGTTTTTCTTTAAGCCCTTGCAGAACCGGCAGATTGTTGAATTCTGGTAGTCACTGTTGATCCCCATCTATCCATTTTTTTATACCAATGAAGGGTTGCAGGAAAGCTGGAGCCTATCCCAGCAAATAGCAGGTGAGAGGGAGGGTGGACCCCAGGCATGTCGCTAATCTGTTGCATCACTGTTTATAACTTCACAGCAAATACCTTATTTTCCATAGGACACACTGGATTAAAGGGCGGAGTTTTAGTTACGGGTGCTTTCTCTGTATTTAACACACACATAAGGCGCGTTAATGCATACCGATAAAACACGCATGTTTACCCGCTTAATATCTAACGTCACACCCGTCCCGTTGCATATGAGTAACTTTAGAAGATGGCAACATTTATCTGATTGTGTGTTGTTGGAGTTTTGAGCTTTCTACACAGTGTCGTCCACCATAGACAGGAGGTTTAACTCAACCGCGACAGAGTTCATGGCGCCGGTTGTTTAGTTCTGTTCAGCGCGATCAGAATTCAGGATGTGAAAAATGTGGGTTTCATTTCGGTCGCTCGTTGCTGCTGTGTCCCCGCTTCCTTTTCTGGGCCGTGAATCTTTTTTACACTTTATTTAACTTGTTGATTACCGCTAGCTTGTCGCGACAGCCAGCTCCAGGCGGTCTGTCTCGCGTTTTGTTTACATTGGATTGCTACCAAGAAGTCCGTGTTTTCTAGGAGAGGTCCAAAATAAACACAAGTCTGCTGCTCAGACTAATTTTTATACGTTTTTTTTAGTCCATTTCTTCCTTCTATTAAGCTGTTGGTCCGTGTTAATTTGCTTCACTTGTTTCTTTTTTTTTACTGTGGCCACACTTTTTTTCATTCTGTCCTCTCCTACGTCTATGGCGAGTGAATTTTTTGCACCGCACCATAAGGCGTACAGTACATTTAGACTTTAAGTGCGCCTTATGGTCATGAAAATACAGTACTGGGTCTTAATTCTGCATGGATATGTGAGAATGCAACACCAGGCCTTAGACCATACCCATCCTACAGGACACTTCTCCACCAAGCCAGGAAGACGTTCAATAAACCCTTTAAATCCAGTTTTAAGATGCAGAAACATTTAACTCTGGCACCAATTTTCAGAGTTTTACTTTCATTGCTTTTTTTAGATAAATCTGTTGACTTAGTCAGAACAACAATGCAGTATTATGTGATGTTACACATCTAAAGTTCAGCATTGTTTATCATCCCATTCATATACTAGAGAAGATTCTTTATTAGATCAGCGATATCAAAGCATCCTGCAGGTTTTAGATTTTTTTCTGCTCCAACAGACCTGGTTCAAATTAAACTAATCCAATAGTTTGTTATCAAGTTCTAAACACTGAACTTTTAATCTGAATCAGGTGTGTCAAAGCAGGGAAACATCTAAAATCTGTGGGACAGTGGCCTTCAAGGACCAGAGTTTGACATCTCTACTGGCAGATTTCTTAAAACAGGGATCACCAACTCTGCACCGCTTGTGTCCGTATTCTGCAGGTTCTAGATGTTTTCCTGCTCTAACAAACCCAACTTTAATTAATGCCCAATTAAGAGGCTGAAATATTATTGGTGATAGTATTAGTGCGGATTATAATATTGGTGAAATATTCAATTTGAATAAGGTGTGTTACAGCTGGGAAACATCTAAAATCTGCATGTTAGCGACCCAGAACAGTGCAGAGTTGGTGATCCCTGCTGTAGATGAAGGAAATCTTTCAATCACAACTTTTAAACTTATTTCTTGAAGTGAGTTCTTCACCAAACTCCATCCAGCCATTTTTAAAACAACTTCATCCAATGTAAACAGCACGTAAATAGTTCACCTGAGATCTTTAATCTGAATTATTTCAATCAGAAAGAGAGAAGACTGCATCTAAACATAGTTGTAGTGAAGAACTTCACAGGCTTTTGGATGCGTTTAATTTGAGTTTCTTGTATTGGAGCAGGAAACACTGAAAACCTGCAGGAATGCAGCCCTCATAAAACTGAACTGACCTAAAGGCTCTTGTGTTCCCATTGTAAGGCCTGCAGGGATGGAGAGGAATGCAAAGTTTAAGTTGCTCTCCTGGAAATGCAGGAAACATATTGTATAATCAGGATAGTGTTTTCCCCTTTATCACGAACATACCACAGCGAAGTAGTTCTGAGTGACTAAAGACATGCAAACATTAGCGACTAACCTTGGCGTTCTGCAGGGCGGTCTGGTAGCTGGACGGCTTGTAGTACAACCTCTGTGATGGCTCGGTGTGGATGTCTCCCAGAAACAGCTCCTCCACCAGGTGATCCAGATTATGATGTAGGTATTGCTTCTCAACCCTGAGCAGCTGCAGCTCATGCATGGCAAAGTTGAGCTCTCTAGAGCAGTCGTAGCTCCCCTCCTCACTCCACAGCTCGTAGAGCATTCTGGGCTCCCAGGAGTCCTTCATGGCTCCTCTGCAGCTACCGCTGAGCCTCTGGCTCAGCTCTTTGGCCACGGTGGTAGTGTGACTTACTATCTGGACACTGTGGAGCTGGTACTCTGCCTCTGTGGCACCACGGATGATCCAGGAGGCCTGGCGTAGGCGCAGCCGACCTCGGATCACCAGCGTGTAGGTTGGTTTGGTGCAGTGGTTGTCCTCGTAATAAAACTGGTGGGCATGGAAAGTGTTGTTGGGGTAAAACCTGTAGGATCGCGTCAGAAACTCTGGGCCTGGTCTCACCTCACAGCTGCAACAGGACAAACAACCATTCAGATAATAATGAAAGCTAGTTCTTGTTTATGAATTATTAGCATCAGTTATGAAATGCTTTTCACAAATCAACATTTTTAAAGAGACACCGTGTAACTTAACCCAAACAGTAGCCAGTGTTTGTAATAATGGATGATTTGTGTGTAAAAGCATTGTTTGGCTCATGTAGGTGCTCCGAAGGGGGCTGCTCTCTTCAGAAACCACATATCTTAACTTTGCAGAAATGGATCCGTCTCTCATGTGATCATGTGACCCGGAGAGCTTTGCTCCTGTATAAACACTGAGGGCTCTGCTTTGTTCTACTGTTCCTCCGCTTGCAATAAAAGTTTATGATGGCAGAAGGTGAAAGTAAGAAGGTGAAAACGGTGTCTGAGGAGGCCAGAACGAGAAAACAGGAAGGGGATTGCTTCAGAGGAAAGACATGAGTCGACCTTGGCAAAGATGACCGAACAGCATGGATGCAAAACTCATCTCTATTTGCTTCAGTATTATTAGACTAGTAAGTTGGCTCTTTGCTTGTTGATATGATGAACTTTTTTTTTTTTATCTTTTAGCATTTATTCTTATTATTTATTTAAATATTATTTAAGTGTCTGATGAGAAGCAGAACATAGTATATATCAGTATATATCTATCTTTATTCTGCTGTTTAGTAGAAGCTAAATGGGGCTAGCTTAAGCTAATCAACTACAGACCAAAGCATTTTGTGGGGCTGATTTGCATGCAATCAGTTATTTTCTATAATTCCTGTAAATACCAAAAAAGTAACGGAACGATTAATGACAGGCCTGGTTTGGTTTTATGGTTTTCATGCAAAGCAATACTACTGTAATGTCCCTAAGTAACTGCTAATGCTGACATTCTTGTAACAATAACTTATTGTGTTCTGCAAATACGATTCCTCAACACAGATGGAGTCTGTTTAATTTTGTGACAGTGTCATATGACTTGTGGAAAGTTTCAGGTTTAGCACCCCTGGTGGCCAAAAGCATGGCATCCTTTAAATAGTCTAGCTAAAAAAAAGGTGCAAGTTCTCTGTATGGTTCAGAAATAATCCTTTAAATTGGCTCTACACATCTATTTCTTTTGGCAATAAAGATATAGTATTGGTCTAGCTATCCAAACAAAGTCATCTCAGGAGACTTCACAGAAAGGCGTTGGATCTTATCCCACTAATTAGCAGGCAAGGCTGGGTATCCTGTACAGGGTAAAATCACCTCTCCATTACTTCTGTATCCTTAAGAGAATAGAGGTACAATACCTCTACTAAACTAAGCAAGGGTAGTTAGTAGGGACAAAAAAAGGCTCTAGGCTTGGATCTTAAAGGTGTACTCTGCAAAAAAATGAAAGGCCGATGACAGAAAATTTTAAATATAATATTTAAAACTATGTTTCTATTGATTTCTAATCATTTACTAAAATAACATATTTTTATTTCCACTGGGGCAACATTTAAATCGGCTAGCTGAGGGTCTACAAACATGGCAGCTGCCACATTTGTACTACTATGTGTTACTACAGTGTCTCTGAGTGGACAAACAATTCTCGGGTTAAAGTGAGAACCCTCTGAGCTTTAAAGCAGCAGTACCAGCTTTGTTTTATAGATGCTAGAACACTGTTTGGGATAGGCAACGCCTTTAAACGGCATATGGAAAGCAGCACACATGTACACAGTGTTGAAGCAGTTACATGTGGTGCAGTCATCCGCGCACCAGAGACTACTGGATTCACTTACAGATAAAAACATGTTTTTGTGAAGAATTGTGGCCATTTCCATTCAGAACTAGCATAAGAAATATTGTTCATAACCATCTTTACCACAGATGTCAGTAATTCTTACACACAATACCTTTAACAGCCTTCAGATTTAGATGATTGAAGGCTTAACTGCTGAATTGCTGTCTGAAGTTTGAGTGTCTGCCCTGTTACTTGGGAGGTTTCTATGAGTAAACAAGCATCTTCCCTCCCAGACAGTTGTGTGTTAGGTTAACTGGATATGGATACATATCTGCACCAGAACCCAAAAGTGCATTTTCATGACTAGAACTAAGAATTCTGCCGTTGGAGACAACGGCCTGGTCTACATTAGGGCTGTGTTAAAAAGATCGATTAATCAATTCTGAATCGATTCTCGTATCAATTCCTAAAGATCGATCCATGAGTTCAAAAATCGATTTATACATTATACATTTCCCTTGGTAAACTTTGACCTTTCATTCACGCAAGCGCTCTACATATGAAGAAATGAAAACAGTTAACATGGCATCAGAAAGTAGCACTGTTAGCCAAGTCCGAGTTTTGAAAACGCCCAAAACATTTCAGGTTGCCAAAAGAAAAAAATTCGGTTCAAAAAACATCAACAGAACGATGAGCTTAATGAAAGCAGAGCAGATCGGATTAAATCATGAACATCGATTCTAAATCTTGAGAATCAAAATTTTATCGATTCTTGAAATCTGAATCAATACCCAGCCCTAGTGTACATCCCTAAATAACTGGAATTTTCAGTTCCCCCAGCCCTTAAATACATATATAAATATAGAAACATTCAGGTATAACATCTTTATGTGACACATCTTCAGGTCATGACCTTTTATTTGCACTTGATTTGAGGTCAATGGCATGAATAGTTTCAGAGATATAGCCAAAATAGTTTTCATGTTTGAGCGCCCCCTGGTGGCCAACCTGAAAATAATAAATTGCACAAAATCGAATCAAGTCATCCTCTCTATGATATCTATGCATATGCAAAACAATGAAAACTCTAAATTAAATATTGTTCAAGTTATGGCGGTCGTTGTGAAACCATAATATCCTCGACAATCCGTTTGGGAATATAAATATAGAATTTCACTCTTAAAGATGAAGACAGGAAAGTACATAAAAGTAGCATTTTTTTATATCCTGTGTAGGGACTTTTCTAGTAAACAACTGAAGGGACCAAAACGTTTCCTGTGCAGTGATTGCTTGGTATGTTTAGGATTGTTATGTCTAAAATCTGGTTTTATTATTAGTCTTACTGAAAGGCTTAACAATAGCTAAAAGATGCTAGACAAGATTTACTAATGTAGTCTGTTAAGATGTGCTGACATGGCTGAATATATTAAACGGAAAGGCCATATCTCCTTTTGGTGCCTCTGTTTTCATTTACTTTTTGTATGAACCACGCTAGATGTGTGTGTTTATCATAACAATGATTATATAAACTAGCTAACTCACATCAAATACCTTGCAAGGGAAGGTGTATTTAAGGCTGACTGAATATATTAACATGTTTTTTCATGTGCGCGCTTAGTTGCAGATGCATCAGTAAGAAAGATCTTTCTTTTGATTTCTCCAGATTCCCTTACAACAAACTGACAGTAAAAAACCTTTATGAAAAACGAGCGTTAAAGAAAACAAACGAACCTGGTGGACACCCAGTGACCCTCCACACTGGGGGGCATCTGCACAGTGATTCGTGCTCCATTGTGAAGGTGCTTCAGCATATGCTGGCATTGAGAGTCCTTGACGGATCGACCGAAGGTTTTCTCCAGGGGGAGACGGCTGGTGTGGCCATCTGAGTAATGGAGAGAGGAGCCTTCAGCCCACGCTGAGGGGAAAAATAACAAACCCACAATTAGACGTAACTTATGAAAAATGTAATCTTTAATTTGAACAAATCCTTATCTATTAATTCAGAGCAAAGGTTTTATAACTGGCATCTAAAATCTTAAATAATAAAAAAATGTAATAAAAAAAATAACATATAAAAACTAAATAAAACAAAATGCTGATGGTGAAATGTTTTAGTTGCCACTAAAGAATTATTTCTGGATCTTTATAAACTAATTAAAGAAGCAGAGCTGCTTATAAAGACGACTAACAGGAAAGCCAGTTAACTTTAGATCAAATGGGAAAAGCAGTTTGAAGTTTTATTTCTAATGGCATGCCTTCATTTAAGTACGTAAGTTGGTTTAATTGAATTATTTATAACTTTGAAATCACAGTCAAGACAGAAGATCTTAATCAGCGACCTTGGAGCACTATGAATAAAAGTTAATGCGGTTAATGGTCAGGTGATGAGTTGATCTGATTAATCAATTCCTTCTCACACAAATGGCTTCAGCAAGTACCAAATCAAGACAAAAGCTAAAACTCCAGGTGGAAACAAAGATGAGCACCGTGACATCTTCCCAGTTCTGTCCACATGTTCTCTGAACTTGAGGGATAAAATATCGGAAATGAAAACATTTTTCAAAGCCTCCGGCCAAGAAAGTGCTCAGATGCTCACATTCCTGGGAGGATTTATTCCATGTAATAGTCTAATGTCATCTAAATCTACCTTGAAATATGAAGACTGCATTTAAATTCTTTCTATCAGACCTGACTTGCCTGCAACATAATTTACCACTCAGGAATGCTGCTTGCTGTTGTCTCTGTATATTTAATTTGAGACTAATTTAATTTAGATGCGCACAAACCGAATCGCATCACAGCGGAAACACTGGACATCATGGAGACTTGATCCTCAACTCAGCTGGTGGGATTAGTCATGCTGCTGCACTTGCTGCCGAAGTGTTTGAAGAAAAATCAAAAGCTTTTGACAGCTTGTTGCATTTGGTGTGTGTTTGTTAGGCCTTAGTTTTATGCACCTGCAGTCAGCTTAAACTGGAAGAATGACCCCGTGTGGTTTTCTACAGCTTCTTTCATGATGACCAGAGCGGGAAAAACAGTTTAAGTGTTTTTAAAATGCAGAAAAAGTTTTAAGTTTACATAAATATCCCTCAGGTTTACGTGTATTTAGAAAACAAGTAGTAGTAAATAAGTAGTAAATAAGACACCTATTTAAGTAGTAAAAAGACACAAACAGCACAAATATATCAAGTGTAAAATGATATAGTGTGTGTGTTTTACAGAATATATTTACAATTTTAAATTTAATGCCAAACCCAGACAATCCAATCGCTCATTAAAATGTTGAACATTCAGAAAACAAGGGTACAAATAAGACACAAATAAGCATACTGTTCACAGTGTACCTGTTGCATTACATTAACAAGTCTGCATGTACAGGTTGGAGGGGTGGGGGTGCAGTTAAACTCCTCGCTGCCTGCATTTCACATGCATCAAAATCACTGATTTAGTTCTTAATTCCATCCTGTTTTGCAAACTATATTCTCATGGTTACACATTACAAAATTACATCTGTATTATAACAGAAAACAAACTTATGTATTGCATCAAATGGCTTATTCATATCTGTTGTTAGCAACGTTTGATTTTCAAAAAAAAAAATCAAAAGAAAGCTTAAAGTGTGTCCATCTTAAAGTTTTACTACACATTAAAATGAATCTTCACACAAGTCTTGAGCTGTTACTTGTCATTGGATCCAACTCTGCATGTAAATAAACATGTAAATACACACACACACACACAAATATAAATATGATGTGTGTGTTTGTGTGTGTTCCATTCTTTCATCTAAATGTAAGCATTAAATCTTTTTCTTCATGGAATATAAATATAAATGTTGTAGTTTGATATTTAGCTGCTGGAGCTGATTTTAAACAGACTTGCTCTCTCCAGCAGTGTTGGATAAAACTCGTGAAAGTCCTAAAATTATAAGAGTGACATTTATTTCAGTCACAGTTACAAATCTGGTAACAATACATCAAAGCCAAATGCAACCAATTCCAATGGAAAACAGACTCACGGGCAAATAAATGAGGAAATGATTATACGGAGCTCATGTGTACCCTTTTGGAAGCGTCATACTTCACACATTAATGAGTGATGGATGAGCGAGTTTCTTTTACAACTCCTCCCTCATTAAGGCAATAATCATAACAACTAGGGCCAGGACCTTCTCTGGGTCTCAAACGTTCTCAAACTGCTGCTCTCTATCTAAATGGAAGTGCCCACAAATCTCCCAGAACCCTAAACCACAGCGAACATTTCCAGTAGGGCTGGTGAGGTAAGAGCACTGGGACCCCTGACAAGAAAAGAAACTCTGCATCGCTAATGGGAAAAGGAAAATCCAAAAGTGGTGGAACACAGACCAGGAGAAGGACCAGTCTTTGTGTTATCTCAGAGTTTGGCAATGATCATGCAGGAACTGAAGAGGAAAAAAGATAAAAACCAGTTTAACGACATACAAAAACCTTCCATATTAAGTTATTACATAGAAGTTTATCATGCAAATGATGTAGGAGGTCAAGTCCATCCACTGTGCTGGACTGAACAATCCACTTGTTTTATTTTTGCCTGTAAGTGGTCCCAGTTCAAGTGGATTAACTTTTAAACTAAACATAAAAACACTTCTTTCTTTTTAATAAAAAGAACATTGAGCCAGCTTTTAGGGATAATATGACAGCGCAGGCCTGCAGCTGTCAGTCCTGTGCAGCTGATTCTCACTTAAAAAGTATCATTATATTATCATTTTATTAAAAGTATCATTAAAAGAAATAAAGTAAAAGAAGCAGACATAGTGATGTGGCTAAATTATTCAGTGGGAGATTTCTTTAAAAAATGTCACTGAAAGTGCTTTAAAAAGCTTAAATATCACAAGAAAATGCACCAATACCTGTCAAAAGTTTGGACAATGTTAAATGTTAAACAATTATTAAAGCATTGTGAAGCTATTACAAGTGCTAAACAACATAAATTAACAAAAAGCTTAAATAATCTAAATATTCCTAATCATGAAACATTAATGCTGCATGATTGCACAACTTGATTCAACACTACATTACAAGTACAGGGAAAGAATTTCTGCCACAACTGCTGAAGAGATCTCAGAAAAAATAACATTAATAGGAAAATAATCCCCTTTCATTACACAATGTCAAAAACTGCATATGACTCATCATTTATGCAAAATAAATAATGGATTATGGTCGCAGTGTTCCAACTTAAAGCCATTTCAGTAGAATGCAAGCAGCAGGTCCTAAAATCTACCTGAGCAATGCTAATGCTACTTAGCATTAAACCAGATTTCATGGCAGTATTTAGCACTTTATATTTTGCTTAAAACAACCATTATCACAGTAATATAGAATAGTACAATTTAGTTTCTATGGGCCACAAATATTTGCACAAGATTATATTTATAATAATAATGGATTAGATTTATAGAGCATTTTTTATAGCACCCAACGCGCTTTGCATTAAATCCATTAACTCCGTTGCACTTCATGGAACCACCAACCCTGCTCTACTTTCTGAGCCCCGTCTTACAGTATTAAGACAACCAGTCTTAGGGCAACCAGTACATATTGCATTTAGTGGTTTGCCTTTAATGACCTCTTATCCTCATGTGGACGCTCTGCTTGGACCAAGACCACTTGGAAGATTTGGATTTATATCTGAATCTAGATAAACTGGTGCCATCTGGTTCTTTTTTTAAAGCTCACTTCATTTTTCTAACCATGAATTTTTAAATGTTTTTCAATACAGCTATACTGGTAAAGATGAAACCGTACATAGTCAACTAGTGCATTTATCCCAACAATAAACTGCATGATGGACAGAGCGTCCCAGTAGGTTTCTGAACAGCACAAGTGAAGCTTGTTTGGCGGCTCCTAGCGCTGGATCTTGGAGGCGTCACACAGGAAAATACAAAAATGAGCAGATGGGGCTGAAAGAAGCTGTGAAGGTGGGGATGGATGGATGATTCATGTCTATCAAACTCCAAGCTGCCTGTAGCTAAGAGCTAACCAAGCTAGCTCTGATCTAATGTGAGCTAACCGGCTAATGTAGGTATCGGGCTGAAGATAAGACTGCTGTTTCAAGTTTCATAACATCTAACATCTTTTTGGTCCAGGCTGTAAACATGTTTATTTCTGCTGTGAAGTTATTCTGTTTAACATGGGAGTCTATGGAGATTTGCTCTGTTTTGGAGCCCCTAGTGGACGCGGGCAGAACTGCAACGTTTCAGTAGACAGCAAAATAATCTGGGACTAAATTCTGATTTGAGATCCAGACAACAAGTTTGAATGCACTCATATACTTTATAAACAAAATAAAACATAATGTACAAGAACTCACTAGCAAATATAAAAACACATGTCGTACCACAATGATCCTCATGTCTGATTCAACAGTGGTTCAAAGCTGTCATGAAGGTTTTTTTTCCATTTCCAACTTTTCAATCCGTATGGAAACAAAGACTTTCAACAGTCGAAAAAAAAAAAGAAAACATCTTCATTATGATGACTTTAAATCTGCTGATGAAGATCATGCAACACATAAAAGTAGCTGAAGAGTAACTGCACTCAGAGGTGGTCACTAAAAAACATTTACTGGACTCCTTTACTGTGTTCTTGCTATTTTTAGCTGCATAAAGGAGGAATCAGAACTGATGTGGGTCATGTTGGGCTACACGTTTCTCGCTTACATCTGTCTGTTGTGTGTCTGTCCTGCTGCATGTCTCCATTTGATGATTGTTTCCTTCTGTCACTGCAGTTTGCTTTTCTCCTCCTTCTACGTGACTTTGAAGTTCCTCTTGTTACAGAGTTTCTCTGATTATTGCCTCTACAATTACAGCACTGATTATTTGGCATCTCTGGAGTTCAAAGTGTTCATTTCCAAGCCACTTTAGCAGCTGATAAATGCTTACTGGCGCTCAACCCCACATAACCCAAAATTAAAGGACTGCTTTCAGACTCTGGGAAGGTTTCTGTTTTATATTGTTTGGATACTAAAATCAGCACATAAATCTCATTTATACGATTTTACAGCATCACCTCTGTGTGCGTTAACGATACTAAACTTTATCATTATTCAATTCAAAGAACTTACACCAAAGCCCATTTTTTCCTTTTGTTCAGTTTCTAACATCACTTAAACATAAAAAGACATATTTTGTATTCAAGTTAAGTGTAGAAACGAACACCTTATCTGTTCTTTTACAAACAGATTGTAAATTAAAAAAAGAAAATAAAACATGAGCAAGGTTTTTAAGTAAAGCAGCTTATTTCCTATCATGTTTAAAAACTGTCTCATAGTTACACACAAAATAAAAATGAATGCCTAAGATATGCCAGACAGTAATTAAATTAATTAAAACTTTACTATTCCCCTCTGCATAGCCCCCTTATCCATACGCTATACCGCCCCTGCACATTTACAGCACGCACGCATTGCCACAATGAAAGCCTGCAACAGCACACCGCTTAATTTAGTGTTCACATAAGAAGTGCATTTCAAAACATCTTTATATCAACCCAATGATTTGAAGGCGCTTCCAAATGTTACCCTGTACCGTCACTAGCAGCAGATGGATCGGGTCAACTGCAGTAATCCTCTGCTCACCAGACACGGGTTTCATCAGGAGAAGATGTTTTAAGTGGCCCTTAACTCACCCTGTGCTTTTATCTGAACAGCAGCCTCAGGGAAGGTTTTTATTGCCCTGTAACCGCCAAACTTTGGAATACGACTCCTTTATAATTAGTTCGTTTGACACAAATCTGCAGTCATTATGGTAAACAGGTGTGATTAGAAGACCCTGACACAATATACATACATAACTGATTAAAACACTTGATTTTCCAATCTCTTCCATCTTTAAATGAATAAATACTTTTTAAAAATCTGTTTACTGTTTCAGTAAACATGTGCGTAAAACATGTTTTCACATACAGTCCCGCACTTGTCGCAGCACATGGGGGCATCCCGCAAGTCCAAACATAAAAAAGATTTCTTACCTAAAAAAGCAAAAAGAAGTACTGTAGGTGAGTGCCACATTCTGCACTGCACGAGCTGAAAAGAGCTTTACAGCTTTACAGGACGCTTTCTTTTGGTCCTTGATTGTTTTCTTCTTGTTGTGTTATTTCCACTGAATTCACATTTTCTGGTCCAGATCAGGGCACAAACACTTCAGCGCGATCCGAGCATCATGGAGGACAAAACACCTTCAGTTCGCCGGAGATTAAAGTGGCTGAAGAGCAAGAGTGGTGTCTAGATATGAGTTTGAAACTGGACTGCGATGGAAGAAGTTGGTACTTTTACGCGCGTCCTCAGTGCGTCCTGCGTGCTGCGCCCCAGAGGAGGGTTTGAAAGTGTGTGTTCAGAGTGGAGTCATTCCCTCCGCCCAAGTGGAGATTTTATGGGCGTGGAGAGTGTGTTGAAGTTTCCTCGCCGAGGTCCACGGTGAGAAAAAAGAAAAAGGTAAAGAAAAAAGAAAAACATGTGCTTAAAGTAGCATAAATGAGCAAGTGAATATAATTCATTTGTCAATACCTTTAGAGATAGATTACATAAAGAATTATATGATTTTATTCTCCATTTATTTTTCTGCTTGATATTTCGATTTACTTTTAATATTTCTGACTTTTTTTTAACAAACAAATGGTAAAATTCCAGTTCTATAAAATGGATTTCAAGCATTTTTATGCCAATAAACTGAGATACATAAACAATCTGACAGTTTGTTTTTATTTTATTACACATTGTTACATCCACCAATAAGGTTATATAGCCTAATATCTGCCTATGTCTGTCTGTTTGTTTGTGTACAACATAACTCAAAAAGTTATTAACAGATTTTCATGAAATTTTCAGGATATGTCCAGGCCAAGATGAAAAAGTGATTACATTTTGGAGGTGATCTGGATCCAAGAAGGATTTTATGGATTCTTTAACATTGTGAGATAGGAACTCACGTGATGGCAGCTGACGCCTTCTACAGGCCGGTTTTGCTGCTGTTTTTCACTCTGACAAAGATCATGTGTGACTGGGCTCTGACAGATGTATCATCCTAAAATAATCCCAAATAATAAGCTTGGCAGAGGTCTGTGCTCTCCTAGTGCAAGTGCATATGTTGTATATGTGCCAGTGGTGGCAAATAATAAGATTCAAACATAAAACTACACCACGCAGTTAAAAAATACAATAAATCACATTTAATAAAATACTTTAGAAACGTAAAGTATAAATGAAGAGCTGTTATTGTATCAAGATTAATCTCTCCACAGCTTTATTTGCTATATATCTCATTCCTGACTTGGACTCGCAGGTTATACCCATAAAAAATATATATTATTTTAATGGGCTTTTCTACATAAGGTTTGTTCACATGATTGTCCATGAAGTGTGAGTTTGATCCTGCAGTTTGTTTTGGTGCAGAGAGACCAGACCAAGTGGTGATGCTGCATTTTCTCTCTAACAGCCTGGTAGAATAACAACATGACTCGTCTGTTTCCATCTGAAAAGAAAGAAACGTTTCCTATCAGAGGCATATGATAAAAAAAGCACAGATTTGGTTGAAAACGAGGGGAAACCTGCCAGTTACACAAAAGTGTTCTCACTCATAAGGGGCTCAGGTTAAACTAAGAAGTAAAACAGTCACTGGACCACACCAACTATTTGCTGGTGAGTTTCTATCCTGTCATTTGTTCCCAAAATCCTCCTTTTTATCGTTCATGATGGATGCTGCACATTTTTCTTAACAGTGGCTCTCAAATTATACACCTTCTCATCTCAGCTTCTCTGCCTGAAGGGAAAAGAGCAGCAGATCTTCTAAGTCTCTGTCCTGTGTGTGTATGTTTCTGACAGAGACCTTGGCCTTGGGTTTCCAGCCCTTTTCAGCATTAAACGTTTTGTGTCTTTGATCTTTTGCCCCTCGAGGGACGTTTGTCTCCTCTTTCTCCCAGTTAGCCACTCAGCAACTGAGATAATTGTGTTTTTGTTCTCATTTATGTCATTTATTTAAATTATGTTGACATTTTGTTTAAATAATGTAATTAGTGCTTATCCTAATCATGGAAATTGGCTCATATTTGAAATGGTCAGTTTAAAGACCTGACTAAGCTGCTAGTGTTTTGATTATTCTGGAGCATATAGCAAATTAGGAAAATAACACCTCAAATATATGAGTTGGGTTTTCAGTTTGGATGTTACTCAATAAACAGGCCTCTCATATCAGACAACAGCTTAAAAATGTCAACATTTCTCTTTCATTATAGCTATCACAGATAAATGATGCATATTGATGAGAGAATTTCTCCATTTTCATTACTCAGTCTTGGACACATTTAAATTTTAAACCGTTTGACATTAAACATGCTGGCAGAGCAGCCAAATATGTATGCTACACTCATCTGATTATGACTGATATGATCCTTCAATCAAAGGAACAATATAAAGATTTGAAAAAAGACAATTGTTTTCTTCATGCCATACTTTGCTATTCAGGTCATGTCATTTAATAAAACTGATTAGCTAACTTTAGCTAATATTAAGCTAACATCAAGGGAATTGCTAAATTAACATTATAAGTTGAAGAGATGCCCCTGTTAGCCAAATGTTGCCTTACATTAGGTGAAATTCTAAATCCTACCTTTTTAGGCTAAGTTTGGTTAACTTTGATCAGTTAACCTAAAAAAGTAGCATTAAGACTAAATGTTGACTTTAGTTAACTTTGATCAGTTAGCCTAAAAAAGTAGCATTTAGGCTAAATGTTGACTTTAGTTAACTTTGATTAGTTAGCCTAAAAAAGTAGCATTTAGACTAAATGCTAACTTTGATAAACTGATCAGCTTCACTTATAAAAAGTAAAGCTGTAAATCAACCCTAAACCTGTTATCCAAAGTATATGGACAGGTTTGTGTGTATGAAAGTATTGAAATTTTATATGTCTAAGCTTGGTCATGCATGGTGCCGTGGTGGTTAGCACCACAGCGAGACGGTCACTGGTTTGAGCCTTGGAAAGTGGCCTTTCCACATGTGACTGGTTATTTGGCTCATTTTGTTGGTCCTGTGGTGGAGTGGTAACCTGTCCAGGGTGTACCCTTCCTCTTGTGAAATAATTGCTGGAATAGGATCCATCTACCCGTGGCCCTTCTCATGCGGGAGCTGTAGCCTATCCCAGCAATCACTGGGCGAGGAAAAGTAGACCCTGGACAAGTTACCAGTCCATCACAGAGAGACAAAAAAAAATAGTTAAAGGCTACACACATTCAAATTCGAATGACCAGTCAACCTAACATGCATGTCTTTGGATAGTGGGAGGAAGCCAGTGTACCCAGAGAGAACCCATGCTAACACGGGGAGAACATGCAAACTCCACACAGAAAGGCCGCTGTTTGAGCTGAGGATCGAACCACCATTCTTCTTGTTGTGAGGCTGTGGTACTAACCATCACATTATTATGCAGGACTGCTACCTAATGGCACTTACCTCATCATGTAGTAAAAAGTGACATAAAAATGAGCATGTTTAGGTACCCGAACCAGACCAGATGTCAAACTGGGTCTTACAGAAAATACCTTCAAATTTACTGAATGACATTAAAGCTTTCTGATTGATTTTCTTTAAAAAAAAGGGTGTGAAACACACAACACATAGCATCTAAAAGGTTTTCGCTCAATGTAAAACTAGACTTAAACACATATTTATATCAGCAATCAGTCCAGCATGTGCGTGTGTCCCCCCAACACTTACCTCTATGCAACTGAAAGGAGCGGATCAACTTTACATTCTAATAATTGTATTAAATTAGTGGGAAATTGCTGGTTTGAAGGTTTGAAACAAGATAAAAAAGCTTTTTAGTGTAAAGTTTGCATCCATATTCTCATGCAGAGAGAAATTCTGATTAAATAAATCTTATTATATACAGAAAATACTGGTTCTTGTGATTTACAAGTTATCTTTTGCCTCTCAATGCTGAAGAGCAACACTCCACTGAGGGGGTTCAAATTAATTTCTATTGTTTGGAGTCTAAGCCGTCATTATTGCCTTTCCCAGTATGGTATTTGCCCTTTTCTCTCTAATCCTGAATCCTTGCTCTGGGAGAGTGATTCCAGGCCTCTCCTGTCTCGCAGTTTCTTCTTTTCTCAGCAACCGGAAAAGCCGTCAAGCAAGATCCGGACAAACATAGTGTTGGGATTTAGCGGAAGCCCGGAAGGGTTTTAATAAGAGGAGTGTATAGAGGCTGGAGGCAGGGAGGTGCAACTGGGATAGCTTGTTCTGGTGTGTTGACCCCTGTGTTGTCCTGTGTCGCTAATCAAAGCATCACTGCACTCTTTTTGTGTTGCAGCAGGAATGTGATCTATGTGAGGTGGAAATAAGGCTCCTTTGATTGTGAAAAGGCTCAGTGGGACAGTAAAAATCCTGAAAATCCCCCAGTCTGGGGTACTGGAGCATCTAATTCCTTGTAGGAAATGATCCTATAATGTACCAGAAAACTGAGAATGCTGAAAACTTTTTTTTCTGTAAACAACTACAAGTCTTTTAAACAGATTTTTTGCATTAACTCTCCATCATTAGTGCTGCTAAACATGTCAGAGCAGATGAATGTCAGTGGGGACGTTTCTCTGTTTCTTATTAAGATGATGTTCTGAAGAACTACATGACTGTGCTGCTTTCTGCTTGCCTCTGTCTTCATGTCTCCCTGCAGACATTTGTGTCATATCTGGAGGGTTCTGTAAGGCAGAATGAGAAGGGAGTGGCACACAATGAATTCAAGACTCACAATAAGTTATGAGATATGAAATATTTCACTCTGGATTGTTTGTTACTGCATGTCAGGATGAAGTGGTTATAAGATCACTGGTGGGTCAATCACACTCATGAACACATATGATTTCATTTTCAGA
>JBAMHX010000009.1:20809283-20830827 GCA_037177515.1 Pseudomugil tenellus | reverse complement strand
GTAGCATGCAGTCGTTTGGCCTCGTCCAGACAGGGGGGTGGGATTGGCTAGGGGATCCCAAGTCCATGGGTAGAGAGGTCCATGGTTGTGAGTCTACATTTGGCTGTCAATGTGTAATTTACATTACATTACAGTTATTTAGCTTTTATCCAAATTTATATTTTTGGGGTCATATCCAAGGACACTTCGGCATGTAGTCAGGGGAAGCTTGGAATCAAACTGCCAACCCTCTGGTTGACAGACAACTGCCCCTCCCCCCTGGGCTACAGCCTCCCATTTAAAAACATTTCCGACTGACTAGCTTTCATAGTCTATTTACACGGATGCTTCATATGATACATTTCACTCACTCCAACAACGTTATATTTCATGGTCAAAGCAGCTTCAGTGCTTCTGTTCACATGTGGTCTCAGTTAGGTCCTAGATTTATTTCTATCCTTCCCAATAAAGAGAAAATGGGTACGAAATATTAATTTCTGAAATATTAATTCCAAATTAAATTCATGAAGCTTTGAGTTTACATAGAAATTTTAATTCCAAATAAAATATTTACATCGCATCACGTATATTCTCATCTCTTAATTCCGACGTGATGGCGGAAATTGACGTAATCATCCAGCAACTCTCTTCCTTGTTTGTAGCCTTAGTAGCTACATGGAAAAACAATCTGATATAAATCTATTTAGCTTCAATTTTAATTACTTTTTTGAAGTACTAGCTTGTCACAAGTATACAACTTCATTATATTAACAGCTGAGGAGGAGAAGAAAAATAGAAGCACTGAAAATATAGAAGACGGGAGGCAAACTTTTTAAAAATAAATTTACCAAACAACAAGACGGGAGGCAGAAGACTGCGCATGTGCGACATTGCAGCAGGAGAAGGTAAGCATGGGCAGAATGACCAGAATTAACCATGAGAGGAATTAAGGGTTTACATGAGACAGGAATTATTTAATTCCGCTTTAAAATGAAAATAAACCAGCCAGTTTACTCGGAATTAAGTTTAATAGCAAATTAACAATTCCACTCAGAAGTAGGTGTTTACATGGTTACTTTTAATCTAAAGCAAAATTAACTTAACTAACTGGAAAGAAGTGACTTTCTTGCTGGTCAAGTAGGCTTAATGTAGTTTACATCTAGATCTGTGATGAATTTTGCAAGAGCTTTATGAAGGATAATATAATTTAGATTATTATGTACAGGTTTTCTTTTCCAGTCACATCAGCTACAGCTCTATGGAGTGTTTGGCTTGGTTTGCCAACACACAATTAAATGCATCTTTGCTTACTTTAATTTTCTTTTCACTGCTGTGATCTAATTCGACTGTATTTTTATGGTTTATGTTAATTCTAGGCTAAACTTTTTTGCTGACATTACATGAGAAGAAATGACAAAACATGTGCCTTCAGTTTGAAACTGATATGTTGCAGGTGGGTAAAGTAAAAGATGCTTCCACGTACCCCCACAATGCTCTTGTGGTTTACACCTCAACTTCAATAAACAAAACAAGGACACAAAGAAAATGTTTCAAATTATGATGAAGTTATGTTGAAAGCTGCCAGATGCTCCAGATGTGGATTGGCTACCAGTAGTGATAAGATCCATCCTGACAATGCTTTTTCTTCTGGCAGATGGTAAATAAGCAAACCCAGATGCTTTTACTCAGGCGGATGGATGTGTGCAAACTGCAGTACTAACTGACATTGATGAAAACACATAACAATGCCAGGTTGTACGTGTGGATACTTTTATTTATTTTTATCCAACAATTAACCATGATTGTTTATCTTAACCTTGGAAGTTGGACCATGTGGCATTTTCTGAGTTATAATGCAGAAGGTTCTGTCGACGTGTGTAAGGTCAGCAGAGATGGGTTATGAAACCAAAAATGATGTGCACAGCTGCATGGATATCTGGATTGAGATTAGCCGGTGGCACATATTTACTTATAAAGGGTGTGATATATGACAATGTAAAAGTGATTCTGAGTTTGGCATCATTCTCACCATGTTCTGCAGCTGAAACAACAGGATCCTGTGGTACAGTGTCAAATGTTAGGTGAACCATGTCATCTTCATTCTCCATCAGTAGCCATGAAAACATCATTACCAAGTGTTGAAAAAAGTCCATGGTATGCAGAGATCTGATGTAAACCATAATAATAATATAAACAAGGACTTTGCCGTCGGAAGTGACAGCTAGGGGTATATCCCAGAACGCTCCCCAATCCTACAATAGACACAATACAATAATATAAAGATGCACGTGTTCAGTCACAAAGCTCCACCTGGTGTTGAACTTTGAACCAGTTGACATCAGGACACGATTCATCTTGAGGTCATGACCTTTTATTTGCACTTGATTTGAGGTCAGTGAGACAAATAGTTCCAGAGATATAGCCAAAATCTGTTTTCTCGTGAATAAAGATCCACCTGGTGGAGAAACCATAAATCCAATAATCGTGAAATTCGATACAGATCGTCCACTTGGTGACTTAGACAGGTATACTGAGTACCACACTCCAATTGTGAAAACTGTTCGAGTTATCGTGCGGAGGATATCCGGCGGCGGTCGTGATGAAACCATTATATCCCCGACATTGCGGGTTCGGGGATATAATAACGCCACATTCAAACAGCTTAAAACACTAATCTTACTGTAAGTTATCAAGAGTTGTAAAGAAATTTCCCCAAACTATTCCAAAGGCTTTTCATTTTTAATTCTCTCATATTTATTTTTAATAATTATGCTATTTTTTGTGTTTTGGCTGTATATGATCTCTCTGTTACTAATTGTTTTTATTTTCTGCATCATTTTAGACTTGACTGCAATGTGAATATGTACAAATTAATGTCTCACTGACAAATTTTCTGCCCTTATTCTGCCCGGATGTGCACCACCAGCGCAGGAGTAAGAACAAACATTGGAAAACACGTCTCACCAACCACTGCACCGCTGCCTGTGTCATACATCAGCAATCTCCAAATAATAAAGGTCTGTGTTCTGCATATATATTTTTCCTTGGTGGAATTTTCCCAGCACTGTTCACACAGCAACAAGCTGTAAAAGTCTTTCCAGTTTTCCCTCACATGGTTAAGAATATTTGTCTGAAAACAACCATTAGCGAGCATAAGATCAGAGATGATCCATTTTAAGAAATAAGGTTTAGTCAAACAATATCTGATGTATGTAAAATAAATGTGGACAGAGAAGGGGGATAACTTCAAGCGGTGGGAAAATCCAGCACAGATCTCAGCTCATTTCTTAGACCTTTCCACTTGGATCAAGCTAAACCTCTAAAATACTGGTCATCCCATTAATCAGTCCACCAAACATAATATTAACATGTAAGCATCATGGTCTGCAGGATCTGTTCCCTCAGTGTCCTCAGGGACATTGTCCTGTACTGTCATCTGGAGGCACATGACGGTTTCGGGTCAGAGTTGGGATTTCATGATGCTGGAACTAGAAATTTGACCATCGAAGGCGACGGCTAGGGATATATCCTCAAACACCCCCAATCTTTAATTTATCCAATTGTATTTATGTCCACTATTTCCTGAAGTTAGAACAACTCGTTTGTTTTCTGTCTTTCATTACTGGATGAACTGATTAATCCAGGTGTGTTTGGCCATTTCTGTTTGGTTACTGAGGTCAGACACACCTGGATTAATCAGTTCATCCAGTAATGAAAGACAGGAACGTTCTTACGTTCAGGAAGTACTGGAGCTTTGCATAAAGCCAATTCTCGAATACAAATGCAAATATAGAAACATTCACGTATGACATCTTCAGGTCATGACCTTTCATTTGCACTTTATTTGAGGTCAATCGGATGAATAGTTTCCCTATGATATCTATGCATATGCAAAATATGAAAAATTTAAATTGAATATTGTTCAAGTTCTCACGTTAACATGAAGACTCTGCGGTGGATGCGGAGTTTGAGGTGAGACCATAATATCTGCGACTTTTCATTCGGAGATATAATTATTTGACCAAGATCTTCAGGAAGCAGCTCTCCTGGCAGCCACAGTCACCACCAGTTTTTCGCACCTTTATAGTTTAAATGCATCTGTTGTCGGCTCTTTAAGCTCTAATATTTTCTTACAAAGCAGAGGGATCTCAGAGGGGTCAACTGTTCAGGTTTAAAGCCCGCAAATCATCTTCATGTCAAGAGGCTCATCTGCTCTACTGGATCGACTTGTTAGTCGTCGTACCACATGACACACAGGAACCAGGCGTCACCAGCATCGCTAATGGTGATGCGACCTGTCTGTCTCTTTGGGAGTAATGACAGACACCCCCCCCAATTAAACTGTCTGCATTCCTCAATGTGGGACAGTCAGAAAAACATAGCCTCTCATATTTCACCACCTTTGCCAAGCAGATAGTAACTCCAGCAACATGTGGCTGCCCTTGAAGGCTACCCAAAACCACATGTGCAAACCCCCATCCCCCTCAGTCTCTCTCTCTCTCTCACACACACACACACACACACACACACACACACACACACACACACACACACACACACACACACACAAGTAGTGTGAGTGGAATAAAGCAGTTGAAGTGAAGCAAGAATTAAAGGTACAAATCTAAAAAATGAAAGAACTAGCATCCCCCCAATCTGGGTGGACGACTCTTCTGACTGTCTCAATGTGAAGCCGGAGCGCGCACACACACACACACACACACACTCACACACACACAGACTGAAGTGTGTGTTTACTGTGCAAAGCTCCTCGTAACAGATAAAGATGCTGTGTAATAAGATTTAAAACACATGCTTTTACAGTTAGGACAAGACTTACAAAAGTAAAATGAACTAAATAAGTATTTTAATAAAAACTCACAGAAGATATAAAATAGCCAAAGAAACATTAATGAAGGAGGTACTTTAATAATAATTTTATTCAATTACTGTCCACCTAATATATGACCTGTGGTGGATAAGTGACTGGGTTAATGGGGAACAGGCCCAAAACATACAGAGCAGCCATGGTTCAGTCTTTTAACCCTTTGTTTCCCTGAAATGCTAAATGTCAGAAAACAGTTCAATTCAACTTTATTTGTATAACAATATTTTATACAGTGTATCCTGTTTCTGTTACAAATCTGCATAAATAAAGTCACCGTGATTATTATCCCTTTACTTAAATCGATTTAATTCAGCTTTATTTGCATAGCAACAAAATTGAGCTAATTCATAATAAATATTCTAATTAAGATAAAAGATTGCATCAAATCTTGGCTTTGATCCAATCTCCCATCCTGAGCTGCATGAGGTGACAGTTGGAAAGAAAAATCCTTTTGAACAGGAAGGAAAACCTCCGGCTCAGGTTCTGCCGGCTATGAACACACTCTGATGACTATTTAATTATATAAATGCTCAAAAAGAGTCCAAAGAAGCTCATAAAAACAAACCCAGAACAATCACAATCAGGGGGATCAAATCAGCAACACTGTAGATGAATAAACACAAAAAAGAAAGAAATTTTACAAAAAGCAAACAAACAGCTTTTCCACGTAAAAATGGAGGTTAATTCGGAATTAAGCTTAATTCCGAGTAAACGGGCTGGTTTATTCTTATTTTAAAGTGGAATTAAATAATTCCTGTCTCATGTAAGCCCTTAATTCCTCTTGTTGTTAATTCTGATCGTTCTGCGCTGCAGTGACACACATGCGCAGTCTTCTGCCTCCCGCGTTGTTGTTTGGTAAATGCAATAAAGTTTATTTTTAAAAAGTTTGCCTCCCGTTTTCGATATTTTCGGTCCATCTATTTTTCTTCTCCTCCTCAGCTGCACTATATAGTGAAGTCGCTTACTTGTGACAAGCTAGTACTTCAAAACTTGAATCAAAATTGAAGCTAAAACGGTTTATATTAGATCATTTTCCATTTAGCCGCTAAGGCTACAAACAAGGAAGAGAGTTGCTGCGTGATTACGTCAGAATTAGTTAATTCGGAATTAATATTTGGGAATTATAAGCATCATGTAACTGTACCCAGTGACTGTTATCCTTACCAGATCCCACCAGTGCAACATCTGACACTGTGAAGTTTAGAGAGTCATTCCAGGTTCTTCACCTCTCGTTTAAACTCCTCATCCTTCTGTGTGAAGGAAATGATGACACGTTCACGCCTCAGATGTTAGTTCTGCTCTGTGTCTCTGTGGAAGGTGTTGGTGAGCATGAAGCGGACATCTTCCGCAGGCTTCATCAAGCTGGTGAATCATCTGAGTATTTAACCTTTTAGAAGGTCATCAGTGTGTGTACACTGCAGGAGAAGGTATGTACAAACTGAACCAGCGGATAGATTTAAAGGCAACTTCTCGACCTGTGTGTATTCACGTGTATAAGCTGTCACTGTTGCAGTATACCAGACAAGCCAATATCCTCTTGGCATTTGTTGTCTTAAGCAGTATTAAAGATGTAAACATAAAGATCACAACTGTAAAGATCATGGCACCCAGCGTTGGCAGACGTGTTATTACTGTTGCACCACCTGTTCTCTGCACAACGTCCCCTTTTTGAGCTGAAAGAACAACTGCTAAGCAGAAGGGGACCGAAATCCCTCTGATATCAGCCTGCCAACCTTCTTCCCTTGAGGTGTTTATGGTAACACGTTTAATCTGAAGCCCTATTGCTTTTCGGTCTAAGTGCCGTTCTTTATCTGGCCTGGCTAAGCCGTTGTTTGAAATGTTAGCCGCTACCGCGAAGAAACATCCGTCTTCTTCTCTGTTTGAGTCTTAAAGGAACTAAAAGACCGGAGGTTTTGCTCGAAATGCATGTAGAAAGAATCTTTATACTCTCTTTGTTTTATTTCAGTCATTCATGAAGTGGGATGAAGTACCTAGTAAATAAAGAGGTTTCCTTTAAAGACATCGACCACAAACAATCTGCTCAACCGCTGCTTTACATCATGTCGCTGCTTGTTGCCAGATAGTGAGTTCAAAACCTTTGGCAGTGGTGCCGTTGACCACTTGTGATGGTTTTGAGACAAGGCCTTCACTGTTCACGCAGCTCTCTGCAGATCACAGCAGATTGAGGAAGCAGCAACAGCTGATAACATCAGCTCTTGGCCGATTTGAGTCATGTGTGAAAGGATGAAAGCACAGGGCTGAGGGGGGAGGTGTGGGGGGTGTATTTACAGTGGTCATCTCCAGCTGGGAATCGGGTGACATCTGTGGTGCAAAGCAGCCATTGCTGCAGTGTTTTGTTTCACCGTGCAGTCGATATTCTGTCAATAAAGTTAATTTTATTATAAACGGGAGATTTGGATCAGAAAACAGACGGCGGTTTATGTGAAACTGGAATGTGAATAAAAAGTGTTTTTTATTTGAGCAAGGGGTGCAAAACAAAAACTTTTAAAAAGACATTTTGGCTTCTCTAAAGTGGAGTCGTATGAGACTCTTAGTTTATTATCCAGCATGGTTTTACGGCAGTCACGAGTTATTATCTACAGATTTATGTTTGGCGCAGAAGCTAAGTAAGGCAGTCAGGATCTAATTATATTTTAACCACATTAAAATGTAACGCAGTGTTTGCTGTATAAAGAACATCATAAATGCTTTACCAACGCCAACAGAAAACAGAGGATCGCCCTAAAGTTGTTGTTTTAAAGCTTTAATTTGGATATTTTTTGAAAGAACAAACTTAGTTAACAACACAGTTCTCCAAGCTAGGTGTGTTTCATTGTAAATATGCCAACAGTAATAGATAGAGATACATCTTCAATGAAATTTTAATGAAATTAAGCTTTTACTCAGAAACATTTAATAAATCCACTGGTTAATGCGTACAGCTGTTTGCTCAGCAGTAAACACACAAATTAGGCGGTAACTGTGGAGGAGCCACAAATAGCAACTTTCTTTCAGGAACACATAGAGATCTTAATCCACACGGACATTTTCTCAATGCAAACACACATATGTGCAGTAAGAACATAAAAACCAGGCAACCCACAACTCAGATCACTTTATGTCTTTAAACCGTCCCAACAGTCACGCTTCAGAAAGACGTTCAGATGCTTTGCAAGTTTTTTCTAAACTGCGTTTTGCATATTGTGGTTTTTTGGCTAAACATACGTTTTAGAGGTGGATTTTTTCTTTAAACTTTTAGGCTTTTTTAGGTCTTTGCATCCAGGAGATTATGTTATTATATATTTAAAGCATTTATTCATTTTTCTTCTTGCATTTGCAATAGGATTTCCTTACATACAAATAATCATTTAAAGCCAAACTAATGATAAAAAAGTTTGTTTCTCCCATCAGTTACAGCTTTCTATTACTTTTATCATGGAAAACCTTTGTGCTATTTAGATATAAATGCTGACTTTAGTGTTTATTTACTTGTACTACAAACATAATCTGTCTGCTTTTTGTTAATATATTGTAGCAACAAAACTGGGGATTTGTGAAACCTGAGATAAGATTGTCTGATCAGGGAGGGAGCAGATGTAATCCCAGTTCATCCGAATGCTTGAGATACTTTAAAAAATCCCAACACAACCAAGCAGGAAGGTAAACAAAGATTTGGACATTTTAGGAAATAAGCTTATCTGGTTTTGTGTAGAGACAGAGACTGATCACATCACATCTTAGACTAAAAACAAAACCTGCCAACAGTCACAGTCAAAATTCAACATGCCTGTAGCACAAATGCTATCAGATTCCACATAAACACTGCTCTCGTGAAGAGTCAATATTTTGTGAGACTTTTTCTGGGTGTGTGTCACCTCGTGAGGTCCCTGCGGTGCCAGCGTCCAGCAGCGGCAGACAAAAGCCTCTCTCATTAATCCAAGCTCACATCAAAGTTCCCTGCATGCTCAGACGCAGAGACAAGAAAAGGTCAAGCGGGAAAGGATCGAAGGGAAACCTTTAATCATTTATGTTTCTATCACCACACATGTCCTCAGATTAAACACACAATCTTCTGGAGACACACACTGAGGAAACAACCTCTGATAGCTGATGTTTGAACACCTGTTGAAGAAGAAAGGACACTTTGACTTTAACGCTAACATGTATGGATGTTTTAAAGTGCAGCAGCCATAACCCTCTGGATTTGCTTCATATTGAACTGAATGACATATTGATTTTACCTTTATCAACATGCTGACAGACATTTTTATGATAAGGTTGAATTTGAGTTGCACATAAGCCTTAAGAGTCATCTCTGTGGAAAAATTGGTGGCTTTTCCCTTTAATTATTTATCCAAATTATGTCTGACGACTGCAGCAGTCCGACATTTATCAAAGATAAATATATCAGATATCAAAGATAAAATTAACAGCATCTATTTGCCTTTTTTATTCTTCATCAAGTTAAAAAAATTGATTTGAATAAACATTCAGTCCTCCTGTCCACCAAAGGACATTTCAACACATAGATTGCAGAACCTGGAAGTTAATCTAGTTTTTATTTTATTTATTTTTTTAAAAGAAAATGTTTAAAAGTTGTAATCTGTAGTGATATTGAGTTTACGGTACATGAGTTAAATAACTTTCACACGCATATTTCAGCAATGCAATGCAATGAATTCTACATGACTTCATATTTACACTCTCTAATGAGGAAGTCCAGGTTTAAACTGGCCTCTCTGGGTCCAGACCAGGCGGCAATCTATGGCTGCCGATTTTGAAACCAATCAGAAAGTGAAAATACTTGCAGTTCACCCCTCACCGCTAGAGGACTGGCTGCAATGGAGAGCAATGCCCATCGACTTCCATATTAAAATGTTCCATTTCACAGCTGAAATAAACATGTTTAGAGCCTGGTTCAAAAAACATTTTAGGTGTTATAGGTCAAATTTACACTCATGATAACTCTGTTTTGCTGTTATTTTAAACTTAAATTTAGAGGCATGTTGATATGTGTCAGAAGATGGAGACGGTAGGACCCGCGTATGGGCTTCAAATCCGCTCTTCAGAAACCTATAGTTAATGTCGTGCACGCTTAGTCCATCAATTATATACAGTCTATGGTCCAAATGAGGTACAAAAATAAGTCAAAAACAAAAAAAAGACAACCAGCAGAAGTGTTCCTGAAGGTTTTTGGTCAGTATCTGGCATAAATATTTGAAGTATACAAGTGCAAGGCACGTAAAATTAGATCCTGTTTTAGAAAAAAAAAGTTAAAAACTTACATTTTAACACGCTTTTTTTCACAACTGACAGCATTATATGTCAGCATTACTTTGAAAGAAATATATAAATTATTCTGTTAAAATTTGTGTAATTTTTGGACTTAGTTTAGCAGCTGCTGCAGTAAATCTCAACCACATGACAAACGTATAAAAGCCTTCAGGATAATATCTTCTAACACTTCAGTTACAGATCAATGGCTTCTTTGAGACTTGGCATTTCTGACTTATTTTCATAGCACATCGATATTCATTATCCACATTCCTGAAGCACTCGTTTCTGCAGCATACCAAGAGACTGAGAAATTTTTTCCTAGGACCCAGGGCATCGTGTAAAGGCTTCGTTTGGCTTTGCTGCATGCCACATGGCAGCAACTGCAGATCAATAAAATGGAGAATTTAACACAGGCATTAAATAAATCAGCAAAAACAAAGATTTTTGAAGGAAGCAAACAAAAGAAAGGGAGAAAATGAAGAGAGCAGACAACAGTCAACATCAAAGTGACTTTTACTTTCTTGAAAGAGCTCAGAGGAGAGACAAGAAGCAAGTTGGATGATGAACTACGTTTCATTAGGGTGAACAAAGTGGGAAAGTTAAAAAGGAAGAACAACCACATATCTCTTTTTATGCACCAGAAGCCATGAATCAGACTGAACAGCTCATGAAATTATGTCATTTTTCATTATTTTTATAGATAAAAAAAAAAACCAGCGTGACCTGCATTTAAATGAACTGCAAAGCGTTTTTGACAAATAACAGAGATTAAGAAAATGAATGCCTGATTTAAAAGCATTCATTACAGTTTAAATATTTAAATGTTACCATGTAAAACCTCTTTAGATTTTTAAAGTAATCAGATTACTAAACCGACATGTTTAATGACTTCCAAGGAACAAATGTTGCCTTTTGGATCTGTCAGAGAGATCAGCAGGGGAATTTCATTAGAGTGAGACCTCCATGACAAGGACTGATAACAGGAGCGAGGACAAGAGCGAGCGAGGTGATCGACCAGTGTCCGCCCCTCAGGTGTTATCTCTGCTGGAAGGAGGAAGAAAAGAGCGAGGAGGGAAGGAGACAGAAAGCAGAATGAGATGAGGGGAAAATAAAAGGAGAAAAATGTAAAGCAGGCAGAAAGGAAGGGGTGATGGAAGAAGGAAAAGAAAGAGGAAAGGAAAAAGGGACGTGATAGAGGAGAAGACAGGAGTTCAGATGCAACAATAAGCAAAGAGAAGAAGTGACAAAAAGAAAGAACTGAGACATGAAGAGAAAAAGAAAATGTAAAGGAGGGCAATGAGAAAAAGCACAAAGTTGAGAAATTAAATAAGGTAAAATAAAATGGAAGGAGAGCAAAAAGGAAAACAAGGATGGATTAATACAAGAAAAATACAATATTACAAAAACAACAATATTTTAAGTCTAATCTTTTATTTAACTGTGATGTAGATTTACAGGTAGTTTATAAAGTTATATAGCAAAAAGAAGAATCTGCTTTAAAATGGCTTTAGTTTATCTAAAGTAATGTTTTTGTTGATTAAAACTTATTCTGAATCAGCTTGAAATGAAAGAATTGTAAAATTTATTAAGTTCATTCAGCTGGACAAAGTTGTTAAAATCCGTTAGTTTATTTCATATAAACCTGAATTACTGAGTTTAGAGGAGAGTCAACTTAAAAGATGAAAGTTGTGACTGAAAAAACCTCGTGCAGGCTGACTGCTACAAGTTCTGCTTTTTATGCACACACTTACACCTTTAGTGGGATTATTATATTCTATTTAAATATTAAAGCTGATAAGGAGAGATAAACACATCACTGCTGACCTGTTTATTTAAAACAAAGTAGAATTACATGAATCTTTGTCACATTGTCAGAAAAATACCAGCTAAGTAGCCTAAACTAAATAAATTAACCTTATACTGAGTCATTTAATGTTCTGTATTTGAAATAAACTTTTGTTCTTCTTTGTTTTGTATTGTCTAATCTTTGTTTTTTCACTACTTGTACATACCCATGTGAAAAAATACATTTCTTAAATTGAAAATTCAACTATATGAACATAAAACTTTTACATGGAGACAATCTTAAAATATTAGTATTGACATATAATCAGTGTATTTAGGTTGAGCCAGCAGATGTGTAGCAGAGAGGAGAAAAAGAGTGCAGGTGTAAAAAGAAAGAGAGGAGTCGGTCTGGACTCCCCGCTGAGGAGTGATGTGATGGTAATCTCCCAGCCGGAACATCTGGTCCGGGCCTGAACAATGACTCCTGCAGGTAGATTGCAGCGATTCGACCGGGCCTTTCGGTCCGGTGGAGATTGGCTGATAACCCAGTGGACTGACTCTGCAGGTCAGCACCACCCTGACACACAAAGACATACGTTGTGTGCAAACTCGCGGGGTCACAGTTAATAAACCTGCTGCTTCATGGTCTGATGGGAAGGGAGGAAGCTGCGAGATAGAAACTCCTCAGGGTGATGAATGAACCTCCCCCCCTCCCAGGACATTCCTCAGAGATCCTCCTTTCATTAATGTGACACTCACACCGAAGACGTGCCATTAATCGGGGTAGTTGTGCAAACTCAGTGCTGCCCCACGAACCTGTTTAACAGCCGGAGTGCGCGCGGTACAGCGATGGAGATGCGCATTTGGGAGATGATTTACTCTCTTTAAGGTTTAACGTGCCTCAGAGAGCAGATGAGGAGCATATAACATCCCCGTGACGCACCGTGATGTGAAGCCCTTAAAGGCGGAAGAAATTCCAGATGTTTCTCCAGTGGGGGGTGACGTCACGAGAGACTATGTGGCTCATGAATGTCAGCAGCTCTGATTAAAGCTCTGCGTTGGAGAACTTATATTAAAAAACTGCTGCTTTAGCTTTCCACGCTCATTTATCATCAGATTGTTTGTACACGGTTTTTTATTCTCTCCAAATGTGTGTGTGAGAGATTGAGATGGAGATGAGATGAATGTAATTAAAGTTTTTTTTAATTAGACACTGTTCTTTTCTGGGAAGCCTGTGGCAGCGCTGGGTGGAGCCTGAGTGGAGACAGGAGGTTTGCGGTCTGGCTGATGGAACCGGAGTAATGGAAACCGGGTGTTTCACACACATACACGCGCACAAGCTTGTGCCCATATAGAAACCCAACGTGAGGAAAGAATATGCACACACGCACACACACACACACACACACACACACACACACACACACACACACACACACACACACACACGGACATGTGCAGACATGAAACTGAAGAGTCTCTCAGTATTAATGTACACACGTGAAAATGTGCATGTTAGAAAACATCTGCTGAAACTTGTACTCCCTAAATGGTGTGTGTGCATCTGCATCACACACACACACACACACACACACACAGAGATGTATGGATAAGCACACATGCATGAATGCACACTCGCTCACTGCCCGTCATTCACAGGCACAGAATTCATGATAGATGCATGAAGGCACACACACATCCTCTCATTATACATTCATACACACACATACATGGGCACTTAGGTGCATGCACATCGCTCAACC
Organism: Pseudomugil tenellus; assembly: GCA_037177515.1. Classification (NCBI taxonomy): domain Eukaryota; kingdom Metazoa; phylum Chordata; class Actinopteri; order Atheriniformes; family Pseudomugilidae; genus Pseudomugil; species Pseudomugil tenellus. Next base: position 20,817,135 of record JBAMHX010000009.1, on the reverse strand, counting down.
CCCCCTGGCAGCCACACATTGTATTCCTAGCTTTTTAAAACACACACATGCAGGCTGTCATGACACAAAGGTATGCATGCATGCACACACACACACACACACACACATACAGCTGCAATCAGTGTAACAATGTCATACAAACCCAACCCCTCCAGCATTTTAATGCGCCCTCCCACAGGAGCACACACAGGGCCAGAAATGCACAAAACAGATCTTGGGCATCTACTGACAGCGAGACAAGGCCCGCCTTTTCCATTAGACACTGACGTCAGTTTTCCACAAAACTGCTTCACCCCCCCTTTAAAAAAAAAACAAAAACATGCAATCCAGCTCTCCCCCTGCATTTGGCCGATCTGTGCAAGCAGCAACAAACGCCGGCTTGCTGCTGCGCTACGAGCACAAACACGCACATTTATGGAAATATTTGGAAAACGTGTGACATCGCGTACATTTCACGCAGCTGCCACGCGAGCTTTTCCAGCAACAAACCCCGCAAACTCTCCTCTACACCAGTACCTTCCGGTCCTGGATGGATGGGCTCGAGCTGGTCAAACTGGGCAGCAACAGGTCAACTGCTATGAACAGGGCACCATCTAGTGTTGCAGGCAGAGTATGAGAGCAGCCAAAGTTTTTTTTATCCTTTCATGAAGATGCAGGACAGCCATGTTGGGTGTGTGTGTGTGTGTGTGTGTGTGTGTGTGTGTGTGTGTGTGTTGGCTCATGTGCAAAGTGGATTTTCCTCCCATGAGACACTCAGGTCACACAGAGGTTATCGCCATCTCCGAGTCCAGCTGCAGAGGTGAACAAGCTGAGTCTGCAGCGAGGGGCCGGGAAGGGTTGGGTTTGGGGGGGGGGGACAGAACACACTGTTTGCATTGAGCTGCTTGGCAAACAAAAGGTTGAAGAGCTGCTGCGTTTCTAGAGGACGGACATTTAAGCATCAAGACACATTTTTATGACGTCACTTTTTTTTATCTGAATAAAAGTTTTTTTGTCCTCATGGAAAAAGAAAAAAAAATAAAGCTGAAATATATTATTTATACATTTTCTAGATGTTGAGAAACAGCTGGATGAATGGCTGGAGCATAGTGCTATGATGTTAAACAACATCTAGAACAACCAGTTTTTTAAAAAATGCAACATAAAAATAAAGAAACCAACCTAAAAAAGAATTAATACGCATTAATTTACATTTGTAACATTTTCAAGGTGACAATAGACACATTAAAGCCCCCAGCGGCTCCATCAGCCATGTCTGTTTTATTCTATGCTTCCAGGGCTGAGGTTGTGATGGGTTGCCATGGAGACGAGCTAACACAGTTACCCCCTACTGCAACAGGTTCAAATGTTTACTTTTTAAATACAGCACATTAAGTTTCTAACTGGATTTCATCTCATTCAGTCTGCTGGTATTGCTGGTTTAAACCCGATATCATGAACCTCCCAGCAGTTCCAGTTTAACAACACAACAATAAAATAAAATCAAGGTAAAACTAAGTGTTTAAAACTCCCTTTTGCTTAATTGTTTACATCACTGATGTGATTACAGCTGTTTTTTTTCTATTCCACTGTAACAAAATAAAGCAGCATCTGCTCTGTTGTTTTTAGTGCTGCACCTGTAGCACAAACCACATCCCAACATAATCACAGCGTATCCCAGTAATGCAGCTACACGCAAAAGCTGCACCAAAGCAAAAGGCTCCTGGTAAAGGAGAACATCTGGTGTCTTATTTTCCAGTTTGCACATCCTCATTTTCTTCTTTGGGCTTTTTTAACGTAACAAGTGGAGGAGGCAGAACACACCAAACACAACACGTCTGCTTACATTTGCAGGAGTGAAGCGCAAAGCTTCCAGCTTTTCCAGCTGTTTCCAAACACATATACGACCATTATAAACCGAACTCTCTCATATAACCGCATGACTGAACTGCTTCAAAGTGCTGCATCAATTCCCAGAATCTACAAATAGGAAATCTCAACAGGTGTGTGTGAAGCAGGGAAACATTTAAGGTGCTGCAAGGATCTCCAGGAACATAGAAACACATCGGTTAAAAGATTAATCGCATATTTAAAAACAGCTCTGCAACATCCTTAGAAGCCACCTTACTAGCATCAGCGCCATGACTCCTACTGAGCGTGCTCAGACCGCTCCCCCCCCCCCCAAAAAAAAAAATCAAACTCTGCAGCAACAATAAAACACAGCAAATGGTGTTTATTGTCAAAGTGTAGGATTAGGACAATGTTATATGTGCATAATTCATAATTGTGTACTCTAGTTGTGCAACAAACTAAGCTACAGTATATACAGACACCTATCATTAACTGCTGATAGCTGGATGACAGTTATACTGTATAACAGTAAATCTAGTTGGCCGGTTGCTTGGGCAGGACAGCTCCTAGAAGACGATCCATCGGAGGCCCAAGACTTTGGTATCATCTGCGTCAAATGCAAAATGGTGACTCTTTAAACTCTTACAGTGTAATAGCAATCAATACAACTAAACACATCCATTTAAAAACATCCACATGAATATAGTCAATGCAACAAATATGCAGAAAAATCTCCCCGTCCCCCCCCCGTCCCCCCCACACACGCAAACTCGGCTTCTCTCTCTCTTTTTTTTTATCTCCATAAAATTCATTAAAGGTTAAACAAACATTTAAATGTTACATATCTTATTAAAGTAAAAGAATAACGTCATGAGAACCCCTCGGTCTAGATAGCAACGGTGCTTTGTGAAAATATATGTATAGTAGAGTTAACTAAACATTTACATGACTTTACAGGTGGAAAGGAAACATTGCTTTGACATAACTCTTTAGAATAATAATACAGCCCCCCCACAGTCTTATGAACATGCTCTGGTTACTCACTCTGGTCACTGTCCGTGTGACTCCAGGGCACGCAGCCCGTCACTGGGTTGCGGTTTTTGTCAGTGTGTATACATGGTTTTTCATTTTTTTATTTTCCTCCTTACAGGTGTACATGTGTGTGTGTCAGCGCGGGTGCGTGGAAGGCTCAACAGTCCCCCGAGTTGTGCGAGTGTGGTCCGGTCTCCATTTTCCAGTCTCTCTGGTCGGTGGTGTCCCCCTGTCCGTGCTGCGAGGCGACGGGCGACAGGGACATCTGTCTGCGGGGGTTCCCGCTGTGCATGGTGTTCCAGTGGCGCTTCAGATCCGACGCTTTGATGAAGGCTTTGTCGCAGGAGCCGCAGTTGAAGGGCCGCTCGCCTCGGTGCTGACGTTCGTGGTCTTTCAGGTGCGACTTGTGCTTGAAGGCCTTTTCGCACATTTGGCAAGCGAAGGGCCTCTCGTTGCTGTGGACCCGCTCGTGCCTCTTCAGGTCGGGGCCCCTGATGAAGGCCTTGCCGCAAACCACGCAGCGGTGCGGTTTGAAGCCCGAGTGGATCTTCAGGTGCTCCTTGAGATGGGCGGCGGTGGTGAACGCTTTGGGGCAGTGCTCGCAGCCGTACGGGCGGTTGGCGGTGAGAAGCCGCTCCTTTTTGGCGTTGTGGTCCATGGGTTTGGCTCCGGCGCTCTGGCAGGAGCCGTGGTCGCGGTGGCCGTACAGCAGGTACTCCAGCTTCATGTCGCTGGAGGTGGAGGACCCCCAGCTGTGGCTGTGAGGGTCTTTACCCATGTTGGTGTTGTAGTTGTGCGGCTGAGACACATGAGAGCCGCCAGGCCCCATGCCGTCCATCCCCTGGTCGTAGAAGCTGTTCTTCCTCACCTCCTCCATGGCCAGCTCCTTCAGGATGGCATCCTGCGCTCTCATGCCGTGGTCCCCCGGAGCCTGGTTCTCCCGGGTCTTCATGTTCGTCAGCTCACGTTTCTGGGTGCACAGATTATCCAGGAAGTTGATCCCAAGGATCTGGCCTGATGACATCATCATATTGATGTCCTTCTTCCTCACAGCCAGCCTGGCTGTGTACATGTAATTGAGCACCTCTTCGAAAATATCTGACCGGATGAAGTCCAGCTCCACTATGGAGTTGTCTTCGTCACTCTGTTTCTTGAAGAGCTTTTTAAAGTAGTTGCTACAAGCTGCCAAGACGCACCTGTGAGCCCTGAACTCTATGTTTTCCACCACCACCACCACATCGCAGTGCTCACCTTCCATCCTCTGCTGGTTCAGCATCTTCAGGAAGGTGGCTTTGTGGTCATAGTCAATATATCTCAGTAGATCAGACATGTTGCAGGTCAAATAGGCGCAACCTGCAGAGGAAGAACAACAGTGTGTCACGTGTTTTCATTTCCACAGCAAAACGGGACATGCACGGCATGCATCTTGCACAGCTGAGGGGTGGAGCTCTATTTGCATGCTACTTATAATATTTACAGGCTGAGAGTACAGCAGAATAAGAACGACATGCCTAAATAAAATAAAAATAAATGCGCATTTACTTATAAATATGACCAAATGAGGTTGTGCACGCAGAAAAGTGGCTGAATCAACCATGCAGAAACATGCTAGAAAAAATACGACAGGCCCCACTCCGAAACGAGCCGCAGCAGAGCTAATAAAAAAAGAGAAAAAAATAAAGAAACACCACCAGAAAGAAACAGACGCACTTTTCTTTACGCGCGTAACGCGTTTTCACCGCACTATCTGCGTGACAGTCGCGTTGCGTGTAGAAAGAAAAACCTTAAGGAGAATATTTCACATTTCACTGCGCCCAGCCATTTTGGTCACCAAGCCTCCATTGGCATGTTTCTGCTGCCTGAAAGTCAGTTCACAAACAGCGGAAACCGTGGCGGCGACCAAACGACCAAAAGCGCCGCGCGCGTTTCCGCGCCGCCAGGGAACACAAAGGACAAGATAAAAGTATTAATACCGAAAGCCTGAACGCGATCCCAGTGTTGTCACGCAAGGCAGTCGACGACGATCCTGATCCAGAGCTGTCGTTTTTCCTCTTCCTCCTCTTGTTGTGACTACGAGGTTTCACAGGAAATGCGGCATTGTTCTGCTGCCACCTACCGCACCGGAGAACACACGCCGCCTGGATCGTCTATCCCGGTGAAGATGAGTCACTCTGCATCGGGAAACGACACACTCCCTTTCAATTTGGACTCAATTGGCTTTATGCACAGGTTTCTGACCTCAGTAACCACAATGGCAATGGCCAGGCACACCTGGATTAATGAGTTCGTTCAGTAATGACAGACAGGAAACAAATGAGTTGTTCTAAGTCAGGAAGTAGTGGAGCTGTGCATAAAGCCAATTGCCAGATATTATTAGTTATATGTGGTGGCCACTTGGCGCTGATAAATGTAAAAAAAAAAAAAGCCCTAAAGGACCAAGATTTATGGGACCATACTAAGACAGTCAGGGTGATACAGATGAGGAAAATTAACAAAATAATGACTTGGTTGTCAGTAACCACACACTGCGTTTCTAGCCATGTTAAACCTCCAGGCGAGTCTACTACTTGATCTGTGGTCTTTTTTTAGTCAGGTGCCTGGCTATAATAATAATAATTACACTTTATTTTAGACACAAAGGGGAATGCCATATAAAATCAGTATAATAGAAATTGCACAAACATAAAGCCTAAATACATAGAGGACACGCTCAATAAAATCAAACTATATGATAAAAAGTGGCTTGATCGTAATTTCTGGGTCAAAATAAAAAGCGAAAAAGAAGCAGAATTGTTGATGGCAACATGTTGGAGATATCCCATGATGCACTGACTCATGGCCTATGCAAAATCTCTTTTTCACAGTAAAAAATAGACCTGACGTTCTCTTTAATTTGATTTTACTGAATATTTAAGTGATTGCAGATCACCATCATTCTGGACTGTCTTCCTGGCTGATGACTTATGAATGAACTGGACAGCTTTTACCTAATTTAACCAGCGTTATTTCATGCTCATGTCCGACTGAAAGCATTTATTCCAGGTGTATCTTTCATTAGTCCTCAGCAACAGCTACCACAGGGTCAGCTGGCAGGAACAGACCAAAGGGAAACAAGTTTTGTTATTACCCCTGCCAAGGCGGATGCTGTGTTTTCAGCTGCAATAATTCGTTTGTCGGTCTGTCACCGACATGACTCAAAAAGTAATGGACGGATTTTGATAAAATTTTCAGGAAATCTCCAAAACTCATAAAGGAAAAAGTGATTACATTTTTGTTATCCAGCCACTCTGAAACGGGACGATATGGGTGGCAACTACTGACCGACGGGTTGCAAACAATGGCGACCTCTGCTAGAATAGATTAAGTAGATATTAAATGAGCAGTATGTACAGGGGAGAGATTAGTATGGACAATATATACATGTTTGTACTTTGAATAGATTGCTAGGAGTAAATCTACAGGGGAAGCAAAGAAAGGCTATGAGGCCTTTTCCCAAACCAGTCCCTTCGCCCTTCCTCTATGCACTTCCCCTTGGTCTGCGCGTTCACGCGGAGTGGTCGCCATATTAAGTGCCATCCGAAACCAATTACTGGCGAGTGAAAGTTTCCCATTAAGGCCTAAAAAGCGAGTGTGCATACCATGCTGACTTTAATGCATGGAGCAACGCAAACAGCACTCCGACACCGCCATGGAGTAAGCGTTGTATAAGTTTGGCATGTCGTAAATAAAAATCACCATGTCTACAAAACATAGCCCTCATGTACATTAAGAAACCACGTGGCTTACAGTAATGCTTCAATCATCAACTACTTGAATTATTTGATTCATATAGAAATATTTGAATTTGAAAAGCGAAACAGCCAATCACGCTGCGCGCTGAAAGGAATGCTGAATTTAACAGAAATACGGCTGGGAGTCTACTCTGTCATTCCAGTGACACCATTAAGGAGTTGGACATCGAAGGCTTGGTGTCCGTAAAGCAAATTGTGTACATGCAGTAAATATTATGGTACTATATTTACTGTACGAAATACAGAGACAAACTCCATTGTGTAAATTATATTTTCTCAAATCGAAAGCAATTTAAACATGTGTAAAAACTTAAATGTAACTGTAATTCAGTAACTGTTATGGTAGCTCAGGGCATCACGGGCGAGGAAGCAGATGTTGTGGAGAAAGGCATTAAGGTGGAGGAATATTATTAATAATGTCCTTCTGGCAGATCGTTCTCTCTCATCCTGCAGCAGCCTGCGTAAAACTGTGGAAAGCAAATGGAAAAATCAACAAACGTCATTAATATGTTAAAAAAAATGAAATTAAAATCCTGTACTCTTCTCTACTAGTACTGGCATAAAAACATGAAGCGATACAGAAAATCTGTAACAACTTGTCACATTTGTTTTAAGATCTTTAATGAATTAATTGTCTGTGTCCCCAAGTGTAATGCAACTAGTTAATAAGCATTGTTTTCACATGGTTCACATTCAATGAACATGTAAGTCTAAAGAATAGAAAAACATGCCAGTTTTTTATTTAATGTATCAAAAATGTACATGTTGATATCTTTATGTCATTGTGCCTTGCCCAAGACATTTACATTTATGTTGTACGTTTGCAAATGAAGATTCCCACTTGAATCTGTAAGTACTATGTTCTCAAATAAAGTATTAGAAAAAAAAGTGTAAAACGGTGATGCCGCTACTGTCAATCACGTCAGGTTTTAGCTGCGAGGGCACCTTCACGAAGGGAGTAGGGGAAGTGTGTAGGGGTAGGGAGGAGGATTGGTTTGGGAAAAGGCCTGAGAGTGGGAGGAGTGAGGAGGTGCAGTCCACGGTGCTGGAAGCTCAGCGGGAGACAGTTCAGTAGGGAAACGGCTATAGAGAAAAAGCAGTTTCTCTATAGCCGTTTCCCTACTATAGAGAAAAAGCAGTTTCTCTATAGCCGTTTCCCTACTATAGAGAAAAAGCAGTTTCTCTATAGCCGTTTCCCT
>JBAMHX010000009.1:20792388-20808769 GCA_037177515.1 Pseudomugil tenellus | reverse complement strand
GCTAATACATGAAATTCCTCTACAATCCAAACCCCTGATAATTGTAAACCTTTGTTTACATGAAATCACACAAAAATGGGACATTTCATAGATTAGCTTCATCTGATCAATGGGAAGAACCAAAAAATCAGCTTTGTGCTGCACTAAACCCCAGGGACCCTCATCTCGACAAGAAGAAAAACACAAAAGAAAAAAAATGAAACAATAAAGACATAAACATGAAACAAAGAAAGACATTTAAACAAAAAAAAATAAATAAATAAAAAGACATTAGCTGGCTTGTCAGCTAAATAAAATTGGGACTTACTCAGAGACCTTAACACAAACTGATGAACTTAAATATCAGTTATGAACAAAAGAGAAACCATTAAAATAAAATAAACAGGAGATCTTCCCAGTTCTAAGTCCCCAACAAATACTTTCAGAAAAAAAACAAATAATCTGGTCTCTGATAACTAGAAAAATATCAACACTAACTTAAACACCATGAAAGCATTTTAAACAGTTAAACAGTGTACTGATTAACTTCTGATCACATGTTGACATACGGTGTGCCGCTTACTTCTCATAGACAAAACAAGACGATGGAAAACAAAGGGGTGGGGTGTAGGAGGACATAAAAGGGGGGAAACTGCTGCCCCAAAAGCAGCAGAAAATATTGAGAAGCGTGACTGACATTGTACCTCAACTTCTTATGAGACCATTTACAGAAAATGAAGTTTATAACTTGGGTCTGTCTCTTAAGAGACTGCCCCCAATTTGTGAATTATATCAGCTCTACTGATAGCCATTGTTTAATTAATCAGATTAATTAAGGTCACTTTAAAATAATATCAAGCTTTTCTTTACCTTTGTTTCAAGGACAATCTGCAAGCTTTAATACAATTAAAGTATTTACCTTAATTAATCGGGAAACCAATTAATTAACTCTTTTAGGAAAAACACAATAAAGGCCCATTTTTGTTTCTAGATTAATTTCTGTAAATATTTCTTTCTTAATTCAAGCAAAATGTGTGTCATACATTTATTTAATTTTAATACAGCAGAAATAAAACCCAATCGATTCAGACTTCCTCTTGGTCATGGACAGAACTGAGATTCCTCATTTTTTGTTGAGATTTCCAGAGTAACCATTTGAAATCTACGTCATGAACTTAACAGAACTTATTTCATGAACCTCTCATCAAATGATTTATCTTTTTGTTTTTGAAAAGTTTGCTTCAAAACATATCTGTGAAAACCAAAACAGCAACCCTGAAGGAAACAAAGATGTTCACTTTCTCAGTTGAACTTTCACTGTCCCTCCTAAGGTGTCTGTCTCTCCCACCTAAAATGAAAAAATCAGTTAATTGATTATTTGGAAATAATTAACTCTATAATTTTAATAATTTGGTCTGTATTCTGCTGGTGGTGCCTAAAACAGAGTTTTTTTTAAATCACAGTTAATTACTGAATTTCAAACCTGAAAAGGAAATTTGTGTTAAAGTCAGTAGACGAAGTTTGCAGCTTCATCAACGTGTGACGTCTCTTGTACAAATAAATTAATTCAGAACAAACCCTTTTCTTCCTGGAGACAGCTTTCGACTTCACAGGACCTGTATGCATCCCTAAACAAAGGTCACAATAAAACTCTAAATAAAGGATATTTCTAATACTCTATGTTTTACACTTTTAAGAATGACGATTGAGTTGATCCTTAGTGCAGCATATTTAATTTTTATTCCTGTTGGAAAACACAAAGCTTGCTTTAGTTTTGGCTCTTAGCACTGGCGTATGACACATCTGCCCGAAAAATCACTCTACTAGTGACAATGCAAATTAATATAAATGCTGTCAATTACACACACTCTGAGCATAGTTGTATGCCAAACACCTACGTATAAGAACTATTAACTAAACACTTAAACTTTGGTGTAGTCCCTGAGAAAACCAGCTTATACCTCTTTCACCTTTATCTTCAATAGAGCTATTATTGTTCTGAACTAAAACAATTAACCTTTTCTTTGTAGCCGTAGTAACTCTTAAACAGAACTAATGACATTTTCAACAGAAATTACTCATATTTTCCAAAAGCTCTTAGCTTGAAGGTAACCAGAAGTTCAGTTAGTATTGTCTTTGGTGCTTTTATTTCGGAAGGCTACCTGGATGTTACTACAGTAGCGAGGTTAGCCTACCACGGTTCGCCTAATTAATGTTAGTTCTAGTCTCCTCGTAGTTATTTCATTAACACAACACCAACCCACATCACAAAGCTATCCGCCTACTAGCTTCTATGCTAGTGGTACAATTCGCTAATGCCACATTACACTTCACTTTATCCCTGTAGTTTGTTTGGTACCCATTAACATGTGTACATGCACAGGACACAATGCTCATATCAACACTAAACTAGGTCAAATTCTGATTTGAACTGATTACAAATGTTTTAAATCAACTTTCCCCTCTCTTTTTCAGATTTCTTCTGGCATATGTGCTGATCAGAGGATCAGCTCTGTTAAAGCCAGTCAGTCCAGTGTCCGATCATCTGGGTCAGTTATGCGATTTGGAGGCCGATGTTTTGAGCACACACTGTGGTTTTGGTGTTTAAATTACAGTGTCTGTCAAGCTTTACACAAATGTTTGTGGGAAAGGGATGGAACTGTTGCTGAATGTCATCATGATGCTCATTTCACAGCTGGCTTCTTTGTTGTACAGGTAGAACATCATGGATACAGTCTTGTTGACACAGAGTTTGGGGCACAATTTGGACCTGCATTGATGCAACAAAAATACTTTTTCCTCTGCCTGCAATTTATTTTTGTTCATATTTTGTGGTAACAAATTCTTTGTACAAATTTGTTCTTTACTTGATAGGGTTGCACAATTATTTTTAACCCAAATGACAATCTTAAAGATCACATTCATCAAATTTCAAAGGCTTCAATTTTATAGTCTTTCTATTCGAGACAAGACCATAATAAATCCTACATGGAAAAATTAGCTTTGTCCACAAATGACAATGACTGCTACATAATGTCAGAGCCTGCTTAGGAAGTATTCGTTAAAGTACCTCACCTTGTATTAGGGCTGGGCAATTAATCTATTTAATCAAATCATTTGAATTTGTTGTTTATGAAGATTTATTTTGATGAAAATCTAGATTTTTTTGCCTCCCCACCACCTTTTGGGCCTCCTTACATCATAATGACGTCAGCGTACTCCTGCTGATTTCCCACAAAAACATGGCAGCTTGTGAAGAATAGCTTGTCCCAAAAAAGGCCAGTTTCCTTTATTATTTGGAACTGGTTTGGTTTTGCAAACATGGATTTGGAGCAAGAATGCAACGTTGCAAAATCTGTTTAAGGGCTGTTGCTACCAAAGGTGGGAGCTCAACAAATTTATTTCAACACCTGAAACTGAGGCACTCAGTGCATCTATGACATGCTCAAACCAGCAACAGCCTACAAAAAGCCACCAATCCATGGTAGGGGAATTATGTGTCGATGGAAAGGTATCATAAACGTGGTCTAAAATGGAAGCCTTTTAGAAAAATTATTGTTTTTCTCGTTTGTAATTTTTTAACAGTAGTGGGGAAAAAAATCGATTCAAATCAGAAATCAGATTTGGATTTTCAAAAATCGGAGACTTTACTTTTAGGCCATATCGCCCAGTTTACAGTTAGACTTTTGACTAGAGGTCAGTTTCTTGATTTTTAGGTTTTACTGGACAAGCTTTTAAAAAAATGTTGATGAAAACAGACACTGATGCGCTGTCAACAAAAAAAATGTATCCATTCAGCATATTAATAACATATGTTGGATGTTATATATGCTCAGCAGTCTGTCCTGGTTCTCAAATAAACTTCTGCTTCCCTCAGTGTCCCTGGCCTCTCATGCTACTCCAGGACATTACATAATTCACTATTATTATTCTGCTTGTTAAACAGTGTTTGTGCAATAACTGGATTGGAGTCCTGTCCAGGGTGTACTCCGCCTCTCGCCCCAATGTTTATTCAGGTGACCATGCAGGATGGTATCACCACTCTGACATGCTGGGACACAAATCTCCAGCTCCAGTGAACCACATTGCAGTATGCAAGATGTCTGTTATGAGAATGGCGTGTGTCTCTTAAAGAGGGTGAGCACGTGTGTGTGTATGCGTGAGTGCGCAGTGTGTGGGGAATGCGACGGAGGAAGAGAAGTGCACGGATCAGTTAGCAACAATAGCGTTTGTAAGAGAGAAACAAGTTAGCAATAAAGCTGCCACTTCTGCAACAAATAGACTCCGGCCTCATTCGTGAGTGCTGCCATCGGAGAGTGACCAGAGAAAGGCGTTAGCCACAAGTGACCGTTGGCACTAATTGTAATTTTGATCATCGCTGTAACAGCTGGAGTCGCGTTCATATTTTCAGACTGTGATATTAATGATGTTACGTTTTCGGTGCTGCAGTAAATAAACCTCCCCTCTACATTCTCATCTCTCCTCCTAAAATAACTTGAACCTGCATCTGTTTGAGGGATGAATAGTTGTTCTGTTCTCGCATTTTGTACACTTACTTTATTTCCGCAACAACTGAACAAGCTACTGCTGACCGACACAACGAAGCAACGCGTCACTCCTCATGACAATGACAGATTTGAACTGACAATAGAGACATGCCAAATCATTAATTTCATAACATAAATAAGCTTACCTTGCAAACTCAAATCAGAGCAGTGCTGCAGGCGCTTTTTAAAAAGTATAGAAAGTTAAATCGTGACTGTTCGGTTGAAGGGAGCAATCTAGTGGACAAACTTTGTAATTACTTTGCACGGCGCAATGAAATATGAAGCATAATCGGCGGGATTACCACCGATCATAGACATTTAAAAAAACGCCAATATCGGCTGATTTAATCGGCCCACCGATTAATCGGTCGGGCCCTATTCAAGATGTGAAAAACTTGGGTTTCTTTTGGGTGTATTGTTACGCGTCCCAGCTTCCTTTTCTGGTTCCTGAAATCTTTTTAAACTTAATTTAATTTTATTAGCTTGTCATGTGACAGCCAGCTAAAAGTCTGTGTTTCTGGCAGAGATCCAATGTAAACACTGAGTATTGTTGGTTTTATAGTTAATTTCTTCCTTTTTATTAAGCTGTTGGTCCGCAGTGTTGTGCCAGTTCAAACTTAACTAGCTCAAAGTTCAGTTCACACATCATAAAAATGAACTAGTTCATGTTCATAGTTCTTTTTTTAAAAAAATGAACTAAGTTCATAGAGACTAGAGACAATTATTATTATTATTATTATTATTATTATTATTATTATTACACCCAGGAGAAAAATAATGTTGAAATAGATTTTACCTTTTAAATAATGTGATCATAATATATAGAAAATACAAGGTGTAGTCAGAGTATAATGTATGCAACATGTGTACTAGACTACAGCAGTTCGACTGCACTTATCTATGATGTCCTCTACTGTTTGATTTGGTGCTTGTGTTGTTTTTATTCTCAGATGTAAGTCGGACAAAAGAAAAGCGTCTGCTAAATGACTGTAATGTAATGTTTAATGAAAACTTTATTTAGCCAGCATGAACCCAAATATGCAGGACTTTAAATGCTTTATAAGCCCTTTTTCAGACATAACCGGTAATATTCAGACGTGCACTTTACCCAGAGAGGCCTATTCAGACATGGAACAACATTACCGGAGATTACATAGTAAAATGTTTTTAGACGGTAAATGTGTGGGTAAGTCTGTGATCCTGGAAACAGGATATCATGTATCATTGTGCGATAGTGACAACAATATAACATATTAGATCAGAATATAATTAATGTAAATATATAAATGTAAATATATTAATGTAAATATATTTACATTACACGTTCATATATTTAAATATGAACGTGTTCAGTGAACGGTATTAATTGTTCAGGCACAACACTGTTGGTCCGTGTTCATTTACTACACTCGTTCTCTCACAGCGGCCATACTTCTGTCTCTTCGGTTCTCATGCTGTCCTCTTTGACAGCTGCTTTCTCAAAGTCACAAAACAACAACACATTACACTTTTAAGTCCGTCCTATGGTCATCAAAATACAGTACGAAATAAAAGATACCTCATGCACTAACCTGATAATCAGAGTACTTACAAGGCTCTTTGTGTTGCGCTGCTGCAGGTGAAAGCAGGTGTCATGCTATCTAGTTAGCCTTGGATGCAATTCTGTCGGTTTATGCTCAACCTAATAATAAGAGCAGAAGAAGATCCTCTTAGGTGGATGTTTTTCCTTCAACGCTTTGAGTCATTGCTGGTGGAAGCAGATGTCTGATCAGCTGAATCATGCTATCTAGTTAGCCTTTGCCTCTAATTTACTGCTGATCGCTCGTAGCTCAGATATATTTCTCAATCTGGATGCAGTTCTGTTGGTTTATGATAAACAAAATAATAAAACCAGAAAAAGATCCTCTTGGTGGGGGTTTTAACTTCAGGGCTGCGACTCATTGTTTTGAAATCACCTCATCTCTCTGCATCATCTTGCAAGTGACTTTATGGTTGTAACATACTCCATTCATAAAATCTGTAAGTTTCTCCGAGTTTTGTATGTATCCAACAACAGCACAGGTCATCCCAGAAGACATTTCTGTGAACATATCAAATCAAATGGCCCTTCTAAAATATACCGTTTTCCATGCATTTAGCGAAGTGAAAAACAGACTTCCGGGGACAAAAGGTGTCATGGCGACCTCCAGTGTTTTGCTCAGAAAGTGGTGGATGCCCATATATCCCTTAGCCATAGTTCACACACACCCTATACATACAGACATACACACAGAGAAAGTGACCCATCCCATGATATTGTACTGTGTAAAAATTAGAGGTGAAACGATTCATCTAGTACGTTGATAGATCAATTGATATTCCCTCTCACAACATCGATCTCTGCTTGGCAAGTTGTTAATAAAAAGACAATGAACATGACTCAATTTAGTCTGGTGTTACTGACGTCATGACTGAGCAGCAGCAGAGCGGACAAAATTAAAACATCATGAATGGTGTAGCCTAGAGGAAAAGGGCGGGCACTGTGTTATCAAGCCAATGCTGCAATCCACTGCAAAAGTATAGACAATCCAAACACCACGTGTCAAACTCAAGGCTTGCTATATTATTTTAGAATTCTGTTATTAATGTCCCTCTGATAGACTGATATCACAAACTACATATCCCATAATGCAACGTTTCAGTTACCTTGCTGAACGCTTCCCACGCCACGTCCGGCTTCTGTTGCGCCAGGTTACTGGGAAGCTAGGTCCTTGCGACTGGCATGTCTTCATGTTACTGCTACAAGTAAACCTAAGCAGTAATACGGTGGCTGGTCGTGTTTGTGAGATGGGCGCTGATTTAAGAAGACTTTGCTGCAAACTCTCTTGCTGTGAATGAATGCACTGACATGTCAAACACTGCTCTGCTGGACATTTCATTGTGGACACACCTGTTTGCATGCTAGAGGAAATATTGGACATTAAATCGATGAACGCGACAATGACTGTGTTGAAAACATATGTCCAAGTGCAATAGACATGAAACTGGACAAACTTACTGGACTTCCAGCTGATGGAGCAGCGACTATGTACAGTGGAAAGGTGGACCAGTGGGAAGGATGGGAGTAAAGATGCTAGTGGTGAGTTCCCAGCATGATCACTGCATCATACATCAGTTCAGCACAATGTGGCAACTTCCTGCAGATGGAGCATGTAATGAGCTTTGCAAAACAAAAACTTCATCCCAGCTAAAGGTTTAAATCACCGCAGTTTCAGTCCTTTATGCCGGAGATTTATTCGGTTTGCAAACAATCCTCATACAGAGGAGCGTTGTTGGAAAAGTTCTGAAAAAATCTGTCAGTTCATGGACAGTAAATGGATGTAAGTGTAAGACAGTCTGACAGGGCATGGTGTATATCAGGGCAGGTATTGTTTGAGCTTATTAGGCACTGGTTTGTGTTGGGAACGCTGTTACATACAAGCATAAGCAATAGTTTAACACATTTGTTTTGCTCACTTTTACTGTGTGTTTAAAAGAGTTATCCACTACCTGCCTCACCTTGCAGAAGTTTAATAATATGTACTGTAAGACAGTCTTAAGTTACATCTGGCCCTTTGAGGATAAGTGATATGCTGATGTGGCCCTCGGTGAAAATGAATTTGACACTCCTGGCTTACACTGTTCCTCGGGATGTTTAGTCAGAAACTTTATACTCGATTTTCTTACAAGAAACAGGAATTTAGTAAACTTCATGTACACTATCCAGTATCCAGGTATTTATGAAAATTGCACTGGTTGAATTCTTAAGAGTAACTTTTTCTAAGACCAGCCTAAGGGTGACTTTTTACCATCTCGGAATTGGCTGAATGTGCAGCTCCACTACTTCCTGATTTAGGACAACTCCTTTGTTTCCTCTCTTTCATTACTGGGTGAACTGATTTATCCAGGTGTGTCTGGCCATTGCCGTTGTGGTTATTGAGGTCAGACACACCTGAATTAATCAGTTTGTCCAGTAATAAAAGACAGGAAACAAAGGAGTTGTCCTAAATCAGGTAGTAGTGAACCTGTGCATAAAGCCAATTCATTCATACTTCATGAAAATTGAGTTTAGGGTTGGGAATAGGGAAATCAGTCATGACCTAGACAATTAACCCCTCCCTGACTGAGCCGTCCACGCCCCTTTTTGGGAGTATATTCCTGATGTACTACTTTTAACTGCTTTTTCCTTTAACCTACATATAGGTTCCAAGTTTTTATCACTTCTTCTAAAAACGTCTGTTAGAGGACTACAATTTAAACTGAACAAATTCTTGGGCAAGACATGAATCTCCTTATATGTACTACAAATCCACAGAAGTTATCTTTAACTTCTGACATTTAATTATTTTTTGTTGAATGTCAATATAATACTAGTATTAATATTTTTCAAAACTATATCTACATATTATTAAAAAAAAAACAAAGATTTTAAAAACACTGAACACAATCCATATCTGATCAGAACAGATCAGACTGAATCGTGAAAATCGATTTTCTAAATCTTGAGAATCACAATTGGATTGATTCTTGAAATCTGACTCAATACTCATCCTTTGAATAAAGTATTTTTTAATTTGATTGATACCACTGCAGCTACCCTGAACTCATCATGTTGGACATAATCCTCACGCAAGTTCAGAAAATCAGGAAAACGTCGTTATTTGCACTAATGATTTGATAAGAAAAACTGAATATTTCTTATACAAAATGTACTTAATTCAGAAAAATGTGCATGTATTGTTTCCGTAGAAGTCCTCGAGATGAACTTGAGTATTACTTTCTGTTATCATGTGTAATGCCGCAATGTAATATCCAAGTTAAGCATTCATGATATCAAGGTGTAGATTATATACTTTCTGTTTCACTTCACATATGGAGTTATTTCGGTGTGTTTGTTAGCAAAGAAGCAGCTAGCTTACCTTGTGTCAGTAAGTGAGATTGCTGGAACAGCTTCCATGACTGTTGGACAAAATAATAATAATAATACATTTTATTTAACGACGCCTTTCAGGAAACTCAAGGTCACCGTACAATAATCAATTAGATACAAATAATAAACCAGTACAATAAAAACTATATAAAACAATAAGAAGGGAGATTGATGTTTAAGTGGAGTAAGCTAATTTGAACAGGTGGGTTTTGAGTTGAGATTTGAAAACTAAAAGTGATTCACAATTACAGAGGTCAGCAGGGAGTGAGTTTAAATTATAAATAAAATGGGGCCGAGAACTGAGCCTTGGGGAACACCTTCCAATATTTTTCAAAGAAATGGAAGATTGGATATTGGGCGCAGATTATTAAAGTCAGTTGGGTCTGCACCGGGTATTTTGATCATCAGTTACTTGTGCAGTTTTGAATAAAGAAGGTACAATGCCAGAAGTCAGAGAGGAATGTAGGATAGATGTCATTAGAGGGATGAGAAAAGGAAGACAAGCTTTAACCAGGGAAGTTGGCACATGGTCTAATGTACAGGTTGAGAGTTTGAATTTATGGACCAGGGAGGAAATTTAAGTAGTTGAGGGAAGAGTAAATTGAGAAAACGCGGAGAGAGGACAAATGTAGGGCTCTGTAGTAAAAGTACATGTGCTTGCAGGTTATTTCATTGTGGATCTTGTGTATTTTGGTGTTAAAAAAAGACATAGAATTACACAGATCCTTTAAGAGAAGACAAAACACCCCTTTGGCATAGTGTTCCTCACATTTTGAGTTTGTGGTTTCCAACTAGTTTCTACTTTTTATTTTTCCATAACTCCACACCTGCTTCGAAAATAATTATTTTCTCTGTCCAGGCTGGAGGGCACCCCGCAACATCCTCCCACCGGGGTCTTTGTCCCCGCTCCACCCACTGTAACACCGGCCGCAGGTCTGTGTCCTGTTCCTGCTGTGCTCTCCAGCTGGCTGGGTCCACAATTTGTGCCTCCCTGCAGACTGGCTGTACTTGAGTGCACAGCTTTAGCATGAAGCACCCCCTCACGAGCGTCCCTCTTCTCACAGTAGCGACAGCCATCTGTAGCACAGGGTCGCTGCAAATGCAGATGCACATAGCATCTGCATTTGCGTGGTGTGTCCCCACTCTATACTCCACGCTGAAATTATAAGGGGGCAGTTCCTCCAACCAACACGCAACCTGTCCCTCCGGCTCCTTAAAGGACATCAACCACTGAAGAGCTGCATGGTCGGTCCGGACAGTGAAGGGCAGGCCACACAGATGGTAAATAGCGTATTGCCCTCACAATAGCCATGAGTTCTCTGCAGGTCATGCAGTAGCGACGTTCAGCCTTATTGAAGGTCTTGCTGAAATATGCCACTACTTTTTCCCCATCTGGATTAATCTGTACAGCTCCCATTCCCATGTCGCTGGCATCTGTGTCGAGAATGAACCGTAGGTTAGGGTCTTGAGGTGAGAGGATAGGGGCTTTAGTTAAGGCTTTCTTCAAAGCATTGAAAGCCTGCTTACACTCAGGCGTGCAAACGAAATCCTTGTCTCTCTGCTGCAACCAAAACAGGGGTGCTGCTATGCATGAGAAACCTCTCACGAACCGCCTGTAGTAGGATGCCAGGCCAATGAAACTTTTCAGCTCACGCAGGTTACCAGGGACAGGCCACTCCTTCACAACCCACACTTTCTCCTCCAGCGTGCTGATTCCTTCGCCACCTACTCTGTTCCCCAGAAGCTCCGGTTCCCTCCACATGAACCTGCACTTGTCAGGGTGAAGCTTCAGTCCAGCAGCCGCTATTCTCTGTAGGACCCGTCGCAGTGTATCCAAAGCCACTTCGAAGGAACTCCCATGGACTAAGATCCAGTCATCCAGATACACCAGGCATTCCTGTCTCGGGACATCAGCCAAGACCTTCTCCATCAACTGTTTGAAAGTGGCCGGGGCATACACAGACCGAAACAGAGGACCCGAAACTGCCACAGTCCTTTCCCTGTACAGCGGTCTTTGGCCTGGCATCTGCACGAAGAGGCACTTGCCAATACCCACTGCGCAGGTCTAAGGAGGAAAACCAAGACGAACCAGACACCAGGTCTAGGGACTCATCAATCCTAGGGAGGGGGTAAGAGTCTTTCTTGGTGACACTATTCAGTGGCCTGTACTCCACGCAGAATCTCATTTTCTGGCTGTTCTTTTTGTTGACCATGACCACCCCCGAGGCCCAGGGGCTGTCTGAGGGCTCAATGATGCCACTCTTCTGCATCTCCTCGATTGCCATGTTAGCTGCCGTCTGGTGTGCCACACCTTAAATTCCACTGTTAGTCCTCCCAACGATATAGGCACCACTCCTTGGCCCAGCATTGGAGCCAGCTCGCCAGTCACCATCCGGAGCTTCACAACAGTCGAGTCCAACTGCCTGCGGGGATAACATCCAGTCTCATCAGAGTAGCGGTTGACATGGTGTCCACCAGTGCAGTGCATGGAGTCCCAGCCAGGATGATTGGCACATGACAAAAGTTGTTAGTGTGATTCCAACCCACCACCCTGGCAAATTCAGCCCCACCCTCCGCTTCTGGGGGAAGTGGGGACCCACTTCCCCAGCCATGGGGCTGGTTCGTACCTAATGACAAGGCTACTGTATGGGACACTGCAGCAGGGATCTGCGTGGTCCCATTTACGCAGACCCCTGTCCGTTTCCCTGAAAGCCAGCACAGTTTGGGCACCGCATACTGATGTGACCAGTCTGCCTACACACCCAGCACACAGGGGGGTCCCGGGCTCGGGCAGGCCGAAAGCTGCTGCGTGGTGATCGCAGTGTGGCAGCTTGGATGAGTTCGGTCAGCTCGGTTGCCCAGGCCGGTCTCTCCTGGTCGGGGTTTACTCTGGTCACCGTTATCACGTCCGGGTTGGCTTCCCTTGGGGCAACCTGTCCAGTTTCAGCTCCAACCACCTCACGCTTAAGGGCTCCAACTAGTGCCTTGTATTCATTCCGTTCAGCCAGGCTAAGCAGCAACAAACATGTCAGGGCCTCATCTGTGAGGGACAGATCCAGCTGAAGCGCCATATCTTCTTCGGACCAACCGGCTGCCTGTACAAACAGCTCGAATTGGCCATGGAAAGCTTCCCTGTCAGTCTTTCCATTATATTTGGGCGTCTTCATTTGAAGACGGGTACCATGGGCGCCACCATCATTGTTCACATGTAGTCTGGCGCAATTCTCGCCGGCTCTCGCGGGATCTCCTGTCAAGTTGGTGCGTCCCGCAGCACCCGCCGAGCCAATATTCTCCTCACATCTCCTCACTCCCTCACTTCAGCCTTGTGGTCCGCCGGCCGGTTGAGCTCCTTATCCCAGTCCAAGTCCTCATCGCTCATCAGCTCTACCCAGCTCCAGTACAGGCGGCAGGCACGGCGCGTCTAGCAGCCATCTTTTCCCCCGGAAACACCAATGTAACAGCTTCTGCTGGAAAAGATGAGTCGACGAGCTACTGAAGAATTGCTTTTTAATATCAGCTGAGGCTGGTCACTGTAGGCCGCGACTTTTCTGGAATTTTCAGTGTTATGATCGAACTGTTGATCTTTGAATTATTTCATGTAATACATTTCACTTCTGTATGTAGGCAGAAAATCTAAAAACAAAATAAGTCCAAGTCTTGATACTGTGGTCATTTTTATTATTTTAGAGGAAAATGGCAAATAAAGAGTAATGTCACATTTATTTCACCGTTTTATGGAAGAACATGGCTGTACATGAACCTTTCAGATACATTTGAACAGAACCCAGCTTACATGTTCAGGATAGACATGGGTGGTCACAGATCTGTCTTGGCTTTGCATTTGGTTTGGGCAGAGCTTGGAAGGTTGAGCTCCTTGTCTCACACACATCTGAAACCCGTGCTGCAGCCGTCTTCTACTCCACATAACATTCAAAGCCTGCATGGGCTTGTAAACCGCTATTTACCAAAACAGACTTGTAAAATGTGGCAATGGTGTAGGTGACCAATATCAAATGATTAAAAAAAAACACTGAAATGACAGTAAAAATGAAACTCAAAAAGACGTGAAAAAAATCAACCATGATCCTAGGAAAGCTTTGATATGTACAGTGCTAAGCTGTAAGCTGTAGTGACATCCCTGATGGAAAATCATTGTGTGACAGAGTGAAGCAATGAGGTTGGCACTTCTATAGCAAGGTTAAATAGTGTATGCTTTCTATCATGTACAGCCTACAGCAATTTTAAGTTTCTGGAGTGATGGCTTTATTTCATAAATAAAATGTTGCTACAGTAATTATTCTCAATCATCATAAAAATGCATCAAAGTCATAAGGCAGTGAAAGCAAACAGTATGCTTGCTGCACACAGGGATTCGGCGTGCAGACTTATTCGAGAACCTTTTGGAAATCAGTCGGTTTTTCAGTATGATCTTGCATTTAGTTTGATATGCAGCATTGCTTGCGTCGTTCTCATGCAGAATGTATCTATTTGCTGTGCAGGTGATGTTTGCGACTGGCAGCGAGCTGCAGCATTTGGAGAGTGGGAACCTTTCTATTTTCTGAGAGTCCCGACGTAAAATGCGGAGTTGTGGACGTTTGGTTCTGGGAAGTGGTCCTGAAAGTAGCCCTCGGTGTTATTCCTGGAAGAGCAGAGGAGTAAGAAGTGAGTGCATCATGAAGGTTTAATAACCTCTGAGACTTTACAGCCACAGTCAGCCTGTCAAACAGAAAAAAATGACTCATGAAAGGTTGCAACAGTTTTAGTCACATTAATAGAAGTACTAATAAAGATGCAAACATGCATTAGACACTGTCTAATTGCTAAAAAAAATACTTCACAGGCAGAGGTATCTCAGAATAGTTTCCAACCACACTTATGATCCCGCTGTCCACATCAATATGAAAAGATATCCCACAGCTGTTCTCCAGCACATCATGCTTTATTCAGCAAAGGCTTTCAGGCCAGAGAGCAGAAATTGGGAAAAAAAATGCTGCATGTGACCAGTATTTGGGATTTATTATAAGAGTTGTTAAGTTTAAAACTAATTTAGTAAGATTTAAAGAAAAATAAGGAAATTATGATGAGTGGTTGTGTGAAGTTTAAATAAATCAGAATAAAACTGAATCCATAAAACAGTAAAACATTCTTTTGTAAAGATACAGCATGGTGACCCTGTGTGTGTGTTTGTGTTGTAATCCGAGCATCTCTGTTCACTATGAATAATAAAGTGGTTTATTTCTTTACACGTGGGAACAGGTGAGCTATCCTATGTGTGATTAATACCTGGAACAGGACCAGACACCTGATAATAAATGGAGATGATGCTGGAGAGAAAGTCAGAGCAAAGGACAGGACGTTTGTTTGTTTGATCGATTTATTTTGACTCCTCCGTCCCTGCCTTTCAGTCGCAGCTTCTAGACTGTGGAACGGCCTTTATCTGTTAGATCCTCACAGTCTTTGGACCAGTTCAAGTCTAGTCTGAAAGCCCAATACTTCTCCATGGTGTTTACACCTACTTAGACAGGATATCTTGGTTGCTTCAATTTATAAATTTACAAGGTTTTTTTGTATATATTTGATCCCCATAGTATTTTATTTCATAGGCCACCAGATATTGTACTTTATTTTAATTAGATTTTAGTTTTTGTACAGCACTTTGGTTAACTGGGGTTGTGTTAAATGTAGGATATAATTAAGTTTGAACTGATACTATGTTAAGTATTTGACTGCATAAATGGACTATTTTAATGCTTTGCACACCAATCCTTAATATTTGATTATGAGATAATATAGTAGACATATCTTACAATAAGAGTGGGACAATCCTGTAGGCGGGAATTCAGGGTTTGTATAAACTTCACTGCCAGAGGAAGCCCAATATGGTAGCTAAACAATCTGACATACAAATCCAGGTCAGGTGCCCAACCATAGACTATAAAAGATTGAGGTTGTGGGGATGCTTTTGATACCTCTTCGCTTTTAACCACTGGAGGTTGCTGTTTGTGTCTAACTCTGCCCAATACCGCACATATGTTTAAAACTACTTTATTGACTATGTTTTGTTGGCATCGGCTCACATAAATCCTGTTTTGTTAACTACAGCTAGTATTTGAAAACTGGTTAATGTTGCAGTGAGCGTTCACAAACCCTTGTTGTTTAAGCAAGACTGATGATGTCAAGACATCTCTTCACTCGTAAAACAAGTCAAACCTTGTAATCTCGTAAAGACGGTTTAAAGGATGTTGTGACATGACAAAGTAGTGGATTAACCTCTGTGACAGAAACAACATGAAACTGGCTCTAATAGCAGCTCTGAAATAAACTGTATCAGACAAACTGGGTGAAAATCTTTTGGGAATAAAGCATGACTTCAAAACATTATCCATTGTGTTTGTTATCTAAAAATAATCAAGTGTTTTCATTTTAGTTGCTAGTTTTTTCTTCATTTTGGCCCAGACTGTGTGCAACCTTAAAAAGACAACATGGAGTGTAGCATTATGAGTGCCAATCTCACACAGACATTAAACAGTACACACACTGAGGGCAGGGCTGCAGAAAACAAAGCCAAGCATTCCCATCTGGTGAGTCACGCATGCAAACACATGCATGCTTGCTCATCCCTATGCCTTGGAATCGTGTCCGTCAGACACTAATGAAATAATGAAATACAAGCTTCAGAGCCAAAAGGTGATTCAAGGAAAACTATACACAGTGAGCAGCTTCCACAAAGAGAAAATGCTTAAGAGACAAATGATAAGTTCCGTCATCAAGCTTTTAGCATCAAATCCCTCACAACACTGACAGTGGGCAAGTTGAAACAAAAATGGCTGCTTTTGTGGAGTTTGTTCACCTATTTTTCTCCAAACAAAAGAAAATAAACTGAAAGGAGAAGTACAGTATATATATA
>JBAMHX010000009.1:20734084-20757817 GCA_037177515.1 Pseudomugil tenellus | reverse complement strand
CACACACACACACACACACACACACACACACACACACACACACACACACACACACACACACACACACACACGACAGGCAGTATATATGTAACTGTGGGGTGGGCACCCCGTGCAAGCTGTACCCACAAGCTTGGATTTTGGGATGTGTTTTGAAGGGCGTGTACGTGGTTGAGGCTGCTCACTGGATCTACTGGGGTTTGTAGTATGGATGCATGTCATTCTGCTGCTGGCCAGTTTCTCCCCCAGCTCTATTAATAGGGACGTGTTTACCACGGGGTGGGAGGATCTCTGCTTCCAGCCGTGGCTGTGGAACGCAGCTTTTGGAGCAACTAAACTGTGGTGGGAGGTGATCCCCCAAAAGGTCAAAACACATAACTTAAAAAATAAAAAAAGAAACTCAGAACATATGAGCTGTGGCTGAAAATAATGTAAACTCTCTACTTATTTATAGTTTGAAGCGCTGTAGCCTTTTTATGGGTGGGAAAGACAATTTTTATAAGTTGTAATGAAAACAACTGAGAAATTTTCTAAAACATTATATTGTGACTCCACAGGTCGTTTTGGGAGAAGCAGACATGTTACAGGTTTACAAACAGCTGGAGTCTAGAGATTCTCTCCAAATACTGCAGTTTGTTACTTTATAAGGGCCAAAGGATAATTCATCTCAGCTAATGAGCAGTCGCTCTAAATACTGGTGGAATTACCTAAAATGGGATTACAACAAAAAGCTTCAACAAGCTTTGCATGGCAACAAAATAACAACTAACTGTTCACTCTGAAGTTAACTCTTTAAAAAGGTCAGTAAATGTAAACTGCTGATCAAACTCTTAAAACATGCTATAAAATATATATTGAGATTATTATATCTGTAGAGAGAGATGTTCATATTGGGATTTTGGTGGCATCCATGTAAATGACTCAGTTCAGCATCAAGTCACCAGATCCACAATCAAACCTTTTGATTTAATTTTTTTTCTAAAAATAAAATTTTTTTTAAAACAACTTTTAAAACAGGAGTCGAGCAGAAATCATGTCTGTTCTGTTTCCTCTTGTGGTTCAGTAATCAGCTGACTGAAAATGGCTACTCAGCCAACCTTTGCATCCCTTGACCCCTGTAAGACAGGAACTACGGACAGAGGGGTGGGGGGGGGAAGGAACATCT
This sequence comes from Pseudomugil tenellus, assembly GCA_037177515.1. Classification (NCBI taxonomy): domain Eukaryota; kingdom Metazoa; phylum Chordata; class Actinopteri; order Atheriniformes; family Pseudomugilidae; genus Pseudomugil; species Pseudomugil tenellus. The sequence goes on along the minus strand of JBAMHX010000009.1, from coordinate 20,756,655 downwards.
TAGCACCATAGAAATTGAGTAAGAATACATTCAGTCAGTGGTGACAGGCACTCTTCAGAGGGCCACACAACAGCCCAAACAGTGGCCTTGTGTGTGGCCCTCAGCATGGTCTGGAACATACATTATGCATTCAGAAGCCTGCATTCACAACTCATGTAATGTCTTGGATTACTGCTAATATGCTGATTATTGTGCCAACAGAGCCTTGTTTTAGTGCATGAAAGATTTAGCTAACTTATAAGGCCAACACACTTTAAACCTTATTATATGTAATCATTAAAAGATTATCTTATTTTGATAAATCTTGTTTGAAAAGGTTTTAATGTCTCAGACTGACTATCTTAAAGCAGTCTTTTGGAGCTGGTGTTGGTTTACCCGCAAACTTTTCCCCCCGTTGAGGAGATATAAATGCATTTTCTTCTTTAAAAACCTAATTTTATTCCAGGTTTGAATCTACGTATAAAGTCCAAATCTTTCTGAATCCCTTAAAAGGGTCTTTAAAAGGTGTGCCATTTGGCAAAAAAGTAAACCGTCTTTGCTGTTGTTCACAATACCAGTTTCCCACGTAAAAATAAGATGTTGACTTCATTTTATTTCTCAAACTGAGGAGATTACTTCCGTAGATATATTTATTGTCTTAGCTTGACAGTTTTAGTTTTTGATTGGGACTCAGGAGAATTTGGGGAACCTCTAGATTCTGAGATAAAAATTTTAGCTGTCTTTAATAAGATCCTGAACCTGCCTGCAAAAAGGGCATGCAGATCCCAGTTTTGACTGCTATTTTTATCCCAGTTCTATCCTGGCTGCAAATGGTTATTCTGATTAGTTTCTGGACAGGTAACGGGTTTTGCAGATCATCCCACGTGTTTTTGTATAAGTTCAACAACTGGCTGGCGGTAAGAGGTGTATTTATGGAACACAGTCCTCTTAAATTTGTCCATATACTGCAAGTCATTTCCTTAATATTTATGTTGTCTTACTAAGGTGCAACCCTCGTATACACTGAACAAAAGCTCTGTGACTGGGTGAATGTGAAAGACGTCTCTACTGGCAGATGACAGCAGAAAGACTTGTACCATATACATGTGGACTATCCTGAAATAAAACCAGCTTCTGTGACTAACAGACAGCTTTACATCCATTTGTCGCATCGCTATAAGAGGATAATACTTGCTCTTGTTTAGGATTTAGTGTCAAAGATGTCCTCACATTAATCTGCCTCTTCAGATATTCACATAAAATCACCCGATGGAAAAGGATTTATTCTTCTCAGTTAATGGCCTACCTGGATGTGAACGCTAATCTCAGATGTGAGAACTACAATTTTTGCTTCGGAGAAGAAAAAAAAAAATCTGGATGAACCCGCAGTGACCGGAACAAACCAAACCAATCACCATCCCATTACATATCATATGGCTGTAACTAACTATGTTTATACCTAAGTGCAGCTGAGGCTTATCAGTATGAAGCCAAATGATGTGTCCATGAGTATAAAACCTCCATTTTAAGGTCCATTTGTGATTGTGAAAACCCTGTTGGAAAGCGGCCTGTGGACGCTGAGTCTCACACAAATTACATTACATTACGGACATTTAGCAGACGCTTTTCTCCAAAGCGACTTACAAGAACAACACAAATACGAAGAGACGGAGGGATTGCCATCTGTGCTGAGTGCCATTAGCCAGAGTGCATCACAGCTGGGCCCATATTAGCCACCCCTGCCCCCACACCCGAAAAACTCCCCAAGGGGCTTAGGGAGGTTGTACAGAAGGGAATAGTTGCTGTTTTGACACGTCAAGACCCATCCCAAGCAGGCCTGCTGTCAATGAGGAGACCCCTCTACATGGCCGCAGGGCTGACAGCTGTCATAAGCGTAGAAGCTTCTGAAAGTGGATAGCATGTAGCTGGTCTGACCACTAAAATGAAACACCTCTGCAGAGGGGATACAGATCCCAAAGTCTGTCTAAACTACCCAAACTACCCTAACTAGCAAACTATTTGATTATAGATGTATGTGAGCAAAACAGGTAGGTTCTGAAGCATCTAGAAATGACAGAAGAGGTATATAGACAGGTATTAGCTTGTAAAATTTTGCCAGAAAAGCTCTTCATTATCAGAGGAGGATTTAAAAGTTAAATACTTTAAAGTAAAGAAAGAAAAAAATGGGTGGAACAAAAATGTTACAAATCTGAGGAGGTGAATACAATGCAGTGCAGATGACTGTGCCTTCACCTGAATGAGTGTTTCAGGACAAAACATTTAATCCAACTCATTCAATAGACATGACAAGTGACAATAGTTTGAGAGATTTAATAGAGTGGATATAGAGCAGGCTTAACATTTACATTTCACAGCCTGACACAGTTTAGTCCTGCCTCCATTAGTTCAGTACATCAACACAATCCAGGTCAGTCAACCACAGTAGGCTAAACTTAAGCATTCTCCTGCTACAGTGCACAATAAGTCAAGTATGAATACAGCTCTGTGTCTCAATGCGAAGCAAAGACAATCCATAAAAAACCCTCCATACAAGGTCAGAAACGAAAGTGAGTCAACAACATAGAATTGCATTACATTTATTGTGCACGAGTATTAAAAAAAAGCAGAAAACATCAGATGTTTTGTTGAAGGAAAAGTCGGACAAGCTGAAAAAAAACATTAAGTATTTGCACATTTTATTGTTTATTTGTGCAGCCACTTCAGAAGCTTCACACACAATCCTCATGTTTGGTTGATGCTTTCAAAAGGCTGAATTAAGACTTGACAGCACAATTTAGGGGAAGGCAGTCTGGTCACATGAAGGTGACTCCAAGCAAGGAGCATTTTTGCTGAGGAGGCTATAAATCCTGTCAGCTTGCCTTGCTGCGTTTACATTCTTAGCCCTACTGCATATTGCAGCCAGGCAGTCAAGGATTCAACAGTCAGCCAAGCTAATAACACTGTGCGTCACAATGAACGTGCAACTGCTTGAGGCTAGCGTTTCAGTTTCCACAAAAACACACCACACCAATGCGACAGGATGAGATGAACCGAGGTGCTCTACTGCTACAAAGATAAAATCAACTTTGTTGATGTAAAAGATTAAAAGCAAATCTTTGAATATTGATGAGGAGCTAATAAGTTCTTACTGTGGCTGAGACGGGCCAGAAGGCATTAGGCAGTTCATAAGATTAGCCACAAGTAATCTGTAAATCAGCTGTGACCTCGCTGCTAATAACGTCAACTGGAGAGAATATTAAAGGGTTAAAACGCACCTTTTGGGTAGTTTACACAAATGTTGTAAAGTGTTGCACACATAAAACATATGTGCTGTAATAAATAAAAACTTGTGACATCAATATTCAATAGCTTTTACAGTATGCGTGAGTGATATGAGTGTGGAAAGGTAAAAATCACTGGATTATTTTATTTAGTGCTGCCTTAGCTGTTATGCTACTCTTGTTGCTTTTTGAAACAGACGGTATAAAAAAGGAATATTGTCATGAAAAACAGTCGCTAATGAAAAATATACAAGAGAACTTCTCCCTGCTTCATGTTTATTTTTTTCCAAATGCACTATGAGAGGTTATCAAATTAAAGACGTGTTTAACCAATGACAGCAAAGCTCAGGACACGCTGGGTATGTTGACAGGACCATGTAGCTAAGAATAGTTGGAAAATTAATATAAACAAACATAAACAAAAGTGTAGCATGACCAATGATAGCTAAGAACAGCTTTCAACCCAATCTTTTGGTGTCAAGTATAATTAAAATGATCAAATCAAGTTGGCAATTTGCATTTTATTACAGTACTTTTTAAGTGGATATTTGATTAAACATTATATATTTCTGTGACTTTTCCAAAACTTCTGACTAAAAAAAATAGTATCAATAACTTTTCCAGGGCCTGGAAATTGTATTTTAAAATTCCACAACTTTCCAGGTTTTTATGACCGTACGCACCCTGTAAGTAATGTTCTTCAGGCTCACCCACTGCTCGAAATCTTTATTTATTTACAACAATAGCAGTGGACCCCAAGAATAAACGCTAATGCCATTAGGGCTGTAAGAAAATATCGATATATTGTTATATCGCAGTGTAGCTGGGATTGGCTCCAGCCCCCCCGCGACCCCGTTTGGGAATAAGTGGTAGAAAATGGATGGATGGATGTTATATCGCAATATTTTAAGAGACAATATATCAATATGCAAAATTACTGTATTGATCCTTTTATGAGCATATTTTTACTCATGAGGCAGATTAATTTATTTATTCATCTTGTACACAAAAAGTGTTTTTAAAATAAAATGTTTTTCCCCCCTATTTTAGAAAAATAGCCCCCCGTTCTTTTTCAGTAAGTTGGACATTTACTAGCCTGTGAGTTTTCTTTCTATTCTTACTTTCTATTAAGTTCTAGTAAAGAAAAATTGCAATTCATTGCTTTTTAAAATATCATCACAATATATTGCAATATATTGTATCGCTACCTCTGTATTGTAATAGGCTACACATCGTATCACTAAATTCTTGCTGATATACACCCCTAAATGCTATTCACTAATGCTAATGCTATCTAGTATGGAGAAAAAACCCTGATATGCTACTTCCAGCACTCATGTATACTTTACGTAATAAAAGGATAAGTCTAAATACTGTAATACTTACATGCATGCAATGCATTTGAAGTATTTATAGTAAAATGTTAGTAGATAATCCAATCATCTCTACTGACTTGGCATAAGGCTTGGCCTTGTATAACCTCTCTGTCGGGGTGAGTATAAAGCGAGATTATTGCGGCATTTCCTTAATCCAATACACTGGTATCCTAAATTATATTCATCCAATTATTCTGTTTCTTTTCTGTGTTGCTCTTTATCCAAACCAAGCAGCAGGACATAACATCCCCATCACACTTAAAGGTTTCAGTTTCATTGTTTAATTCCTTTTATTAAACAGAAACAGAGTTTTGTATGCATTTTTAGCTTCTTAATCACCTACCATGGTGTAAAGACTTTTATATACCACCATCCATCATCTGAGACACCCTCACAGACAACTCCAAACAACCACATACAGAACAGACCTACAGTTGTCGCCAATAGGTACACTCTGGTGAATTAACTATGAAATCATGCAAGCAAGGCCGACAATGTCTCTGCTTCTCGATGCTACTGCAACAGCAGCTTACTGTGCATCTTAATGAAATTGTTAAGTCAGACCCCAGGCGTTGCTGTGCCTGTGGGGATGTTAAGGATGCTAAAAGAGGATCTGGACAGTGTCATCCAGCCCGTAGCCACGCCTACCGCACTGCAGATCAAAAACACCCAACTATAACCTGCGATCGTTTGACTCTTTTCATGCTTTAACTGTCTGTAAATGCAACAATGACTCAGCACAAACGTATGAAGCAGCGGTTATAGACTCCGAGTAGCATCTTTCACATTGTGTCTTACCCATTTTCCACTTTCTGCATCGAAACCAGAACACGTTAGCTTGCTTCACCTTAAGCGGTTAGGCTCCTTTGAGACACACATCTTTGACTTTAACAAAAACAGCTATAAACAGTTAAAAATAACATTAAACCTCCACTATAAGCACCATAATGGCAATTGTGCGAAACCACAGCGGGGTTAAAAGCACATGACCCGTGTTTGTGTCGCGGCTAGCCACGTCCACTCCACTTTTTTTTAACCGCCGGCGTAAATACCGTAAAAAGAGCGTTTTCATGTTCATCATGTGTCATCAGCAGTGACTGTAGTCACACAATCTGAAACATGGCGTGTAAGAGACCGAATACACACCAGGAAGCAAGCACGTTACCAAGCGTTAAAGCAGCTAAATGAAAAGGTTTATTACCAGAGGATCCGTCCTCGTTTCGAGCTGGTTGTGCGCGAGCTGCATTCGTAGTGGGCTTCTGTTTCCTGACAGCGGTGCTACTCTGCAGCAGTTCCCCCTCTCCACCAGCCTATCACACTCCACCGTGCAGCTGAGAGCAGAATTGTGGGATATCAGGACAGCGGGGGTATTATTTTAGCAGCACACCACTCTCCCCCCTCCTCTGTATTCACACTCGAGCGCGCACATACGTAAGCAGGCACAGAGCAGGGCAATTAATGGCACGAGGTCTAATTCTGCTGCTGCTGCTGCTGGTGGGTGGATGGGTGGGGGTCTGTTTAAAGGAAATGTGACTGAATGAAACAGAAAACTGGTGGAATGTGACAGATCAAATTTGTCAAGAATGATAACAGCGAACACAAAATATGATCTATTGTCCCTCAAGTATTAATTGTCTTTTTCTTAGTTTAATTAATGATAAATTCACAGCTGTACCAATCCAGCTACTCCTGAAGTGGGATTGTTAATTTCATTTTATTAAACGGAGGTCGCATGGATGTCTGCTTCTGTATACAAAAAATAAAAAATGAATAATTAAAACAAAAATAAAAAAATTAGTATCAAGTGAAGCATACTGTCCCACATTTAAAATTTGTTAAATCAAATTACCAAACAGCTACGGTTATACTGTGTTATTTCTTTTACATAAGTTACATTTTTCGCATATTTTAGGGATGTAATTAAATAATCTTTGAGAGCCAAAAGATAATCAAATTGCACTTAAAAAAGTGACCTGCTACTGTCCAACCCTGCAAAATGTTTGTCCTGCGTACACGGGACACACTCAGAAACAGAAACTGACTGTATTCAGACAGTTATGAACTGAAAACAAGAAATAAATGGCAAGTGTTTCATTTAATAAATTTGATTTTTCATCCACTTAGTTGTGAGAATCTCTGGCTTTTTTTATGTGAGCACAGATTAATTAAAGCATCTGTTAGCATATATTGCATCTAAGTAACATGTTAGTGCTTCTTTCAGATTTTTTTTGGGTTATTTGGAGCAAGAGTTCAAGAAAAAAAAGTGTTCCAACATATTTAAAATGAAAATATTGGGCCATAATAATGCTATTTTAGAACGGAAGGATATTGACATTGTGTCTTAACTGTTTTTAATCTAATTTGACCGCTTTGCATGACAGAAATGAGCAGAGTACAAAGAGCTGTTGCTATGCTGTTTGCATTCGCATCTGGGGCACTCCATCACTTTCTTCCGAAGCTGAACCCATAATCCATGATATATTGAAAAACGCTAATGGTGAGCACATGATCCTAGCTGCACTAACACACATCTGCTGCTCTTCTCTTTATATATCTGTGCATGTGTGTGTGTGTGCTGAAATACAAACATAAAAGCTGTTTTTTAATTAGAGTCTGGTTTTCTCCCTCTGTGGATTTGTGGGTATTACCTCCTGCCTCACAGTGGGAGCTTGGTCACTCATTTCACTTTACCACATTTAATTGCTTTCCTTCTCAACAGCCTATGCAAATATTGCAGCTTGGGGTATTTTCCTGCAGCAATCACACGCAGACTCCTTAATCTGTGACAGTGACAATAATTTTATGGATCGTAGAGGGTATATGTCATAATGCATTAAATGCAGGACTTCTGTTCTGCAGACTGTTAACTGCAGTAGTTCATAAAACAACATTTTACATTACAACAATACATGTTACACTAATGCTAAAAGATCAAATGATACAGTTCCTACAAGTCTATTTAGCCATAACAGTAGTTTTGGAGCTCCAGCAGTTTAACAATAGATGTAACACAATATGCTGGTAAGCTTCGATTCAAAGAAGAGAAATAATAGCTGCAGGAGGTTGTTCAGTCTCAGACAGTATAATATCTGACTGAGCTTTCATGCCATACCTACATTAACTATTTAAAGTCTGAGGAGTTGTTTACACACCTTCATAGCTCCTTGTTTTAAACCATTTAATTCCATTTTTTAAATCTTTACTTCTTTTTATTTTATGTTTAAAATTATGAAGTAAATAATAGTTATAACAAACAATCCTAAAGAATACTGCCATGTACACGACCCCAGTGATGCCTTCAGAGAAGACATGGCAGTAGCAAGTGACAATAATGTGTTTTAACTAGATTTAGAGTGCGGCAGAACTGTCGTGACACAGATGATCATCTCAGACACTGTTTAAGGGTCTGTCTGGTCTGTGGTGGTGATTGTGTGGCTGCAATCCAGTAAACAACATTAAGATAAAATAAAGGGCAACGTATTAGCTGGTCTTCACAGAAAGTTTTAAAAGCTTACCTGCTGGTTTCAGCAGATACAGACAGGATCATTACCTCCGACAAGAAGGTCATGTTTTGCCAGAGTTTGTTTGTCTGTTTGCAACATAACTTAAAAGTTACGGACAGATTCTAATGAAATTTTCAGGATATCTCCGTTCTGGGATCAAGAACAGATTATTAAAATTTGGAAATGATCCGGATCATATTTTGGGGTGCAAGTCACTAAACTGGGGGGACTGTTTGGCTTGGCATAGATCTATGCTGCCTGAATGCTTTTCTAGTTGAAAGCATGTTTTAAAAGAAGCACAGTGTACTTGATTTTTACTCAATTAAGGTAAATGCAGACATGTCATCTCCCAGGAAACATACAGAAGGTAATGCAAACCAGCTAATCCAATGCAACAAATCTGTTAGTAAGTGGTAACTCCCAGGACAGATTGGGCAGCTCTGCATTGAAGCAGACATAATGGTTTCTTATAACTTGTTGCAAACAACATTGGTGGAGAGGATTTTTGCACCACACCTTAAGTGTTGGTCACTAAGCTCCACATGTAAATTTCTTTGTTTCACAAACATAAGCTTTCACTTCTCATACACCTTTCCAGTAGTTTAGGATAAATGAAACGAAAAGTTTTACAAATTGCTGGCTCGGACTGCCAGAAACTGATGGAGACTCATAGTTACTTCTTCAGTAAGATTTATAAGTTCTACACCTGCATCCGTTCTCTTCATCACAAAACTCGGTGAGATTGAGTGGAGGATTAATGGGTAATTCGGCATGGATAAAAATAGCTTGTGGGCACCTTCAGCACATCTCATCTAATATAATCTCAGAGGCTGAGTAGGGTCCGGCCTGATTACTACTTTGATTGGAGGACCATCTGGGAATACCAGGTGGTATAAACACGAGAGAAACGGGGGTACTTAAGCATGTGGAGTCCATCACTCGTCCACATGCTCAAATACTGTTGAGCAATGTTCTAAACTCCTCACTTTCCCCTGACATGCTACCTAGTGTGTGACTGAAACATGTCTAAATGTAATTCATGTAAAGGGAAAGCACATACACACCGATCAGCCACGGCACTGGCAGAAAGGATAAGACTGCTTTATCTGTTACAATCCAGTTTCTTGTTAGTGTGTAACTTGCTACTTACATGGATGTTTGTGACCTGACACCTAGCTAAACATTTTTGCAGATAATGGTCATTTGGCCATGCACTTCATGAGCACAAAGACTTTTTTTGCAATGAAGATAACTGAATGCAGTTTCAAGCTTTTGATTTATTGTTCGATCTTTGCTCCAACCCTCATCTACGGTCATGAAGTGTGGGTAGTTTCCTCTGCAGGGGGGCCGGGTTCTCCCTTATTAGATTGTTTGAGAAGCTCAGTCATCTCAGAGTAGAGCTGCTGCTCCTCCACATCGAGAGGAGCCAGATGTGGTGACTCAGGCATCTGGTTAGGATGCCTCCTGGACGCCTAACTGGTGAGGTGTTCCAGGCACATCCCTGCACGAGGAGACCCAGGACATGCTGGAGAGATTATATCTCCTGGATGGCCTGGTAATGCCAGATTGACATTAATATCATTGATCATTGACACAAAATCCTCCTGTCACAGCGAGCAGATATTAGTCTTAGGCTCAATAATGTAACTCATATGTGTTTAATATACCTGCTATATTTTTCTAGAGATTTCATCTTTCGTTTAAGTCAAGCAAAAATACAACTTTCCATATCAAATGTTGATTATTACAACAGTCTTGTTTTAGCAGTATTGACAAACTGAAAAAGTACCAAATTAGGTAACTAAGTAATGAGTAACTGATGAACCTAAACAGCTGTAGGAAGAAAATGTCAGACTAACTTTCTACCCTGCATCTATAATGGCTCACAGATAAGTCTGAGTACACATCTATGGCTTGTTTGATCCTTCAGAACAGAGCTTGGTCAGCAGAATGATTAATATCTCCCAAGACAGACAACATGTGATCTCTGGACCCTACTAAGCTTATGTGGCTGCTTAAGTCTTCACTTTTTTCTGCTGTGTACAGACAATAAGTTCCTGTGTTGGTCATCTGCTCCCTGCAACCCTAACCTTGAACTCTTCAAACTACGTCATTCCCCAGAATCTTAATAAGTATTAGCAACACTATAATACACTAGGTCATGTGTTTACCCATGTGTAAAGCTGTCTTTGTCATTTTTATTTCACTTTATGACAAATTACATGAAAACAATGTATGTGTCACATGAGTAAACTCCTGTTTATGAAGAAATCTGGCAGTTGAATTATAATTATGATGAAAAAGATCTGATATTTTACCCTTAAATCTCACTGTTTAGGAGAATGTAGAAGATGCAAATGCTCTAAAACCTTATGTACCTTGTCAGTACAGTCTAATTTCCAGCTGGCACCTCAGTAATACATAATATGGAAGCATTTCTCTTATAATACATCCATGTAATGTAATTTGGGGAAAATCAAAGACAAAAACAAAATAAACAATAAAAAGTCCAGGTCAGACCAACCTTTCACTGCCATCCCTGGGGTCAGGAAATAATAACTACTATAGATGAAAGTCTGCCCAGAAAAAAAAGAATCATATTCATTCCTATTTAATATCTTAGGTTTGGACCAACAGGGACACCATAATAAGACAGGAAAGTTTAGATTATCTCCAGTTTATTCATGCTAAGCAAAGCAGGAGTTTTACTCGCAAAAATCTTCATTGTCAAACCTGTAAATGCATCACTGACACCCGATATACGTCATCATTATTCTGAAAAAATTGCTGCAGGAAATCACACTTTGAACTATGATTTTGGCTCCACTCTGCTTTAAACTTCACCTGTAACCAGTAAAAGCTATTATCCCCGCTGTCCAGCTCTGTTCAGCTGTAAACACCATCCCTCCCAAAGGGCTACAGGTCAACAGGCATCCACAGCAAATTACAGCCATATTCTGGGACTCAAACTGAGCCACAGCTCCAGAATCAACCCCCTACCTTCAACCCGAAGTCCATTTCTGGTTCTGTTACCCTGCCATGTAAAGCCAAGAACAGATACAGCACCAGAGATTAATGTGAAAAAGAATTAAGATGGTGAGGGGCACTCCCTTCTTGTTTTATGCATGAAGAGAGCATATCTTATCTCAGGGAATCATAAACGTGGTGTGGATTTCTAACCTTTGGAAAACTGCAGGCTAATGACTTTTCCCTTCAGGGGATTAAAGATTAGACATCAGATTCAAGATGGGAAGAATGACACATAAGTATCATTGTTTTAGCCATCGGATGGCTAAGCTGCAAGGTGCATTGAGCAGAGTCAAATTAAAACCAAACTTTGTACTGATGACACAAAATTAGAAATATTCACCTCCCATGTAACACACAAGTCAAACATCAGTGTATGACATTACTAACAAATTCTTTGTTAAAATAATAATATTGCAGTTTGATAGGCACATTTATTTCTTCATGAAAATCAGTGGAAAAAAATTTATCTTATCCTCTGATCATGCTGGTGTGGCCTATTATAATGAAGAAGATAAAGCAAAAGTTGCTTTAAAGCTAAGCTAACTGCTAGGCTAGAATAACAGTCAGACTAGCTACTTAATTAACTAACTATAAAACCCATTTAGAATAGATTTTATAATATGTTTTTACAATCCATGATGAAAAAGAACATTTTTTATGAGCTTTATGATACTAAAAATGATATTACTGAATAAAATGCTCAACACAAAATTTTCTCACTTCTTTGACATTAATTGAAACCTTTATGCTAATACAAAATACATACGTTTGATTATTTAACAAAATAAATTGTTTCACCAGTCAATATTCTTATTGAGATGACAGGATTTTTGGATATTTTTTTTCACGTGTAGCAAATTTGACACTAAACTATTCTAATAATATTAAAAAAGGCAGAAAAATTGCTAAAGCACCAGAGAAGAAAAGCCCCATGTTCCTCCATGGACAGGGCAGAAGTAAACTGAATATAACAACCTTTTGTTAGGTTGGCTGGTTGCTCTCTCTGTGCCTATTTTAATCAGAACAGATTTCATTAATCACCAAGTCACACAATCCACAAAATACTAGGAGCGCAGAAATGTCCCTTTCAATTAACCTGCAAATAAAATACAAATAAACAATGGTTAAAGTCGGTGTAAAGTACTAAAGCTTCATGCTAGTTCTGAGCCTTACTCTGAGAGAAAAATGATGGCAGCATATTAAGGTACTTTGATGGAAACACTAACTCCATCTCTACACTATAAATATCCTTGATGTGTCGTGGCACCATCTGAGGATATGCAGCTTTATAAAAGGCAGAGACATCCCCACAAGACATTCAAATGGTCCTACGCTTGGAGATAACAATCCTCCCAACAAGCATATCGCTTCACTCAACAAGACTGAGTCATGCAAGTTATCTTATCCAGTATCTGAAGTCAATAGAACCCGCATATACGTGTTCAGCTCACTTCAACAGACTCTAACCCTAACAACTGTGCACCTAAAGGCAACAATGTGGGGAATGATTTTATTTGCAGGCTGCAAATTTTTATTCCAAATGAAAAATCAAATTAGAAAAGGAAACAAAGCCCTCGTCTCAGTTTAGACGGAGGAAGAAGCAAGGTTTCACACATGTTTGCATAACTACTAAAGTAATGAGTCAATTAAGAGCAGAGCTCTCTTAATGAATTTACACATGGGTGTGATCTACCTGCAGTTATTTATGCTTATATTATCACACATTTCAATACACGGTCAAACAGCTTGGCAGCACAACATGGTTGCCATGGCAAATATGTCTGAATATCGTAACTCACCTGGCACGTTTTAAAGAAAGTGTGCCAACATAAATCTATGCCAGCCTTTCAATTTCTTATCACAAAATTGTAATCATTTCAAAGATTAGAACACTATTTCTTTATAATCTTTAAATCACATGTGTGGCTCTTTCACAGCACTATGAGTCACAGCACCAAAGAGCAGCAGGGAAAGTTACATCCCATCCTGAACTGCATTGCAAGTACTATTGATCATGAACTGAACTGACAGGATAACATTGATGTAAATTCCTAAGATAAACAGTCCGAGACGAGCTTTATCAGCGGCAGCATCACATCAAAACAATGGCGACAAATCTTCCCTGCAGATCCTGTAAAAGCAACAAAAGACGAGACGAGAATGAGTCGTTCTTAAAGCCCTGGTATGTGGAGATGTGTCAAACAGAAAGCAAAAACAATGAAATGACTTCTAATGACAGATGACTTTCCTCTTTTCCAAGGAAAGGGTATTGAGTTGAAAAGATTCCCATCAGCAAATCAGTTCCACCATCTCAGCCCTTTCATACCTGGCAAATTGTATACATATATGTAGCTTTCCACTTTAAGGCGGGATTTGGGAATTTCCAGCTGTTGTCCCATAATTACAGCTTTCCTGTGTTTCAGTGGACAAGCTTAAAAGAAAAAAAAAAAAAAAACAAGTCCGTACCACGGTCACCCCCAATGTTTAAATACTAGTATCACACAGTTTACAACGTATATAATAAAAGAGATTTCCATTTTTTATTTACAGACTAGGAAGCCAGTGCACACGCTGCAAGACAAGAGCGTCTTGAAAACTTCTGGTTTTAAAAAATATTCTTCATAAAAACCCATTAAAAACTTTACTTATCAATTTCTTTCTTAGTTTTATTGATATAATTGTGCAAGGAAACTATGTTTTCAGGCTTAAATGAGATCAAATTGAATGTATAATGTCTGTGTTTCTTTTCTACATGGGGCCTATTGGAGCGGTTTTAACCCCGTAATGCCCAAAATAAGAACAACTGCTCAGAAAAGTCACATTTTTAAAATCTGAAGTCTTTTTTTTGTCCCTTTAAAAATTTTTTACTATTTTTTGGAATTTTTATCATTTCTTACCATGTGATAAGTCAAAATATTATAACGTATAGTCCTCTGCTTTTAGTGTTCACAAGGAGGCAGGAGACCAGTATTATACAGGGTACAACTGGGTTTTGAATAAAGTTTCTACCATAAAGTGATACTAAATGTATCAGAAAGGACATGTATAGAATATGTGACATTAGGCATTAAGGGGTTAAATAGGTCGGTCTTCATAACGGTGTATCAAAAGTCAAATCTATTTTACAATTTCTTAGTGACTAATAGGTGCTCCAGAGTTACTTGGACCACATTACCTGGTAAATACCGTGATAAACGTAAACTTAAGATTCCTTTAAGGGGAATTATGGTTAACAGCTGCTTATGCAAATAAACAGCCGCTAAAGATTTCAGAGCACCAAATAATTTCCTTCAAGTCTACTAGTGTTTGACTTTGTGAGCCATTTGCAACTATAATGGAAAACAATTTTTAAGAAAAAAGCAAACACTCTTCCCTTTGGAAATCCAGTGCTTCCCATCCCAGCTCTCAGACTGGTAAGTTATATTGGTTGGACTCATATTTTGTTGATGAAACCAGAATTGAACAAAACCAGGAAGATTTTAGACTAGCAGGAATCCCCACTGTTAACACATTTAGCTTCCAGGTTAAAGTTAAAGATTCAAGCTTCCGATGGGAACACTATGCCTCAGCAAAATGCTACCGATGGAGCGTAGAAAAGTGAATGTTCTACCTGCCACCACTCGCCAAGTCTCACGGACTTTGCACAGCATTATCTCCCTGATCCTGTACGTTCAACTTCATCATTCACACTCATAAACTAATTGCAGAACGTGTCACCATAAAATATTATGCCCTCTGATAAAGTATATAAACCTTCTAGATCTTCAAAAATACTTCACATTTGTAGACACTAAAAATATCCCAAACCAAATATGAACACGCAGCCCTTCCTCATAGACATTTCTATTTAAATAAAAAGGAGAATATCAAACGGAGATGCCTGCTGTGACAACTTCCCATTTCCGAACAGGGTGTTTGTGCCCAGAACAGTTTGTTTTTTTAAAAAAAATCAAGTGCATGTGTGTAGAGTGTATCAATGTCTGTGTGTGTCAAGGAAAGCAAGTTGTGCTTTATCAGCACTTATAAGAAGAAGAGAGTTAAGAAACCTCCAAAGGAGAAACAGCTGATAAAGGTTTATGGACATAAGAGAGCAGATTCAGCACATTTGAAGATACTTGACATGGAGCAATCTGAATAATCCAGGGAGTTGGGTTGTGTTTGTTTTTAAAACATTTTTTTTTAAAAAACATGTCTTTAACCAGTAGCTAAACCAGTTTAACACCACATAGGGGAAGTTAAAGCAGTCAGACTCACTTTGTTTGCCATTAGATTAGTTTAAGGAAAACACTTAAAAAGCTGTTGATAAAAAAACACTGCAGACGTCCTAAAACCATGTCTGACGTTTTGAATTGCTATGAATGAAGACTTGTACTCACCATTTCACATGTCACCAGGAAAGCAGCAGGTCGCGCGCAGTTATTGAATGCCCGGTGATTGAAACGGAAAGACAAATAAATGAGACAGAACATTACAGAGTGGATACACTTTTTTAACCCCACATTTTTTTTACACTTTATTCATTACTATGCTGCCCAAAGTGAGGGAAACGACTTCACCATTTCCCTTTCCTTTTGTCAGCTTAAACAGTGTAAAAGCGAAAACTTTACCTGAGTTTCCAGAAGAGGGACAGAAACTTCCCAGAATAACAGCTGTCACCGAGCTGCGTTGACGGACGTTTTGGGAATTCCGCCGCTTGGCTCGTCCTGACGCAAAGGACCGGACACCTGTAAGCACCCGCTTTGGTAAACTTGCCCAGAGACGGAGCGAGAATAACCCCGCCTCTCCTCCGTCCGCCATGCTGTTGACTTAGCGCCACCTGCTGGCTGCCTGCGTGTTTGCTGACGCTCTGCGTGTCACATGACCACTAGGTGGGCACGTTAGACAGAAGCTGCGTCAAATCCAGCTGAGGAAAGCAAACCAGTAACAGCTGGAGGGTGTTGGACTCAGTGTTAGCAATATTAAGATCAAACTACCATATTTAAAGGATTTGACCTGCATTCATGTTAATGCAGAAGGTATTATAAGTATGATCAGAATAATAAAGTTAAAAGAAATTATGGGGTTAAAAAGTATCTCTCAATGTGCTTTGATGTGGGAAAAAACATTCAAAGTAATCCCACATATCTCCTTTAAATTGTGTGCCAGACTGTTGATCTGTGAAAAATATTAGGAAAAAATGTTTTTGATGATTATTGGGAATAATTTTTAATGAGGCACAAAGTAAAATATAAGGTGTGAAACACTAGGATGCTATTTGAAATAGAAGTATTCATAATATTAGCAAGAATGAGAAGAAGAATGAAGACAAGAACATTTTTTTTTTACAAAATGCAATACAAAGTGTTTGTTTTGATGTTTTTATTTTGTAATTATTTACGTTTGTGGCTTTAGCAGCTTTTGTTGAGCATAAGCTAGACAGGAAAAGAGGTTAAAGAGAGACAATGGGGTGTTTCAGGCTGGGTTTGAAGCTGGCTGCATGGAAGACCTTTAGCCTCCATACGCGGGGTGTTTAAGTTAAATGCCACATTAAATATTTTATTTTTATTCTTCATACATCATGGTTTTGATTATTTTACTGTAATAACACATCTGCTGTAACTCCAACCTGTTGTGTGGACACTTACATTGCTATTCGGTGGCGTTAGAAGATAGTTTTTAAATGTAACATTATATTATTATCTATATAGAAAAAATGTATAATATCAACTTATGAAAAAGAGATGTTTAGGCCCGTATAAATAAAAAAATCAGTTCAGTGGTTCCTCCCAAACCAAACAGCTAGAAAAAATGTGAAATGCAAGCCAAACTAAAATCGTTGCTTTTTGAAGGTAACTGCACCAACATGTTTTAGTTGTACTGGGACATCGATTTGTTGTAACAACACACTGGATGTTTGGGAACCAGCAAGACCAGCTGCTGGAAACTTTAGTCACACAATCTTATGTTCTTGTTTACTACACAATAGGAATTCAATTGCTCAGAAGTTCTCATCTGTTTTTTTTTTTTTTATTTCATGATGGATCACACATTGGTGACCAACCTCAACTACAACTGGTCACTTCAGCAACCTTTTTTTTTTACTGCACTTACGTGGTCGTGGTACGTCCGGATGGAGATTTGGCATTATTTGAGGTAAACATCATTCTGATTGCAACTCATGTTGCTCCAAAAGCTGCATCATGTGATATTTAGTCTTTATAATGGCTTCAGTCAGTATACAGAATTATGTTTGTTTAAATGCTCTGAGGGATTCAGTTCATTTAATTAATTTGCATTCACCAGATTGCATATCAGTTGGACTACAAGACTTACATAGGAGAAATATGTTATAGACTCTTCAGTTCCATCTTTGGCAAAGTGACTCAGTGATTTAAATCCCTTTAATTAGCCTCCCCGCTAAATAAGTTTACACATCGCTTTTCCTTTTTAATGCTGAAGACAAGAGAACTGTTGCAAATGCAGCTAATAATATAGTGCATTGGCTTAATTTTAGCCCACTCCGATAATGCAACATCATTACCAGTGAAGCTCCCAGTATAATGAGAATTACCACTTCAGTCGCAGTCAAACTTGCATCAGTTTCTAACTTTATTTTTATTTCTCTTGATGCAATTTTAACCACTTGAAGCAAACGACCCATTCTTTATTCCCTCCAAGAAGTGTACCATCACACAAGGACACTTGTCTGACCCAACAGAGGTGTTACAGTTAAATTTATTCAACCAAGTATGTTTCATCTAAACAAGTGTGCACATAGGAAGACCTCTGTCCTTAAGGTCTCGATCCTAAACCAAACGTCTACCTGAGATTCTGTTCAGTTCTATTCACGTGGTATTCACAGAACAATGTAGAGAAACAGATCTAGGCTATTTAGTTTTCTGTGGCATATCTCAATGCTACAGTACAACAATGTAGACTTTAGACAGTAGTTCTCAGTGACAGTTAGGCAAATCTACAAGCTACAATGTTTGCCCTACAATTGTACAAAAGAAACGTCAAAAGTCACCTGACCACATATTCTTTTGCTTTTTTTGTCTTTGTTTCTTCTTTTATAAACAAATCTTTTACTAAAACTTCTTTAAGTCTTCAGTATTGCTCTTGCTACATTGAAAAAATAGAAAAATTACATCTGAATATCAAGCAGTGGATGTGGTTCATTTTCTACAGAGCGTTGCTCTTGAGTGTTCATGGCTATGTTTCAATAGTCCTTCACTCCTCACTCTTTCATGACCAGTTATCCATCACCGATTTTAGAAGGTACGGAGAAAAAAACGAGAAATAAAAGAGCTTTGTGAGGTTCATCAACCTCCAAAGGAAAAGTCTAAGATTCTCCAGAGGTGCTGGGTATCACCAGATCATCCACTCCCTGAGTTCCTTCGTCGTCTGCTGCTGTGTCTACTCCTACTTCCTGTTCCGTGTCCAACAAAGAAGTATGTGTGTCAGGGGCTTCGAAGGACTCGCCCCCGAGGTCAGTCAGTTTGATGTAGCCCTTGCTGTTCGAGCGCTCCAGACGGGGGCAGCTGAAACGCCTTGCTCTGTCACCTTGACAACCCCCAGACACAGACATGCTGCAGCGGCGTGTGAGCCTCGGCTGATCCGTAAGGGAGTTGAGTGACATATGCGAGCCCATTGCCATGGCAACAGGCGCTGGAGGAAACAGCTGGGTCCAGTGTGGCTGAGGCTGAGCCGGCAGCACCCGCTGTTGCTTAACTGTCTCTGTAGTTATGTCCTCATGGCTCTGATGGGGAGGTGGGGAGTCCACAACCGCTGCTTCCCCCTGCTTACCAACCACCTCCTCAGCGTTGCTGCTGCTAGCCGGTCCTTCCTCACTCGTGTTGTCAGCAGCAGCCTCAATAACAACCTCTTCCTCTGAGCGCCCTTCTGCCTCCACTTTCTCTGACTCTTCCACCTCGCAGTTGTTTAGTTTGATGACAGGAAGGGTAAAAGCGTTCACAGAAGAGGTGACGATGGATGTCGTTTCCCACCGTCGAGGCTGGGGGGCCTGCTCGCTACTATTGCTGTAGTCTTTGTAGATGCTATAGACAGTGTCTGTGAAAGTCTGGACATCTCTAGACCAGCTACGTGGCCTGCTGACCAATGATGAGCGCCTGAACACCTCATCAGCATCCAGCTCCCCCTTCATATTGAGTCCTGTAGAGGGCCAGGAGCTGCGGGTGAGCATCCCGCTAGCTGGGAATGATGCTGACGGACCCTCCGCGCTTCTCGCCTGGGTGTAGTTCACCATGCCATTAAGAGGTGAGTACTCTTTTGAGCGAATGCTGTGTAAATCTATCACCGTGGAGTAGATATCTCTCAGGTTAATGATTTTAGTTTTCTTGTCTCGGTTTTCATGGAGGACAGCGTTAGCACAGATGAACAGAAAAATGCCGATTCCCATCACCAGGGGTCCGAAAACTTTCAGATTGTCTGAGTACAGGTAATTATCCAGGAAGTCACAAAGGAAGCCACAGTTAGGGGAGGGGTCGGCAACACTGCTGTTAGAATGGCTCTGGTTGAATAAACTAGTTTGGCTGGACAGAGGCTTTTCATGGGTCAAGTTAGAGGGAACGGGTGGGCTTCTGGAGTAGCTCATCCTGCTGCTGTGGAAAGCTCCCATTCTCCGGCGCTCCTGGTACTCTTGCTGGTTCTGGCTTGGCCAGTAGCCCAAAACAGCCATGGAAATCCCAACCATGAGAACAATGACCCCAACAGCAGCCACCAAGCCAGCCGGCGAACAGAGATTAAGCTTCCCTTTCACCACCACTACATCGTTCTTCTTCTTTTTCTTCGATTTCCTCTTCCGTTTGTTTTCTGCCCGGTTTTTGGACCGGAGCGAATCCTGGCGCCGGTTCATGCGCAGGAGGCCACCTGTGGCTATCATGGTGGTGACTGGAAAGCAGGCTCGTCACTCAGTCTGTAAGATAAAATAGAGAAGAAACTTTTCACAGCAAGAAGTGAAGCCGATTCTAAGAAATCAGTCTCAGTAATGTTTGATAAGTAAGTTTTCCTGAAATAATGGATACAGTACAGCATGTCGCTGTTGTGTGTCTTCTTGAGCTATTGTGGACACAATTAAACGTGTCATCTTGAATCGTCTGGAATCATCTAGAATCATAATCATCTAGAAAAATCTAGTATCATCTAGCATTAACTAGAATTGTCTAGTATCTTCTAATGTTATCCACAGTTGTTCTGAATCATTTAGTATTGTCTAGAATAGTCTAGAATTGACTTAAATCGTCTAGTATCATCTAGTTTATTCTAAAATAGTTTTGAATAATCTAGTATTGTGTAATACTGTTTAGTATTGTATCATCTTAAATAATCTAATATCCTCTAGAATAGTTTTTAATGTGTAGTATTGTCAAGCTTTGTCTAGTATCGTATAATATCTGACCAATTCATATTGTACTGGGTTGTTTCATATATTGTGATATGTCCATGATAGCGATAAAGTACACAGGATACAGAATTACAAATCAAACGTGGAATTTACTGGGTGATGAGGTACATTTTTTGATTGTTTGCTGAGAAACAGCTCTCTGCTTGCATGAGGCCTGTTTGAATGATAGGTTATTCTGACTGGAATTAATTTTCCAAATATAATCTATGGTTACCAGACGTTCACGGCTGAATTATGAATCATGCTCCTGGAAAGCTTCAGGTTCCCTTGGACAAAAAAAAAATATTTTAACCTGAGCAGTTAAATAATCTGATGGTAATAGGTTCCATAGACCCCAAAACACAATTTCATTATAAATAAACCCCAACCCCCAAGGTCTCAAGGGTGGGGTTTGATAATTCTTTAAAGATGTGAATCCCAGAGTACTTCTGTTTTCCCTTTCCCCTCAGTAATTTAGGGAAAAGACACATGACTTGGATCAGTGATTTCCTAAAGTCCTCACTGACGTGCATAACTCCCCCTAAAATAGAACTAAAATACTTGTGTCCATAAAAGACAGTAGAGACTAAATGTTCCCCGCATAGCTGTAAAGGGCCTTTAATTTGTAGTCAGTTAACTTTGGAAGCAGCAGGGCTACGTGTTTACGCTCCAGACTTGTGCTGATGGCCAACAGGTATCCGTATGGGGAGCCCAGCGTTATGATGACCCCTTCACTTTCAACATCTATTACTGTGGATATCATCACATTCCAGTTTGTTTCAGCAGAGCCTTGAAAGCTACTTCACAATATGTGCAGATTTACTCATTCTGGAAGGAAGAAGAAACATCGTGTGAACTTAGAACTCAGTGAGACACACAGTTTTAGGTATGAGCACTGAGCTCTCTATTTTTTCCCCTTTGTCTGATGATTAGTTAATGACCAAAAATATACAAGGAATCACACAGGAACTGATGCAACACTGAAATATTGCGTATTATTCCTGAAAGAATTGATACTGTAATGTAGATGAAAAACAGAGAACAGACATCCTAGAACAGACAAAAATAAAACAATACGTATTGGTACGTTTATGAGTAGGACTGTGAATATGTCCAACAACAATAAACTTAGCAAAAACTCACTCATTAAAGACTTGAAACATTACAACGGTTATTGTTTTATATCTTTTTTTGAGACTTAGTACGGTGGTGCACCATTACTTTCCACAAGGTAGAAAAACATCTGTTTATTATTATTACAATGTTTCTATTTTAATTTATATTTACATGGATGATTATGCCTTATATATTCCTTAATTTAGGTTTTTTTCTAGTCTTCATCATTGTGATCTTTCCCAAATACATGCACATATATAGACAAACACATTTAAGGTAAATCTGGTATTTATGGTTTTATTGTTTTACATAAAAGTATTTTTTAGATTACAACTAAAGATGAAGTTTATATGGAATTCAGGAAGATTTGCTGCTGCTTGACATGAAGCAACCACTGAAGATTCAGACACTTGTAGGATAATTCACCATTTATTTGTGCCTTCAAGAGGACACAACAACAGTATCTAATCATATATATAATTACTTTAAAGGCTGCGTCAATGATGCCTCAGTGTTGTTTATGTCTCTTTGTAGTGATGTTTCAGTATATACTTCTGAATGAATGATGATTCCACCAGTTGCCTCAGAGGTCATTTTAAGCTCTCGTAGCAGAGATAAAGAGAGAGAAGAAAGGTGCTACACTCATGGAAGCATTAAATAAACAACCATGGAGTAACTCATATATAAAATTGTAAACTCCATTGGATTCGGTTTGGATTCTGTTGTAAACAGATACTTGATTTCCTCTCTCTTCTCTTTTGTTATGACCATCTAATATTTGCTGGAGTGGCAGCTGTGACTTCTCTTCTTCTCCTTTTAATTAACGCTTATACACTCACCGGCCACTTTATTAGGTACACCTGCCCAACTGCTCATTAACACTTAATTTCCAATCAGCCAATCA
>JBAMHX010000009.1:20680118-20699831 GCA_037177515.1 Pseudomugil tenellus | reverse complement strand
TCTTAGCAGATGGTTTACTAAAGGTCAGAATGACATCAGTTTAAGAGCCTTATGGTCGGACCTTTCAGCTAGACATTCATTAAGAGCAAGTTAATTAAGCTAATTCATGAAATTCCTCTACACCAGTTATTACTGGACGAAAGGGTACAGACAGGTCGCCCATCTAACACAAAGAGACAAACAACCACGCACACATCTACTCCTAAGGAGAATTTCAAATAACCAATCAGTCTAACATACATGTCCTTTGAAGCCAGAGTACCCAGAGAGAACCCATGCTAACACGCAGAGAACATGCAAAGCACACAGGAAGGCTTCAGTCCGAGCTGAGACTGGAACCAGTGACCTTCTCTTCTCACAGCGAGGCTGCTAACCACCACACTGCAGTGCAGATGTGAATGTGAAATAATCTGAATCACGTTGTTGGCTTTTCATGCATGGCAGCTTTAATACCAGCTGCCAGTTGGACACAAAAGCAGCCTGATAAATAATCTACAGAGGAAACTAAAAGAGAATTGGTTGCTGCTCCATGATTAAAGGAACTCATGTGTTCCCTAAACTGTGATTGGACTGGGAAGCAGCCATGAATCGCATAGTATGGGGAGTTAATATGGCAGGTGTTTGAGATGGGGTTCACGTTCTGCACGTTATTTGCAGAGATACTTAAATATTCTCTCGGACAAACAGGAGAACTGAGAGTAGCGTAACTCTCACAGCAAACTCGTTTCCTCAACAAATGTTAAATGTTTAATGCCATCAGAGACAGAAGACTCCAGAAAGATAATGATTCCTTATCTGACATAGTTCACCTGTACACATACAACAGAGGTATACTTATAACCTAAACACTAAAAGTGTATTAATCAAAAAACATTCTGGAAAGATTAATTCACTCAAGTCATTCATTCAAATGTATAATACATTGATGATAATGACAATTAATCTCAGCTAATAGAAAAGTTAAACGTCATTGCAAATTAGGACCATTTTACATTTCCTTACCTCCTTCTTTAAGTTGAATTCAATAAGTATAAAAGAGAAAAAAAAAACAATTAGGTCAAGGCAAATAGTTTGTAACTGATATCACCAGGATAGTTGCCTTGAAAAAATGTATTAATTGTCCAACTATCATAGCTAATACAGTAGCAGATATTACATTTTTAGATAAGATCAGGCATTTAATAAAAGGAGGTTCCAAGTACAAGTTTTAATGTTTAATTACTAGATACACATAGTTTTTTTTTTTTTTTTACCAGTTTTACATTATTAAATTGCATGATTTAATAGAGAGTAACATAGATTTGATTTATTGTGACATACTGAAAAAATGGTACAGCAAGCAAAAATAGAGGCTGTAGAACATAAGATGTGACAATTTTTCCTTCAAGACACATTAATACATAACCCTCTGACTTTAAAAGGTGATGCTTTAGACTCGCTTCATGGTGGGACGTCTTAATGTGCATTTCTGGAGTAGTTTCTACTTATCTGCATCCCAACAGTGAGAAAACACAGTATGCAACTTTTTCTTGTTTAGTGCTGTGCGATGTTAAATCTGCGTTTGACTTTACGGGACTTTATTAGAAAAAAAACAGCAAAAGAAAGAAAGAACTATTCATAACAAGAGATAAGACCAAAGTCAAGACTAGACTGTCTTTTACTAGCTGGAGATAGTACTTATCGTACAAGTAGGATTTAAACCAGAATGCTGTCGATAGGAGCCTGGTACAGATGAAATCTGCAAAACCTCCGTAGTGCATCTTTATTACAGTTTGAACCCTGTTTAAGAAGTCTTCATGAGTTATCCAGACACTCTGAAAGAAATGTTAAAGCTTTTCTTTGGATGTTTTTTGTGCTCTTTTTTGTGCTGTTCTGTCAGGATGATCCTGTGTTCTCTGGGCTGGTTTCATCTCTCCATCATCTCGACCTTTTGTAACTGACTTTCAGGACAATTCTTTCATTCAATTCTTCAGCTTTATTTGT
The DNA here is from genome assembly GCA_037177515.1 of Pseudomugil tenellus. NCBI lineage: Eukaryota > Metazoa > Chordata > Actinopteri > Atheriniformes > Pseudomugilidae > Pseudomugil > Pseudomugil tenellus. The sequence continues at coordinate 20,697,848 of JBAMHX010000009.1, read as the reverse complement.
AGAGCACCACTTTCCAACAATGTAATCTCAGGAAACTTTACAGACACATTCATTTGAGCCAATTCATAATAAATAAGCTACTTATTTATTATGAATTGGTTCAAATAATAATAAATAATAAATAACCTAGTTAAGGGAAACCAACAGATTCCATTGAATCTTGACTTTGATCTCATCTCCCATCCTGAGCTTGCTTCATCATACCTCTGGCCTTTGTCTCCTTTTCATTTCTTACAAATAACTAACTTCTAACTTCTGATGAGGTTTTGTTGTAGGTGGACCAACAGTTTTCTCTATGCTCTTGCCATAGTATTTTTTTTTAGGATAGCCACTTCTGCTTTTGGCCTTCTGTTATCCAGTTTTCTTAGATGAAGCTAAGAACACAGTGTGCACCATATGTGATATGGCAAAATTTCAGTAACTAGTGGTAAAAATGGCTTATAGGTCTGTAAAAACGGGCTGGTTTGAGGATTTTGAGAACAAATGATATGTTTGTGACGGACTAAGCCAAACAAAGAAAGATGCTAACTGATTGCTTTGCTCAGTTATCTGTTTTTGTACAGAAATAACACTGGTTTAACACGTGTAATGTACTCTGTTTTATACGGATATGATTCACAGGTCAGTGTTAAATTGTTTAACAAGTAAGCGCCAAAAAAAAAACAAAAAACAAAAAGAAAGAAAACTATTTACTTATAATAAGAGTTTTGCACTACTAGTGAAAAAAAAACTATCAAAGAACTTCAGAAAACATTGGAGAACTACTGATGAAAAACACTTGAAAAGATTTCAACAAAGTCTGGCTTCCTAAAAGAAAATATGTAAATTAAAACTGAAGTTTTTGTCAATGTGAATAAAATAATGATGGGGCAAACCTTACATGAAAATAAGTATTTATAAGAAACTTTTATTATTAATAATTTTATTTTGGAAAAATGCAAGGAGAGGTTATGCAATTTAGCCCAGAAAAGACCCTAAAATCATCACCGGAAAATTAAAACCTTAATGAGGATTATCCTGTAATTCTGAGCTGCTGTGCCGGACTGCATTATGAAATCACGATGCATTATATTAAAGAATGTTAAAAAAAAAACAACAACAACAAAAAAACAAAACAAAACAAAAACAAAACAATGACAGGCTGAATAAAAACAGCACCTGGTTTAAAAAAGCTATTTATCTCAACAGTACATCAGCACTACTCTGGAACAACAACAAAAAAACAAAAACAACAAAAAAAAAAAAACATAAAAATTCAAAGGAATTAGTTGTGGTTTGATGCAACAAACAAGCGAATGTGCTTTATAAATATGTTATTAAATCTTTGATTTTTCCAGATGAGGGGGCGACACTGGGGAAGAATTATTTTGCTACTATAGACGCTGGAAAAATTCTTACCACAAGCTCAGGCAACACACCTGTTATACCCAATAATCTTTTTTATATCTGTTTGGTCTATTGGTCTTGGTGTTTCCATAGTAAAACAATATTGATTATTTTTAATATTAATTTTATGTCAGAGAGAATAATAATAAAAAAAACATTTTGAAGGGCATTATCATTATTTGGCTTTAACATTCCTTGACTATAATTTCTTTTTTGTAAGTAAAAGCAGTTTAGATGTGTGTTAATATAATAAATGATGCAATAAAAGCAATGAAATATGTATTTAGTGGCTTAATAGTAAAAACAATAATAAAAATAAAATATTTATTAGTTGTAACAACACTACTTGGAAATAAATCATTGACCATCTTTTGGACAAATTTGGCTTATTTCCCATGGTTGTAACCCCATACTTACCTCTGAGGCTCATCCCACAAATAGAAATAAATAAACTTATACTTTGGTTCAAAGTTGGATCACAATTAACTTTTTAAAGATAAAATCTTTTCTAATAATGTGTGATGCCTCACTGGTTTTGTTGCTACCTTCATTATCTGCAGCTCTGCCTAAAAAGACTTTGTTTCATTAGACATTATACTTTCTATTAAAATGATTTTTTGTGTACACTTTAATTCATACTTAACTCCACTAGATGTCACCATTGTGCCATTTTTTTACAATAGAGACGCGACACAAAACAAAAACCAAATGTTTATATTGTAGATACATTTATATATCTTTTTTCTTTACAATGGATTTTCTCTCATACAAGATGACCAAAAAAAAAAAAAAAAATCACACAATTACAGTCAACAAACCAAACCTATAGAACAAATGATTGTCACTTACTGCAAGTCACAAAAAAGTACATACCGCAAATAAATAATCTACAGAAATATGTACAATATGCACAACAAGAATTCAGTGGGAGTGCAAATAAAGCTTTGGATCCCTGTACAGGAAAAAATGTAAGCAGATGCAGACTGAGCCAGCTGTCCCCAACATGAAGCCAAAGTCTTTAAAAGTCAGAAATTTACAAGACATTTAGTCACATTTAAGCTTTGAGCTCAGTGGGTTGAGCGAAGCAGAACTCATGGAGAATAAAATGAACACGTTACAATATGTACAGCGTATCGCATTCCACTGAAAACTGGAGTATTTAATGCTTGTTGTCCAATGATGATCAAGGCAACAACCACGGGACAACAGGTAGCTGAGAGTAAGAGACATAAAGTGAGAAGGATCCAGAGATGAGGCGAGCCGCTGCAGAGTAAATGAAATAATTCACTGTGTGCCTGCGGGCTTCCTTTAGCCCGGACCGACTGAAACGGACTGAATAATGACGCTGTACAACGCGTCTGCCTTTCCCATGAAGACCATAAAAAAGAAGGAGAGCTGGTCAAAAGATTTGCACATATAGTCATGTGTGTCCTTCGCTCCTTTCAGATTGGTGACACAAACTACATTAGCATAATGCACAAATGTGAGCCGCAGTTCTCTGTAATGTTCCACACTTTTTACTTCTGCTGGGTGCAGAAGGTCCACGCTATCCAGAGTTCAAGTACTCCAGCGCCACTTCATAGCAGAACTTGTACTGGTCCTAGGAGATGAGAGGGAACAAACACGAGTGAGATGTGAAGTCTGAGGGCAGGGCGGAGAGTAAAATGTGTGAAAACTGCATTTCCGTGTTTCAGAAAGCATAAAAGCATAAAGGAAAGACTGAACATCTAAAAATCCAATGTCTCTGTTGCTTCTACCATAAAATAGCCATTCATACCTAATTCCTCTAAAACATTACAGCATAACAACAGAATAGACTGGTAGACATCCAAGTAAATTCATTTTTGACCTGATGCGACCTGATCAATAATACAGTACAAGTAGAAGCCTGATCTGTATTTAAAGTAATAGTATGCGGAGGCTTCCCATGACTTCTGTTAGTATTAAAACAGAAACGACCTTGGAGAGGGATGCAATTAAAGATGAACATTTAATCTGGTATATTTAGACAGATCAATGTAAAAGCCAAAATACCAATAAAATTGGGAGGTTGTGTAAATTATATAAAAAAAAGAATGATGATTTGCAAATTCTCATTAACCTACTATATATTCAACTGAATGTATGACAAAGAAAATATATTTATTTTGTTCAAATGGATTTGTTCAAAACTTTATTGGTGTTTTTTATGTAAATGTTATGTAAATATTCACTCATTTTGAATATGACGCCTGCAAAACCATCCAAAAAACATTGGGACAGGGGCAAAAAGAGACTGGGAAGGATGAGGAATACTCAAAAAACACTTGTTTGAAACATTTTACAGCTGAACAGGTTAAATAAAAGCAGGTCAGTGTCACAATTGAGTATGAAATGGCGTATCTCCTTATCAGATGAGAGAACGGGTACATCCAGGACCGGTTGCCACGCCATCATAGTTCCCCAACTAATGAATAGACACAATACAATAATATAAAGATGCACATGTTCAGTCACAAAGTTCCATCTGGTGTGGAAACTTTGTACCAGTCTGGTATGATGTCAGGACAGAATGCATCCTTTTATTTGCTTTGATTTAAGGTCAATGAGAGAAATAGTTCCAGAGATATAGCCAAAAATCTGATTTTAATGTGATGGGGGATTGAATGGATTTTTGCCTATTCTGTACTTTCCTGCTTTTATTTAGCTCCAATAAGTTGTTTTACCAACTTGAGGGATTGAATTATATTTTGTACATAACTACTACAACCCAAAATCCCTCTTGGTCCAGGGTCATTTAAACACTTTAACCAAGTATTCCATCCACATATAGGAGACAAGAATACCCACTAAACTTTCATCTGATCTTTAAAAAAGTTTCTTCTAGGTAGAAAAAAAACAATGAAATTAAATTGCTGCCAGAATTGTCAACATTTAATTAAGGATTATAATGTTTAAAAAAGAGGAAGAAAAACAAAACAGGAACAAAAAAAAACAAGAAAACAACATTCATGTATTTTTTCACATGAAGGCTTTTCAGTTTCATAGTGAAGTTAATGTTTACGTCATTTCTTCCGCTTTAACTTTACTTGAAGCACAAGCCAGTAGATTTTGAAAACTATTCAGAAGCAAAACAGTAGTTGACCTCAGCTGCAGAAGGGAAGAAGAAGAAAAGCTGCACAGAAGGAGATGTTTTATATATACATAACATCCTGGCAGCAAATGGAATTAATGATAAAGTCAGGCTTAATGCTTTTTGGACTGAGACTGTTTACTCAAAAGGAACTGCAGACTGCTGTAAAGGACTTTAAATGAATGTAAGTGTAGCTAATGACTGACTTAACACTGAGATCAATCAGATTATTGGATAGTGTCTCTGCATGCAGGATTCATCTTCATAGCATCAATGTTCTCAGGTGTACGGAGGACTGTTTGTGTTGTGTTAGATAATTAGTAGTTTCTGAAACAGTGTGCTCAGCCTGTCTGGTTCCAGCAAACCAACTTAACTTGCAACTTAAAGTAAGTAAAGGTTGTATCAGGTCCAAGAAATATATAGAAACAAACACATCTGGATTATGCATAATGCTTTTCAATCAGGTACACATATTACTGTAATTTAATGCAGCTTGTGGTGATCATTTTATGGATTAAAAGTTGATGGATTTAGGTTATGCTGTGTAACATTAAATGTATAAAAAGGAAGTAAGAAATAAAAATATGTTACTGATATTGCAGGATGGGATTCATTGTTTATCTGCAAATATGTGCTTATTTAATTTAATTTTTGCTAAAAGATGATGCGTTTGAAATAAGTGTGATGTTCATATTATAATCTTAAAACAATCATAAAAGATTTTTAGTTTTAGTATGAAATCCATTGCTGCAGTGCTCCTCACCAGCAGGTCCACCATGTTGGGTTTGTTATTCCGCAGTGTTTTCACGGCGTGAAAAACATCCACAGAGCGCTGGTGCTGAAGCATCTCACACACAATGCTGATGGCACAAAACGTCCCGCTGCGACCGCCTCCGTTCCTGCCGTGGAGACACAACAGTCAAACATTAGAAAATTAAACACAATTTTAGATGAGTTTCATTGGTTTTTGCTTTAAACTAACGTTAGTGTTGACTTTCAAGCTGACAAAAGTCATCAGAGTTTGAAGTTGCAGTAATGCTTTTCAGTCAGTAGGTGGAGCTGTTTCATTTTTAATACCAGCAGCGACTAACGCTCCTGCTGTCCTTTATGAAGAGAAACTTACAGACAGTGAACCACAGTGCGTCCTTCTCCTCCATCATATTCCTCCTGCCACTTGTCCACCTGTCGAATGAGCTTGAGGAAGGAGCGCTTGGACATGGGCGTGTCTCTGTACATGGGCCAGCCAAGGAACTGGAACTGCTGCACCATCCGGTACCCATCCTGAGGCTGGATGACAAAGACGAAACAAATATCTCATGTTAGCTCACATATGGAGAGGAGGGTTAATCGCCGCCGTGCAGAGATGTAATCAGACTGCTTAAATGCAAGGTGAAGCTAAGCCTGGCTGAGGCTGGACAGAGATGGATAAAGAGCATAAAGAGTCACTCAGGAGATGAACGCAGAGATTTGACAGCTATGATGGATGTGCACAGCTGCTCATGGAGAGACAGTAAAACATTCTACAATACAGACACTCAGACGTGTCGATCAATAACACTTGTCAGTGATCATGTGTGATTAGACTACATTGCACTCACATGCGGCTGCCTCTGCCGGCCACGAGATGATACAGCATGTTAATATGAGGAATGGTTATTGACATCCGACAGCTGACTGCCTGGATAAAGAGCTTATAGATGTGAGTGCAGGTGATTCCAGAGCACAGAAGGTCAGGATGCCTTCTGTGCTCTGAGGTCACTCAGCTTCACGTTAAAACGTCATTATACCAACATCACAGCTGCTTTGTTGGGAAAGCTGTTTGTTTGTTTTGGTTTTAAGATGTCATTTCTTCATATAATTTACACAATCAGTACAGAAAACTCCAAAACAGCTGCAAAAGATATGAATTTACAGATATTTATTTAACTTCATGAAAATTGATATGTGTATGTGTTGTGCTTTTAAAGCGATTCAACCATTATCATCTAACCAAAATGATCATTTAAACTGGAGTTTGACCTAAGAATTCAAGTAAAAGTAAACTTTTATTTTTAGTGAGGATTGGAAGCTACAAATGGGGACGGATGGATGGGGACTGGCAGTTTAGGACAATGATTGCCTGTGGTTTTTTTTTTTTTACTTTTCTACCATTAAATTGTCACAGGCTCTAATCACAGGCTGTGGAGGGACACCACTGATCTCTGAACATTGATGTTATTTCTTTTAAAACCAAAACACATGCTGTGTATTTTGAATTTTCTTCATTTTATGTAAAAAAAGTCATTTTTATTTTAGTTTTGGTGAAATAACTTTTCACATAAATTAATGGGAAATTTTGATTTATCCCTTTTTTGACCACTGGTGAAAATTTCTCATACTGTCTGAAGGATTTGCAGCAATCACACCTCGGTCCAATCACCGGTGCAGAGGTGTACTTAAAGAAAAGAATGACTCTGCCTCTGCACAGCTTGAACGGACATGCCGGTGTATGAGTGGGAAGTGTGAGGTGTGCAGTTACAGGAGAAATTGGTTGTTGTGATCACCGCAGGGAAGACAAACAAATTGTGGGGGGAAAAAAAAGGTAGGCAAAAATTTTCAGCAGAGTCTGGCTGACAAATCCATTCCCTTTTTAAGTATGACCCTCCTGTGTTGCCTTACCCGAGCTGCATTGTAGATCCGAAATATTCTGCTGATGATATCCTCCTCTAAATCGGCAGAGACAAACTCCACCTGGATGGGCCCGTGGCGGTGAACTCCATTTTCTGGCCAGTACTGTGGACACAGCTAAACAGAGAAGGCACATGCACACACACATTTACGGGCACATCACCACACAGACAAAAACAACAAAGAAACACACAACACAGATGATAATTTATTAGTTTTAGATCCAAAATACAAGTTGTAAGTGGCACTAATAACTCTTAATGTGCGAGCTTTCTATCTATCAACTGACCTTTTGTTTATTGAATCAAATTAAATGCGTCATAAACGACTAATTCTTCATCTCCTGGAAATAAAGGCACATTCTTTGTTTCCTAAAAGGTATATTTGTTCTATTTATCTTTTAAGCAAAAGGAAACATTAAAAACAAACATTTATGTTGATCAAAGATTGATTTGGTTAGGATGAGTTAGTCGTTTGCATAAAATATTGATTTATTTAATTTTTTTTGCTGTTTTTTTATTTCAGTTTCAGGATAAAATTTTACCAGGAGGGCAGGAGACCAGTATCATATGGTGTGCAACTGGGTTTTGAGTAAAGTTTCTATTATAATGTGATGCAAAATTTATTTGATCTAGTGGGAATCCTCAGAAAGGATATGTATCAAATATGCAACATTAGGCATTAAGGGATTAATCTAACATATGCGGATAAAAAAATGTAGCTGAAGTTGAATATAATACAAAAAAAAACTTTCAAATACATTAGAAAGTTCTTGCTAACAGGTAGCTGCTGGGATTTGATCCCACTGTCATCCTGTGATGTACAGATGACTCTCACAATCAGCTTACATATAAAACACAGAGCTGCAAGTCCAAATGCTTCATGTGGCAGTTGCTTAGAGACCCACATTATTTATTTGACAAACAAAAAACTGGTGACGTTTGGCTATTGATGGATTATGGATGAAAGCTGGACATTTTAGCCATGCATTCATTATGTTTCTGTAGATCCAGGTAATGTTTAACCCTTTCATGCATAGAGGTCACTACAGTGAACCATTATTTACAAGCTTTATTTCATATAAAGTCATGAATGAGAATAGTATATTTATAAATGAACCACTTCTGTGGACATTAGGAAGTCATCCAATACACTACCACTCACTGAAGAAAAAAATAAATATTTTATATACTTGAACATAAATGCATGCATTGTATTGTCACAATGCATGCATTGTAATTATCCAATGTTTTCTTAGTTATATATAGGAAAGGAAAATGCAGATAGTTTTTTATAAAATAATTAGATCATGAAATAATGAAAATATACTACTTCATATAAATATTTCATGAAATGCATTTAAATAAATAAAATAAAAACCAAGTCATCTACCAAATATTAAAAACAGCATAATTTAAACAGCGTCTTTAAATAATATTATGTGAAAAATATATGGGATTGATTTTTATTAATGTATGCATGAAAGGGTTAACGAAGTTACATAGGGGATCAGTGGTGTCAATTCCTGGTCCACATAGTAAATCATGTTCCGACCAGTCACCAAACCAGTTGGATTTAATGAGCACAGTTCATCTGCAGGTAAACAAGCCTGTTAGTGAACACACCTGTTCTACATGTACAGGTAGATCCAAAAACATGGCAGGACTTTAACTTTATGGTACCTGGATTTGACACATCTGTTGGGAAATATATTTTTTTTTAGGTGCTTGAAAACTTTTTACTTCTCACCGAACTGAAGAAGCGCAACTGAAAACTCCGTTCATAAAGAAAAAAGGAAAAGATGATGAGATGCGTCTTGACTCAAACAAAAGGAATCCATCTTAACCATGCCTTATGACAAATGTGTAGTGATGCATTTCTTTGCACAGATAGTTCCTCTCTGCCTGTATCTTTGTGGTTTCTTCTTATTCTGGCTGCAGTTTGGAAAAGAGGAATGTCTCAATGCTAGCCAATGACAAAATGAACAAGAGGAACTAGCAATTAGAACCGGTATGTCCTCCCCATGTCACTGTAATGTGACTTATACCTGCTTTAAGCAATCTGATTAAATAAGTGTGAATCTTCTGAGAATTCAGGTACTTTATTAAGTGAGATTTTTTCCATTTTTACAAAACATTTCTGGAATTCTTGCATTTGCCAGATGGCAAGATGAAAGGTAATTAAAAAGGGTTGCTGCATTACTCTGAGATATTGCCTACCACATACCATATCATACTATATCAACAGCAGTAATGCCTTGTTGCTAATCATATACACCAAACACTAGTCATTGATGCTACTATTGGCTGCTCTGACAGCAGATCAGAAAGTATAAAGGGACAAAGACTCCCTGGGGACAGCTTCAAAAGAGCAGCGAAATCTTCACTATTTCTGCTCCTCAGGTGAGAAAACCCTGTTGAGAACATGCACCTGTGAAACACGCCGCCGGTCTCGCAGCTGTAAATCAAAGAAGTGGAAGTGTACACACAGATGGACACGTTCTACACTGACAGACGCTCCTTCCTGCATAGTCACAGTCACGAGCAAACGAGGAAAAAAAAAACCCTACAACCTCTGAAGAATGCCAATAACACGCCTAGAAACTTGGATTCAGAAGGACGTACAAAGATACACTTACTTTCTCTAAACACACAAAACCACAAACACATATGCAGAAAGTGTGGCAGCTTAAGCACCACTTCCGAGCTTCCTTTGAGAGCCTGTCAAAACTTGACAAATTCAACAGATGCAAAAACAAAGATGATGATGGAAAAGATGGCAAACCTCTTCCCTCGCCTGCATCTACACCCCCTGCATCCTTTCCCACCTGTGCTGCTTTCTTGGCTGCTTGATGGGTCGGCTACAGTGAGAATATTGAATGAAAGGCCTGTTCTATGCAGCCAGTCAGTCAGTCGCTGTGGGAAAGGGGATTTGGATGGGGAGAGCTGCCTGGCTTCAGGCTTTGATCCCTGGGTGTTATGACAGAGCCGCGGGCTGAGAGCCTCTTCTCCAGGCTTGCCTTCATTTTTATTGCATCCTCTCTGCAGCAACTTCATTTCAAACACACTCATATATACTGTTTTTAAACAAGGATATATCCACGTATGTGTGTGTTTCCTTTTTTCCCTAGGTTTTAACGTCACTTCTGATAAACAAAACTGCTTCAAGTGTCATCTGCTTGTGAGAAAAAACTGTGTAATATTCCTTGATGATTACTGCGCGTTGCTTGAGTCTGAACATGGGCATCAGGTTGGGTTTACCTGAGCTGGGTCCACATCATTGAGCATCACTATGGACGTGCAGTGGTAGTCCAGCACCAGTCTCCAAAAATCCTTCACTGTGTTCGGTAGCGGGTGCTGGGTCACAATGAATGCAGATGGTTGCTTGTAACTCTGGAAGAAGATAAAAGCAGAAGATAAAAAGTAAGACATTAAGTGCACACACCTTGTGTATGTTGTATATTTAGCAAAAGCGCTAGTTCAGCAATAATAAACGTATGAAACCTAAAACAACCTCTGACCTGTTTCCTTCTGAGAGGTGTTCTCTAATGGAGAGTCCCTGTATATGGAAATCACATTAGTGCACTTTTAATGTAGTTTTTGGCTCTTGTCGTGATGGAGACATTCCTCTACCTGAAAGGTCACCTGATCTATTCAGACAAGAGCCAAAAAGTCCATCAGTGAACACAGGCCTTGTCAAGGTCTTCCCTGTTAGGTCCATTTTCATTTAATAACACCCCAAAAATACCTTTATACATGGCATTTTATCTGTTTTATGTTGTCATGTCCATTTTTGTGTGTTTAATATTGTAATATTGAATGAATGAAGATATGCACATTTTTACATGATAAAAAGTCAAGTATTCAGGTCTGAACGCTTGACATTCAGAAAAAAAAATGTGCTCATAAAAAATGGAAATCCTAACATCTGACATTACTGCAGCTTGTTGGCATAATATTGTTTCTGTCCTTGTGTCTAGGTAGGCGAGAAGAGGTACTTAAAGCACTTGCAGCATTTCAGCGTCACTCACACACAGAGAGGACTGCATTGTGCTGGATGAGAGGCTGAAATACCAGTACTGTCACTAATATAGACCTCAATAAGCTGTGGTTTTCACTGTTAACTAATAAATGCTAAAAACCTGGCTTCAAACAAGGAATAAGTGTTTGGCAGGAAAAGCAACATCTGGGAATGCAGCAGGATTTTTCCTGCTTTGACACTTGCTACGAATTTACTACTTGAAAATGGAAGCTAATGCTATTAGCATGAATTAACTCCATGTGATGTTCAACTCTTACATCCATGAGAGCAGCATTGATGTAATTGGAGCTCTCCCCATCGATGGTGATCAGGAAGGGGAGGCAACGGTCTGGAGGCAGGACGTCCATGCAGCGGTTTTTCTCGTGGTTTCGAGGCAGCAGGGCGATGCTGCAGTCCTCCACCCGCAGCGTGGGAGTCACCATGTTCAGGGTCTGGCGGGTGGAGGCAGATTACATGCTGTCATACCAAAGCAGGAAGGTAGGCACGTTGACTCTTGAGCATGCTAATTATCTCCCACTATGGTAATTAACAATGCAATTCTTTAATCACGTTAGTTACATTAGCAATCGCTCTGGCTCCCCCGATGAGACTGTGATGAAACTTAGCGAGACGATGCATCTTGTGCATCACTGATTGGTCCAAAGAGGGTTCAGAACCCTTTCAGATTAATGTGGGGAAATACATTTGCGACTGATTAGCTCAGAGGGGGACTGTGCCATTCATCAAAACGTAACATGTTTACTGTTGATTCAAACATCAGGTTTTTTTGAGGCATGTGCACACACTGTTTAAAGCTCTTATTATGATAAATATATCCTCACCCTAAATTCCTCCTTAATGGGGCTGGAGTTGGTCTGTGGGTCCAGGCGGTTCATGTCGTAGTAGACAGAGCGGAGCTGGCTGGCTGGGATGGTTGTGTCGCCACAAAGACATGCCTCCAAAATAGCATCGTGGATAAAGACATACTGCTCCTGAAAGAAAAGGCATCCTCATTGCGAATCTGTCAGATTTCTGAGACCTCTAAAGGGATTTGCTGAAAACACAAATGTGAGTTTTTTTACTTCTTTTACAAGCAGCAGAAACATACAGGACAGAGATTGCTTTGCTACTTTTGCTAGAAGAATTCAATGACCTTTTCTTCACCATCTTTTTTTTCTTTTCCCTTTGGGGATTTTTTTATGACTAATATTTGTCATTGTCTGTATTTAAAGGTTTTATTACATATTTTAGCATTTTTTGTAATAAGTCTGATTTGATTTTGTTTTAAAACTGAATTTATGACATTTAAAAAATATTTTGAAGTCTTGTACAGTGTTTTTTTTAAATTACTTGACCTTTCAGTGTTTCTTTTTCTGTTTTATTCCCTAATCTCCACTTGCATTGTACTGATTTCGGGGTAAAAATTGCAATAATCACTGTATGATCGTACAAGAAGAACAACCCTCGCTGTATTATAATGATGTGCAGGTCAAAACAGGAAATCACTGTACATTTCCTCCTCAAGTCACTCAGTCAAGTGGTGGAGACGGTGACACATCTTGAAGCTTGATGCAAATTCAATCTGAAGTGACATTTTCAGCTGACACTTTCTTGTCACTTTATACCAAAATCCACACACATCCACAGGGGTCAGTGATTTATAAAAAAGAAACATGCATTTATTTGTCTAGTACAGAACATGAACTGTTGACCTAAGAGTCAGTGTCCTGGGTTGGGCAACAAATTCAGTTGTCAATTAAATCCACAGGTTAATAAATCTCATCTGAGCTCACAAAATATAAACATGGCATTTTCCTCAGGCTGGCTGCAGGCTGATGAGCAGTGCCAACAAGCCTGAACACCTGCGAGGGAAAATCCACGCGTACACACTCTGAAGGTCACCGAACTTCAGGAGAATGACTCAACATTTGGTCTCCAGTTGCTCAAATCCCAATACAAACGTCAGCTATGAAACATTTGCCCATTAAGTCCAATGACGCTTGTGATTTAAAAGGAATTACGGGGAAATGATGCATTCAACAACGGCATGGACACCTCCAGATGGCCGGTGTTCGGGAAAGTCCTTTGGTTGTCCACACTGGAATAAAGCTGGAAGAAGAGCCAGGGATGTTTTCAGCCAGTGATATGAACTGGCTACTCGGTTACATGTCTCTAAGCCTCTTTTATTGAAGGATATACTGGCAACACTTGCACCTTGGGAAATTGTTTGGGTGTGTGCTTTAATTTCTTTGGTATTTGGTATATTATCATTAAAAATGTAAAGGTGGAACAATCCTTGGTCATGTGCGACAAAACCTGCTCTTGAGATTTTAAACATGTCTGCTGTAAATATAATCACACTTCACCTGCTTTATAAAGCAGAATAAGCAAAGCATCTGCTTTACAGCCTTCTGATGGAAGGTAATTAATATTTGGATGGGTTAGTTTCATGATGAAACACCTTCCCATTTAAAAAATGTGACACTTGAACTGGTATTTAAAGGTAAATGACAGCAAATTTTTAAAAAACCATCATGTTGCATTTTAGGAGATAATTGGCATCAACAGCAAATGGTTAAAATCTCTCATGGATCACTTCAGCTGCACAGTTAATGACTAATAAATCACAGGCAATCATTTATTTTCTCTCGAAAAACATACTTTTTTTTAATAATCAAAATGCTTCCTTTACTAATTCTGCACAATTGTTATTGCTGTGATGGACTAGCGACCCATCCAGAGTGTATCCTGCTCCTCGCCTGATGACTGCTGGGATAGGCTCCAGCTACATTGGATGAAGCAGTTATGAAAATGGATGAATGGAGCACATAAGTTGTGTTTATGGTAAGAATTATTATTATATTCTAATAAGAATAATAAATAATAAATAATAAAAAAAAAAAATTATTGCACCTAGCACTGCAGGCAACACCTGTGCCCAAATACACTACAGCAGTTCGACTGCACTTATCTATGATGTCCTCTATTGTTTGATTCGTTGCTTGTGTTGTTCTTATTCTCTGATGTAAGTTGCTTTGGAGAAAAGTGTCTGCTAAATGTCTGTAATGTAATGTAATGTAATGTAAGTCAATATTTGATAACCACAACCTGCTAAGCTGCATTTACAACTCTTCCATTATTTCCTGATGAGATCAGACTCTGCAGAGACCACCTTGAGAGCAGAGTCCCCGTACCTCAGTCTGGACCATGTTGACCCTCCGTGAGCGCAGCTCCCGCACGCAGTTGTAAATGTCCACCACACCTTCCCGCTCCGCCATGTCCAGCATGATATCGATGACTATAAAGCAACCTGTTCGACCAGCTCCAGCACTACACATGAACACACACAGAAATGTAATTAGACATATCACACAGACTAATGAGCGTCCCAGTCTTAAACCTATTAAAAGTTTTGCACATAAAGACACTACTTTTGTTTTATCATTACTAGTGATTTAAGCCTGACATTATTGTAAACAGGATAAAAACAAGTCATATTTCTCATGCAAAGTTCAAATGCAAATGGTTTAGACAAAAGCAATGAGCTTTTAATCTATTCAGCTCTGCTTCTGCTTATAAATTACATACCATGAATGAGTAAAATGTGTATATCACCACAACCACAAGGTTTATCTGAAAACCTTTTAGTCATAGGTAGTTAGGCTACAAGTGTTGCGACATTTAAGATTCATGAATATCAGTAAATATCTGACTGGTGAATAATAAACGAAGGACAAATGAAAAACGTTTGAGATGTATAAGTGATGTCAAATGAAAATATGCTTTCTGGATTAATCTTGGTATCCTTTAGAAATGATGCAGCTGCAGCTCTAAACCGTTATAAGATCATAGTATAATATGTTAATATTAACTTGGAAAAGTTTAACTAAAGTGAAGCCACACAAAAGTTTCAGGACAGAAAATTCAGACGCTGTCTTCAAAGTGGCATTTTGGCACAATTTGGGCCACATCTTCTCGAAGCCTCCACATTGGGGGACATCAAGTTTCATAAGGTTTAAAAAAAACTTGAAAATAAGCACGTTAGCTGGCAACATGTCAGAAATATTGTTACAGTATCTGTCCACAAAGTCAGGTGGGGGGAACTTTAACATCTTTACTACACGGTCACATACGGATGCTGTTTTATATCAAATTTAAGAGAAACTTTTTCTCACCATAAACCTGCAAAGGATTTAAGAATATCATCATCTGTGCTCTAAAATATCAATAAAAAGTTGAGGGAATCCAGAGAAATCGATATTCTCTTGGGACAAAGTTGAAAACCAATATTGAACAGCCGTGATCTTCAACCCTCAGGCAGCATTAAATACAGACTAAATTTTGTTGTAGTGATCACAGCATGGGCTTAGAAATCACTGTCCACTTAATTCTCTGTGATACAAATAAAAATACACAACCAGAAAACACAACCTCATGTATAGTGAATGGAGACGAAGTAGAAAACTGTGCTGGGACCTGATACCTCAGAATTTCTAGTTTTTTCCAATTTTTTGTATATCTATGGATAACTCATCTATAGTTTATGCAGCAACCTTAAAATACTTACAGTTTGCTTATATGTTAAGTAACATACTTTAGAAATGGAGATGGGCTTTGGTACGGTAGGGTCAGTACTGCGTACCACTGAATGAACCAGCGGCTGCACGCAGTGCCAGGAAGATGAAAGATGGGATCCTATAAAGGCCTAATAAATGTACTATGGGTCAGAGAATAGATCTGCTAGCAATATGCCATCTTTAAAACTATTTTGTCTGTTTAAAAATCCCTTTGAACTCATTATGAATTGTTTCTTAACTTTTTTTAGTCCATGCTAGATGGAGGCTTAGCTGGGAATCTTGTTCTCTTTCCTTACTTCTCTCCATTCCCTCAGAGAGAGCCTGGTGGATTCCCTACACCAAGTCTTTGAAACATGAACATTTAATCTTTACATTCGTTGCAGAAAGCCTATATTAAAATTGGTAGGAGAATCAGGTGTGTTTTGTGTTAGTCATTTATTCAATTTTAACAACAAAGACAACAACAGAAGATTTCACTTCATCAAACAGCAGTTGGTATGGAGCAATTTTCCACATCTGTCCCATAGATGTCAAGAGTTGACAGCGATTTCCACTTTGACTTTTCGCTCGTGACCTCCTGATCTGTTTTTAGAGAATGTTTCAATTAAAAGGAATAATTTAACATAATGTCATCAAGTGTTTTTAATTCCTGCCAACTCCACAGACCTAAAGGTATCCTACAGTAAAATATAGTAATGTTCTTACTTGCTTGGGATTTGACTTTGGTTGTTTAAAATGTATAAAGTGAGAGAGAGAAATTAAAGTTTTGGAATTTGAAACGATATAAGAATGCTCATGTCCAGTGCACACTAACCTGCAGTGAACCACCATGGGTCCAGCGTTGGTCAGGGTCTTGGATTTGACTCTCCTGATAAAGCCCAGCAGGCCTGTGGCGTGATAGGGCACGCCATGGTCTGGCCAGCCCGTGAAATGAAACTGTCGAATCTCCCGGATCTCATGAGCCCCTCTCTGAGGAACAAAGTCATCATGTTAAACACACAGAGCACGGCAGCAGACTGCAAAGATGCACTGGGATGTGTGCAGATGATGTGAAAGGTCCTTCTAAAACAAATATAGAGCTGAATACAATATGAACACAAACTTCATGGACATGATAGGAGAAGGGCTGAGCAGAGTTTCCATTATCTAACAGCAAACATGGTGTTCAAGGTGAGTGTATTTGCATTTCTTTATAATTCCTCATGTCTTTGCCCGTCCAGAGATGAAGGATTGAACCACCTGTTGGATTTATTTTCTAACAGCAATGGCTGGACATGAAAAAACACTTTCTACAGTTTTTACAAGTTGGAGTTAAAGTTTGTTTCTCAAGATGTCTCAGAAATCCCAGTAAACTAAAGCTTTAAGTGTGACTGTAACCTAATTTACAAGCTGTTTGTTCTTCAACATTAATTAACAAACATCTGAAGGGAGATGCAATGTTAGAGAGGATCCCCACTGGGAAACCTTTCCTTCAACAGAACCAGTATAAAGTGATTGTGTGTTACGGTGAAAACACATTAGATGACTCTGGTTTGCTTTGTTTGTATTTATCATCACCATTAAAGGCGCTTCTTGAACTGAAGCTTTTGGATTTTTAATCAGGTCAAATATAATATAATTAAGTCAAAAATGGAAAACAAAACTAAAATAAATTTGAGATGAGAACTTTTTTTCACCTACTCAATAGAAATGTTTTATTACCCTAATAGCTGACCTTTGTCCTTACGGAAGGTGGCATCATGGGTTGTTTGGGAAGTTTGTTGTGGCTGAGGAACATATCCAGATAGAATGGAGTTCATTTGTCACAACCTACCGTTAAGTGTCCAGATTGAGCCAGAACTCAATCCTTAAAGACCCAACCCTTGAAAAAGCAATAAAAAAAAGTCCAATTTTTTCACATGAAAAAGTTCTTTGTTCCGTAACAAATACAATCATAAAAAAACCATTAACAAAACCTGAGAGATTCCT
>JBAMHX010000009.1:20649802-20680018 GCA_037177515.1 Pseudomugil tenellus | reverse complement strand
TTATGTAAAGCACTTTGAACTGTTGTGTACATGAAAGGTGCTATACAAATAAACTTGCCTTGCCTTGCCTTGCCTATTGCTGTGTACCCGTCTAATCCGTAGCAAGCACATTTGGTTAATGCTTGTGAAAATGACTTCCAATGTAATGCTAGTTTATGGAAATGATGGCAATGCCCCATCACAGTAGCTTTTTTTACCTTATTTGCACCATATTTAATTTGATTTAGCAGAGGAGAAACCTTTTTCATCTGAAGGACTTCAGTGTCCTCTGAAAAGTTGTATTTACCTAAGGTCAGTGTGTAGTTTTTCACTGAGATTCACTTTCATGCTGGAGCTGCATATGAAAATGTCTGACATCCAAACCTGTATCTCTTGCCCTCAAACCTCAGGCATTGTCATGGTGCTTCTGAAGATACATGGCTGTTAGCAGCTCACATACATGTGCAAATGCGCACACAAAATATGATCTGTGTATCTTTGATCTCTTTGCTGGCTGCATACATTACCGGGGAGGAATCCTTGTTAAAAAAAAAGCACCTTTGAGGTGGATGAGATGAAAAATTATGAATTCTTTGGGGATTCTCTGGAGACTGTGGAAGTTTTTTTTATATATGAGGTAGTTTTGGGGGTTGGATTGGATTCATTTTTATTGCTTTGAAGAGAGAAACATATTTTTACAGCTACAACAAAATGTTAACATATAGACAAAGAAAAGAAGTTAAATTTCAATGCAATGGAAGGAATGTAATTTGTAGTGTGACAAAGTATGTAAATTTGCATAAAAAAGCTCATTTTATAGTCTTTTGTCTGAGTTCACACCACATAGCAGTCATGAAACCCAAGCAAGGGGTTTATTTGTATGGCATAATTCAACAACAAGGTGATTCAAAGAGAAAACATGAGAAAACATCATGAAATAAGAAGCATAATTGCAAATTATGAAGAAGAGAAAAAAATATTAAAGAATGATCAAATTTTAAATATTCAAGTTTAAAAGAAAAAGTGCAGATTTGGACTTTTAAATAGAAAATACTCAATTGCAGCTCAGACTAAGTTGGTCTTTAATCTGGTTTTAAATAAACTGAGTGTTTCAGCTGATCAATTGTGTCACTTTATTTTCCAGAGGGAATGCTGAGGGGGCTACACTTGTGGACAAACATATGTAGGCAAGCAACCAGCTGCCTCACCTTGAAATCACCCTCCCTTGCTAATCCTTGGTGCTTAAATCAGAACCAGTAAGTCGAGGAAGGAAAAGACAAACAGAAACAGGAGCAGCAACACAAAAAAGCAAGAAAAAATGTACCGTAAAAAACTACCGTAACTGTTTTTTTTTTTTTGTTGTTTTTTTCTTTTGCAGGGAAGCCACATTGACTCAGTGCCAATACTGTTTTATGGATTTCCCTTTAACTGATGACAGCCAGACAGACAACAAAGAAGTCATGTGGGAACAGACAAAGCTTGCTCACACAGTAGTGTACTCCCAAACAAAAGTACAAGTATGTAACACAGTATAAGCATGCCAGCCTGTGGAACAAACAGATCCAGACCATAGACTACAGAAGTACAGAACTGCAGCTTAATCACATAGTGGTTAAATGAAAACTATAGAATGAAAACTCCAAAGAAGATGGTCAAATAAATCATTTTAAGTCAACCCCACATTACTTGCGGATAAATCAACATAGATCTTGTTTATATTTAAAATCATTTCAAATTGACTCTAACTTCAGCATCTTGCTTACAGAATGGTTTAAAAACTATATTTCTTTTAACAATTTCAATGAAAGTAACTAACTTCAGAAGGTAATAGATTCATTAACAATGAAAAAACACATTGTGGTTAGACATATTTACTTTTATCACTTTGTGTAGCTCATCGTCAGCATCTTTGTGATAGACACAGAGCATAATCATTTATTTTTTGCTATGCTAAAAGATCATTTTATAATGAGAACAACATTTTTTAAAAAGCTGATTTTATAAATGCACACACATATAACATTTTCCTAAAGAATTTGGGTTTTTATATTGTATTGTTAAAGCTGAGAGTGGCTGTATTGCTGGGGGTGATTGTGGAACTCTGGGGCCCAGTACCCTGCTTCTGCCTTAATGAAGTGCTCTACAAGAGCTGTGAACTTGTTTTCCCCAGACGCTTGCTTACAACCACAAATACACACTTACACACATGGACACACAAGAAATACTATCACCCTCCAGAGACAGAGTAGTAGTAGTAATAGTAAGGCAGGGAGACAAGGCTGGTACAATAATACCATTTTATCTTACAATCTTCTTTTGAGGCATTTTGCTTCTGTGTTAACTGAACTTTGTACAGTCGCCACTCATTTCTACAATCATAGCTCCCACTGAAACTCTAGTCCACTCAGACTACGTGATCACATCTAACTAAACGTAACCTAAAATGACAGCAGACTTCCCATTCAGTGACAAGTACAAATTGCAAAGTAATGCAAGGAATTAAAAGAAAACTGTGTAATAATACTGAACATGCTATTCTATATTTCAGAGTTCCTTCGATTTACTGCAGTTCTTTCTTTGTTTCTGTCTCTCTGAATTACAGCGTACCTACTGGCCTCGCCGCTCCAGTGAACACAGTGGTAATAATTCACAGTCAATCTGTGCACTAGACCTCCACACATTCATTTGAATACTGCCCACAGCCATTACTACATTTTTCTCTCTCTATCATTATCGCTACCTCTCCCCTGTTTGACTCACTTGACCTCCCAAACCCCCCCTACATGGTTGGTTTTACTTTTTTCTTACCTTGCCTCTCACTTGTGTATTCGGCGAATCACTCTATCAACTCTGAATAATAAATTTATCCAACTTCTTTCATCCCTTACACCCGACTCTCATGCTCATTTACGTTGTTTACAGTATCAGTTCAACCCATCCTTGGAGCTTGGGGCTGGGATGCCAGGAAGCTGTGATTTGCTTATCTTTGTTTGTAGCCTCTGGCAATGATGTGAGAGCTCAGACAGACAGCACAGTAAGGGTTGTGTCAACGTAAATCAGTAGTCATGCCATCAAGATTCTTGGATCAGAACACTGTCTGAATACTGAATGGGCAAGTGAAGGGTGATATGTATAATACATGTGTACTCTAGTATCCTTTGTACGCCTTGTAGTCCCTCCAGCATCCTGCTGTTTTCGTGCCATCCATCAGTATGTACAGAGCAATACTGCATATATTCCATCTGTATTTGTCAACATGTGTGTTATGTATATATTTGTATGTACATGGGCTAATTGAATCAGTACAGAAATACATCATGCTTTATTAGCATGCATGTGATAGTTTGGTCATTTTAACCCCTGAAAGTGGTAAACATTCTTTATTTGGTTTCTATTTATGCAGTTTACTTGTTATTCAGATTGAGATTTCCAATGACATGACTGCATTGGTTTGTTTCACTGCTGCTGAAAAACCCCAACCACATAAGACTACTAAAATTCTGGAAACAGAGATGGAAATGCTTGTAACCCATATTTGGACTAACATTTTTAATGCACGCTAATGTCACTAGTTTGCATGGTAATTATATCTTTGAACGCAGAGTTTCGGGGATATATAATGATTTAATAACTGTTGCCGCCAACGGATATCCTTCATGTGAATGTGATAACTTTAACAATTTTTACAGTTTGATACTCTGTATACCTGTTCGGGTCCCCAAGGGGACGACTTGTATTGAGTTTCACCATTTTTGGATTTATGGTGTCTCCACCAGGTGGCAATTTATGCATGGAAAATCCTATTGTTGACTATATCTCTGGAACTATTCCTCTTATTGGCCTCAAATCAAGTGCAATTAAAAGGTCATGACCTCAGGTTACATCCTGCCATCCCATAATACATGTCTTGTTCAATATTTTCACACCAGGTGGAGCTTTGTAGCTGAAAAATCATTGTTTTGACCATATCTTTGTAACTATTTGTCAGAAATTCAAATGCAAATGACAGGTTGTGATCTCAATATGCATATGGGAAGGACATCATATCTGCCTGGTTCAAATTATAATTAGGTAAGGTATACAGTCTACTTTCTTGATCACTGAGTTCAGTGACGCTCAATGAAAAAATCTGATAGATGACTTGTTACAGGGTATTACATGTGCAGCTTTATATTATTGTATTGTGTCTATTCAAGGATTGCGGAATCGGAGGATTGTGGGCGTTCAGGGATATACCAGTCTCTTCCTACAGCATAGGCCTTGCTATGAATCTAAAATGTAGGTTTACAATTTAGCATCATAAGCATTAATAAGCCATTGTAATGGCAGATAAGCCTCTCAACAATCAATTTGTCTTGTGGGGGATTTCAGCTTTACTCCCAAAGGAGTAATCTTGCAATACCTGTTTAATTGTACCATGCTAAAATGATTTGGGAAGGATTTTAATTTAACTTAAAGTTAATGTTATCTTTTCAAGCTTAATTTGGAGCTACATATTATTGGAATTTCTCTCTAAAATGAAAGCAGTGTATTATTGTGTGGATCATTTATAATAAAGAAAAAAAGGATTACTTGGAAATAAGCTGTAAGATGAATCCACATCTGGTTGGAGTCCGCTACATATTTTTAAGGTTTATTTGTAATGAAAAACTGAAAGGAAATCACAAATTATATAATGGAATTAAACATGGGCCTGTAACAGCATGAATTTTGGCCTCTGAATGTGAGGAAAATGCTGACAGAAGTTTATTTACTAAATTTGGAATGATCTTAGCACACTGTTGTATGAAACAGTAGCAGGTGTTAATTGTGGCTTACTGCAAAGCTGTACAGCATGACAAGAAGTGAGACTAATGAAAATGTGGCAAAAATTCATGCTTCTTCTGTCACTTTCTTCATCGCACTACATTTTTGCTTCCAGAAGAAGCCTGGCTCTTCCAGACTTACTCATTTTGATCACACAAAATGTATGTATGGTCCAAAACACTTCCTTTCCTAGAGTGCTTAGTTTCAACCTTTCTAGAACTGTTTTTGCTCTCACCAAAAAGAACGAAGGTCGATTAGGGAAAAATTCAAGCAAAATCAAAAGGAGATTAGCTCACTACTCCTGTCCCAGCTCCTAAATAAGCTATTTGCTTTAATGGAATGAGTAATGTGGAGCTCAGTTCATTGCAGGTGTCCATCTGCAGAGGTTAGGAAGTGACTGAACAAGTGAAAAAGTGAGTGAGGGAATTGGAGCATAGATGCAAGCTGGGAGCCGGAATCATCCCCAGCTGCTGCTGCAGTCTCTCCCCATTTCTCTTGGTTATGTCCTCTTGATTCTTTGCTATCTCTTTCCTCATTTTACTCTTCTTTTTTTCCTTTTTCATCACAATGTCATAAGCTCTCATACAGCTGCAGGTAAATCTACATCACGCACAGTGGTTGTGTTGATCCAAAGCTTCAGGCACAGAGGGGAGAAGAATGTCCTCATGGCAGGTTCACCGGATTTTCTCATGGATCCACTGCTGTGCACAGTGTGCTGACCTACAGAAAAGAAAACATCACCATGAGTGAAGTGTAATTTATCTACATAAGATTGGAAACAAACTTTATAGAAAGTATAAGAAAAAAAAAGAATATGGATTTTGAGTGATGGTTACTTTCTTATTTTTGTTTATACCTTGAATTGATAGTGGTTGATGCAGACACAGATTAGTCCATCTGGAACTTTATAATACTTGTTTTTAAGTTTTGTTTTCCAAGATATGATAAATAGGGGAAGTTGTGGGTATGGGCTGTTTGGTTCTTTCCTCTCAAACCCATCCTTGAGGTAACATAAGACGTCACATCTTACGCTATACCTCCCCCTAATTGTGACTAGAGGGTTGCCAGGCAACTCCATCTGCCTGCTTCCCTGCAACCTTTTATTCACACATACACACAGTAAAAAAAAAGTCAGTCTTTTTAATTATTTTATTCCTCCTATGTCACTGTCTAAAAGATTGATGAGGTTATGTTACTCTCTATCTGGCTTCACAACACCAAACAGAGAAGTCTCTATGAGAACTGAAACTTTTTGTGACACCAGATGACAGACTGGAGTTTCCCAACTGATTTCCTGGATGCAGGAGTGCAAGCGGAACTTGGACCCATACAGAAACTGAGTCACTGAGTTTTCTTTGAAGTCTTGACCCTCTTTACCCATCTTTCCTTGTCTCTGCTAACATTTATGTAGATGGAGTAAACTTCTGGTTAATTCTTTTTCCATCAGTTTCTGCAGACTCGGATGGATTGCAATAGAAATATCAATGGAAAGGACGGAAACAAAATGGAAAAAAGGACACAAACAAAATTAACGTAATATTGTGCAACATGACTGCTGAATGTGACGACTTTGCAGAAAGCCTTAAGTTCCTTTCCTGTGTCAGGACACTAAGTCAAAGACTTAGTTTAACTCATTTCCTAGTTAATATCAATTATTGTTAATGTGAGCAACAGGATACGTTGTGGTTATTTCAAGTGGAATGAGCTATGAATATTTGTGAGCCGTATGTCAAATTATTATGATGAAAACAAAATAATATAAAAATATCATGTTGATTAACTTTATGGTAATACATTTAAACAGAAACATCAAATTTTCTAAAATAAATACAGTTTTATGTCATTCTATAAGCACATTTCACCTTTAGTCATGCTTTGCAGGTTTAACCCGTTTTAGTCTTGCTTGTTTATTCTATTTCGGTGCTTTTACTTCACTCTGCGATTGAGTTGCACATCTCTGGAAGTGTAAAACGTTCAAATGCCCCTCTTTGAGAATAGTTTATTATTAGTCGGACAATTTCAATTACCTGACTGATTAACAGAAAGTTTCCTTCAAAGTTTCATTTAAAAGACATAGATTCGCCTACCGCAGGGTTTCACACATGGGATAAACTTCTTATGTATAAACAGAAGTCTTTGTTTTCTAATTTGACACACACATGCGCACACACACACAACCACACAAAACAAGTTGCAATACAACGCTACAACCCAGGTGGTTTTTTTACACACTGCCACTGTGATGCTTAACGGACTTCATGGAGATGAAATTTCAAGTGACAACCTTACTTTAAATTGCAGATAATAGCTCTATATTTTACTAAATCTAACATTAGCCACTGTGAGTGAGGTTTTTAGGTTACTCTGTGTTGCATGACTGCAGGCAGGAACTATAATGTCTTGTTCTTGGAGCAACTTTTGTTAGCCAATCCCTCCAAAGGGACTGGGTTTTGAAATTTTTGTCATTTTTGCACACTTGTCTGACACTACATTATTGAAATTTAAACTTGACAGAGATCATTCTGCAACATTTATCCTGATGAACATAAGCAGCAAATTTTTCTGAAGTTCTTTACACACTTTGAATTACACAATTTGAAACGCAATACAGTTCAACAAGAAGTTAATATCAAAAAGCAAGAATAGCTAGCCAGAGTGTGAACAGAAGAGCTCAGGGCACATTTCAGAGATCAATTTCATGAATCCTGCTTCTCATACCTTTTCTCCTGTTTTTCCCAAAATAATAATCCAGATGGTGCTCAGAGTGTTCATTTTCTCCATCAATAAAAGTGCAGATAATACCACATGAGCTGCTTTTGGACTATTTTCTAGTTGTAGGAACAGAGAGTGAATATGTATGCCAGATGTTTTGTCAATGCACACACATGTAATTGAGATTAAAAGAAAAATGCACAAAGTAGACAAAAACATTGAAAATATACAATACAACAAAGCTTAGTCATTCAGTGTGACAGCCTGAGAGATGCTCCGACAGATGTAGCTGCTTCATTTGGACATCACGTCTCCTGTAGATGATTCCACTGTCTGATAGGCTGCTGTTTGTTCGTACAGATTCCAGCAGCAAAAGTGACTCTCTAGTGAATTACAAACAAAAGATGTCTTCACTAACTGTATTTCATGTCTTGTTTTCTGCATGGCACTGTGGCTACCAGCTAACTTGTATTTACAATGTAAATCTAATGAACAGTCTTCTAAAGTCAAACAACTGTAAGAGTCTTGATTTTTATATTCCTGCACTGAACCTTTATAATAGGATGTCTGAACTTATTCAAAGCAATACCAAGGCAACATTTTTCACACTCTCACCCTCAATGAAGGAAGCACCAGTATAGAGGAAATTCCCATAACAGGAGCGGGGCTTTTCTCAGGAAATGAAGTTGAAAAAGCTGTGTAGTCACTGATTGCATTCAGTATCTGGAGCTTTTAGTCTATCCGTTTGTGAAAACCTGTGAAAATGGATCTCGCATGCGAGCTACCTTTTTTCTCAGGACTTTGCCAAAGGAATTATTGAACAGGATTACAGAATTTATTTGAGGAAATTGAGTTTAGAACAGGTGAAGGTGTGCTTGTACTGTGTGTCCTCAATGGAGGTGTGGGATGTGCATCAAAATGCCGAGCCTGCCTTACTGTGGGTTAACTCCACACCTGACTGCAGGGAATAAAGCAAGCAGTGCGGATATGAAGCAAGCAAGAGATGAGAATATAAATGAGCTATGCAACAAAATATAAGGAGGATTAATGTAAATAAAATCTAACACATGAAAGATGAGATGCCAACCAAGCACTTAATGTGTCTTTAATCTGTTTAACCAGATGGACACATCATATTGTCCACATTATCTTGTCAGCTTTGAGTGTGTGTGCTTGTGGGTCTGAACAGATTTCAGGATTCAGATGTGAATTATGTGGTGTATTAAATGCTTTTATCCAGATTATCATCCAGATTTTACTTTCTATTTATGGTATATCTGTTTGGGGACAGAAAACCCAGAAGGTCTAACTTGGTTGCAGAAATTCAGGCTTAAAAAAACATTCTCCTATTTGTCATTAGATGTCTAACTTGGAAAGAAATTTGCAAATTGATATTCAAAGATGGGCATCACCTCATTGACTTTGTTCTCAGCAGGAAAAGGTTTGAAGTTGAGATGAAAAGCCACAGTGAGGCATATAGGATTTTCTTTTCTTTTTTTATTTTTTATTTATTTTTGACCTTCCACCCAAGCCTATTCTCTATTCTGTTTTACTGTCTTTGATCAATTAAAATCCATTTTATGGATTCTGGTAGGGGTGGCAGCACACCTAGGCAAAGAACAGAACAAAGACCTTTGCCTTTCCTCTCTGGAGTCCTCTTAAAAGGTTAATGGAATGAGATTGAAGTTGCAAAACATGAGCCACTAAGACAAATGTGTGCGAAGATGGGAAGATAATTACAATGACGGAAGCGTAGCCTAACTATCAAAGCCAGCTGTCTGATGAAGTGCTAAATCCTCTCTAAACAAGAAAATGAGGGGAAATAAGATGAGCTTCAGTCTGTCTGCAAGCAGAAGATGGATGTCCCATTTGCATCTTTATCAACCAGCAGTTTGGTTTTATCATAAAAATGAAGCAAGATATTTTATAAACTTTATGAATTTATCAGAATTATCTTCATGAGGTGCATTAAGTTATCTACACAAAGATGCAGAAAATGCCTGTTTATGTTTACACGTGAAATGAGTGAATGTTTGAAAAGCTCATTAAGTGACTAAAAATAGCATTTTTTGCAGTCAAGTGATTTGCAGTATCCAAGTGATTCTGGTGCTGCTCATGTAATTCTTTTCATACTGCCGCTGGACCCAAACTTCCCGTGTACTAAACAAAGTAATGTTATAATGGTGCAGATTCTAGAGGTTACAGCGTTCTTACATAACAAGCATCCAGATTGTTCCTTTGCACTTAATGTGTGTGGTGTCTCTTTCTTTTGAAGAGGCAATCAGTGCAAGTTTATGTGGAGTAAGACAACTTGGTAGCCATAGTTACAATGTTTTGTAAATACATTGTATCAGCCATAGTGTAAGGCAGTGGATTGATGTAGAGCAGGAGTGTCAGTGCAGTCTTCCAAAATCAGAATCCAGCAGGTTTTTGTTGTCTCCGTGCTCCAACACAGCTGAATGAAATTTATGAATAGTTTGACAAGAACCTGTTGGATCCATTTGATTTGCATCAAGTTACTAGTGCAACTACAAAACCTACTGGATGCCGGCCCTCGAGGACTGGGGTTTCACACATGTGATGGAGAGGATACAATTTATGCAGATCCTGTAAACAAGTAGATGTGAAAACTAATTATCTTTCACCTGGGCTCATTGCATAAATGTGGTGCAAATGTATTTCTACTGATACTGGCCTACTGGATTATTATCCCCTATGCACACCTGTAATATCCTCATCTCAAAGTATAAAGTGGAATCAGGTGTGTTAAAGTTCTGACAGCTAAGTTAGCAGCAACCAATAGTCATTGCGGATATTGAAGTTTTACATTGTGATGTTTTATAGTATACCTTTTATAGTAAAGCTGGTGGTAAAATAACGTTTTACAATTACTGCATGGAGAATAAAGTATTGTTGCAGTAAAAAGCCGAATGTGCCAAAGAAAAGTCCAGAATGTAAAACACAACCAAAATATGTACAGTGTCATTAAAACATTTATGCCTTGTAGTTGCTGTACATGTGGAAATGTCTAAGATCTTTAAAAAATAACAGACAATAACATTAAATATATATTTCTACTATTATCTAACCTCTTATCAGAATAATCACTACCACTTATCCATTTTTACTAGTGGGTACTTAAACACATAATCATATTGACTTGACTTTTTCCACTATAAAAAAAAGAGACAAAGAAGAGAGAGTAATCCAACGGCTGAGAAATTGCATTTCACAACTTTTTAGGTTTTTTTTCAGCTCAGGGCATCACATTATGAGTGCATTTTGCTGTAAGGTACTGCATAAAATGCCTTCAACTGGATATTAACATGCTGGTGTTGTGAATGCGCAGTACGCCAGGTTCAATGAGTCATCAGGCTGACTTTTACTGGCTGTAGAGAGCTCAGAGAAGAGACAGGTTTCAACACGGATGCTGAAATAGCCCCTTTTAGGTGCTGCAAAGGGCAAAAAAATCTGCCAAAATTCGGTGGTATTGCTTACGTGTAAACATTCGATCATAAACTGTACATTGACGTGTCTAGGGTGCTAACTGCTGGGATAGGTTCCAGCTATCCACAACCCTAAATTGGATTAAACAGTATAGAAGATGGAAAACGTGGTCTAAATTAGTAACATGTTTTTTCATTTTCATTATTATATCTGATTTTAGTTTCTGACTAAAATGCTTACCAGGTTAATGAACATGTCTATTTGGAAATACTGACTTCCTCTTGCTAAGTTTGCATGGGAAAGTCCAAACCATACATATATATATATATATATATATATATATATATATATATATAGATGTAGATATTTACCATTCATAACCATTTGATGTGTCATAATTCTTATTCTTATCTTATTATAATCTTCTACTTTCTGGTGTCTATTAAGGACAAAAATCTGAATGTGTTCTACAGAATTTTGAGTTTAATAAGTTTTTATCATAAAATGATGCAAAATAAATGCATCATATACAGTATGTAACACTGAAAGTTGCTTTCTCAGTAAAACGAGTCCTTCAGTGTTGCAGCGTCCCCAGGTCAGGAAAGAGTCCCTCCTCATATTTGAAGAACACAGCGGATCAATTCTAGCAAGTTGAAAAAGCTATCATGATCATGAACCTGCTGTAAAACGGGACACTAAACAGAAAAGTGGCTCGGTTGTAAATATCTAGATGTTAGTTGGATGTGTAGATAAGCAGTTTACACTTTGCTGTCCACTAAACAGCTTTATGGTGACAAATACAGTAAAAAAAATACTGTTAAATTGTTTTATCTTTTGTCTGATGCGTCTAAGATTCATGCAAAGGATTGTGGGTGTTTTTTTGAGGATACCAAGAATCCATAAAAGTTTCATTTGTACTTTCACAGAATGAAGGACAAAGTCCTGTTAGGGATCCTTGATGATGGAGCAGTTTTATGTTAACTCATAATACTTGCTTGACATAATAGAAAGACTATACTGAAGTATTTATCTTTTGGCTTTGAGAAGCACCAATATGTTTATTTTTGTTATCAAGTGGTCTTTCTTTCCCTGCTTACTAACGAACTGGTCAAATTATTATAAAAATGACCAAATCACATGTTAGGAGGCAAAGTTTAAGAAAATATTACTTTAAAACTTACTTTTGCTCTCAAAAAGTAACGTTCACAAGTCTGCAACCTCTGTTAGTGAAACATGGGCAATTTCAATAACTTTACTCTTCTATTTGTTACATATTTTTGAAACAATGACAAAGTTACATTGTTTTAATTAATTACATAAGTCGTCTAAAATGCTTCTGCTACAAAAAGTAGAAAAATAGGCAAAAAAAAAAAAAAAAAACAACCAGTGAAACAGAGAGAAATTGACATAAATGTAGAATTAGTACAATTACAGCATGATCATACTTTTCTGGTATTATGGACCTTTTGCATAATGGTCATTTGAAAAGTAAATTAAGCAATACACACACACACACGCACACACAGAAATGCATACATTTAAGCACAAATTTAAATACAGTTTTAATTTGCTCCTAACCAACCAGATAGGCATAATAAACAGACGTGTGTACAGTACCGTGAAGAAAGTGCATTTTAAAGACAGAAGAGCTGAAAAACAAGTATAAGGTTGAAAGAGTACCTTTTCCACAGCAAAGGTTCTGATGACATACTCTGACAGCAGCTCGGTCTCTATCAGCGTCACCTTGATGTCTCTGTAGATCTCAGTGTCATCAGGCCAGTACTTGCAGCATTTCACCTGAGAGCAAGACAAGCAAACGTTTTACACAATATCTTTAAAAGCTAATGGATTCTGCAATTCATTTCCATTCATATTGCTTTCATTCACTGCACACATTCATATTTAAATGCATGCAAGTTGCTGCGCCATCACTTTTTCTCCCCAATGAAGATAATTGTCACATAACATTGCCTCCAATTTGCCACCTGATATTTCAGTTTCTGAAGCGTTTCTTTCACATCGAAATGAGATTTGTTTCATATTAGTTTCAGCCCCCCGGTCAAGGATCTGTTGTAAATGGGTATCTTATGTATCGATGGAGATTTCATTCTCACATTATTGCTTTTTTCATTCTCACGTAGATAATGTGAAAATTAATCTGAAGGTGGACTGTGCAAAGCAGAGCAGGCTGAGAGATTTCCATATCTAACATTCAGACTTACGAGTGTGAAAAAGTGGGAGAAAACAGGGAAAAAACCAGTGTTCTACAAGTAAATGAGGAAGATATGACAATCCAGAAATTATATGAAATAATAAACCATCAGCTGTTTAAACAGATTTCCCAACAGAAATTTAAAACAGCCCACTGGAAATATTACTTGTATTAGGTATCATAAGAGAGCAAAATTACCCTTCTCCCTTTCCTCTTCACTCCCCTGTTCAATTAAAGTGTTTATACTGGGGGAGCAAGATTGGTAATAGAGATTGAGATCACGGAGGTATATCAGAGAATGATAATTTTTGATGAGGTATAAATGCAACATCAGCCACAAGTAGATTCAATTTTGCTTTCTGGCGTCTACACGCTGATTATGAATGAAATGAGATTTTTGTTTGTGGGATGACACAGACAGAGGGGGACTTTCAGGTCCCTCTTTCTGACACCCCTGATGACTAATCCCCGATGACAATCACAAATCCACCGTCCGCTTCCAGCTAGATTGAATTAGGCAAAAGCCATTACCTTATTAGATCACTCTGAATCAGACGCCTGCTTTGGAGGGAATTAGCCTTTGGGCAAAAATACGGCTGCGTAGACACATATGTTCTTTTGTGCGGGTTCTCCTACAGGCATCCTGAACTCATTCACTCATATGGATAAAGTGTGTGTAAAAGAAGGACACAGAGCATCACCTCATCGCACACATTGATGCGTTACCTTCCAAAATCAAATCTCGCATACATCAAAGTGTGCCGAGCGCCGCCCCTGCGTGTGGAGCCAGCGGGGCAGAGGCTGTGTGTGCTTGTCTGTGTGTGTGCCAGGATTTCCCAGAGTTCATCAGCAACTGTGCCAAGCAGATGGCCCACTGTGATATGGAGGAGTGATTTTATGAGGCCCTCTGTGGAGCCGCGATCTCTGTGACCAACTGCACCTACGCCGTCCGCCATTGGACAGGGATCATATAACAGACGGTTTGGGGGGGCCAGGGCCCACAGAGGACACCACCGCAGCTAAGCAGGTGTGGAGAAGGTATAGGGCAGGGTAGGTTGGGCTCAGCAACTGCAGAAAAAAAGGCTTAATGAGGTATCTAGAGATGGCCCCATGAATCATTTTCAGCTCTGGTACATTTAAGCTTCACCAAAAGTGAATATCAGCAAAATCAAGGTGTGCATGTGTTTAAGGGGCTTTTAAATGCTTTTAAAATTCTTAGAGAAAAATCCCCTGGCAGTCAAAGCCTCACTCACTTTCTTTTAATTATAGCCCAACCAGAAGGAAACTACCGCTTTAAGTTAAGTGGAACAGATAAGAGCTAAGACAAGGTTCTGAGTTGGTCCAAATGTTTTTAATGATTAAAAAAAGGGTCTAGACTCTGCCATTAGTTTGAACATTATGAACTGCCCTTGCGACTCAATAACAGTCCCTTTTCGTCCACTAAGGACAACATTAAGAGACGTTTCTGCTCTGACGAGTGTGGTTGGAGCTAGCGGCTTCGGCGCACTAATCTCCTGTTATAGAGCCACTCAGATGAAACAGTAGTCAGTCGCCTGGATACTTCTCTTGTAATGAAGGCCATCAATCAGTTCTTTTTCACTTCTCACTGATCAGATAGATGAAAAAGAGCTGGCGGCACACGAGTCTCATGCCTCACTAAGTTAAAATAGACACACAGAAACATCTGGGCACTTTTGTTTAGAGACGAGGAAATAAATAAATAAATGAAAATATGGCTCAGTTTGCCTCGAGATACAATCAAGCTGTCAGTCGACTGGGAATAAGGTAATCTTGTTTCAGATCTGTGGTTCAAATGATTGTAATTAATACCTACCCTGCCAACCTCCACCAGGTTGGTCACCATGACGATGGCTGCTGTGTTTTCCTGCCAAACCATCCTCCAGAAGTCGAACACTGTCTCCTGCATTGGGCCTTGGAAAATCAGAAAGACAAGGAATTCAGCTGCATTAATTCAGTTTTTCCTTCAATCTACCTTCACATTTTGTGTCTTCTTTGAACCTACGGTTGTTAAAATCACCTTGTTAATATGTTCATGGCATGTTTTTAATGTGCTACAAGAAAAATTATGAGCAAAATCTGCCAGGAGCGCTTTTACCGGGGATTTACCAGAGCATCACAACAAGCCGGAAATAGATAATACTAATACATCCTGACTATATGCTGCGTAGGAATCTAGCATGTTATAGAAGAAACCAGCAAAACACGTGAAAAGATGTATGTTGGCGTGTTTCATCTGCTAGTTGGGATGGTTAACGTCACTCACAGCATATGATTTTATGATTTTTAGCATAAAAGGAGTCTGTGTAAGCTTTTCATTTGTCCCAAAAATGATAGTTCATATTTAGTTTATTTTGTGACTTGCTGTTTCTCATCAAAGATAACTTCTGCAGTCTTCCTTTTTTCAGACAGCTGCTTCACACATTTGACTCATAAACAGCAGGGTTTTGCCACCTAATTATTAAACTCACTGGTCCAAACATTTATCCGGGGAACACAAGTATCAGGGGGCATGTCTGATAAGTTCCTTTTTAATGTGGTTCCTCTGGACGTGATGGTGCTGAAAGCCCTGTGCTATTAAGGACCCCGGCTGGGACCAAAACCCTTGTACAACTGAGCCATTGAGGAGCGATCTGGTAGAACCGATGGCCACATTTATAACGTAATAAGCAAACAGTAATATAATAAGAGGTGCTCCCACTCTCACACACCGATTGCCAGAATTACACATTTTTCACAAAGTAGGCAGCAACTGTTCCCAAAGCTCGCAGGTCTGGCTGACCAAAGCACAACGAGGTTTTCCTCTGAGGGAAACAGCTGTTGCTCAGGCAGTAATTATTCTGCTCTTCTTGCTTGAATTATATCAAAAGAACTTGATAAACTTATCACCTCACCGAGCATTATTTTAAAACATTTCTGCACACGATGAGTAGTAATGTATTGTGCAGAGTCAGAGGAGATGTTGAAAAAATGCTAACAGGCTGGAGTGAATGAGAATATTTCAGACATAGATGCCCACCCCATGGATAAGGGAGGAGTTGCAGAGTACTACCACATACAGAACCAAGCACATAAGAGGTTGTTTTTATTAATTTGGTTTGCTTGTTACTATTTATTTTGTCCTTGTGTTGAGTTAAAACAGTATTTTATGCATCTACTTGGTTGGATGATTGTTACTCTTCATGCTTGTCTGCACTTTACAATGTTTAAAGATTTTATTTCACATGTTGCATCTTAGCTTTATTACAATGTCAATATAAGTTTATAGATCAAAAGCAAATAAATAAAAGAATAAAATTAAATTGAATAATCAGCTATTATTGACTATTTTATTTTATTATAACAAATTTAAAACATGACATTTTCAGGAACACTGATAACCTTTTACTGGTGTCTTTACATTATTCTTCATTAGCAACAGAGCAGTCTATGTATTTTCTCCAGTGTTTGTGATTCTTGGACAGAGCATTGACTATTTTTCTTTCTACAAAAACCATTGCAAAAAAACAGCTAAAAACATAAAAAATATCAAAAGGTTAAAGGCTTAGTCTGTGTATGCAGGTGTGTGTGTGTGGCAAAGCTCAAAGCAATTACCAGCACATCTCATCAGTTCAGCACCAACCTTTCCACCGAACCGGACCTAAATGTGTCTGGTGAACATCAAAATAAATGAGCAGAGAGCCATTCAGTGCCTCCAATATTTAAGACTTCACTGAGCAATAATTGCGGGTTGAAATTAATTATTAATCTGGTTAGTTTTAATCAAGCAGCATGTGAAAAAAGAAAAATTACTTCTGACAAATTAATTAGTGAATGCAAATCTCCACGACAGTGCATTCTCCCGCGATGGGCCAAATTACCTGGAGACATAACGAATTATGCAGACACAAACGGAGACACGGACCAAGACACAACATGCCACACACAAAAACTCTTAACTGCGTTCTTGTCATAACTACAGTAAGTACATTTAAGAACCTTTACTCCCTTGAAACTAGTTCAATTTAAGGTCATGCACCATAATTTCAGAACAATCTCTTTTAAGAGTACACTTCTTGTTTCTTTTTAAATGGTCTTGTTCTGACTTTATAAGCTAAGTTGCAGATAAAGAACAAGATTTGTGCAAGTTATGCTGGAAATTAAAAAAAATCTAATTGATAACAACAAAAGTAGTCATGATAAGAGCTGCTGCAGGCACTGTGCAACATTTTGGGATGCTTTTGGGAGTGAAGGAGGGGAAGAGGATAAAACTTCTAATCATGATTGGAGGAAATATTGCCTAAAGTTATGACTAATGGTCTGCTTAGCAGAAAACCTGGAAGGGGGTGACTTGATGTTGGTTTGTAAAACAATTCCAGTCAAAGTGAACTGAAATTAAACTATTATTGGCTGAAATGAAAGGTGGCCTGCAGTTCTTAGGCTGTCTCAAAAAGCAAACCGGTTCCCACAGATTATGAACATTAAGAAAAAGAAATATGAATAAAGTGTACATTTCAGTACACAAAATAGTTTCAGAGATATGCACTGAAACAAGTCACGTGTTAAAAGGGAACAAACTGTTTAAATGACCTTCAGAGTTGTGGTCGGGATATTTTTTTTTGTTGCCTTTTTTAGGTCTTAAATCGTACTGTGGTGATAAGACAATAATGTGAGCAAAAGCTGACCTCAAGACTGCAACGTTAAAATGAAACCCTAATGTGAATAAAACAAAAATAACCGGGGACGAGCAGTTGTTCTACATTTATCAAGTTAATATGTCTTCTATGATTAAAAGGTAGATGTTGGGTTTTCTACATAACTTTCAGAGGAATAATATGTTGTAATGTTCTTTAGTCATTTGGCAGACACTTTTATCCAAAGCGAGTCAGATGTGATCAGTGATCAATTAACCAGCAATGAACATGCATGCTATGTGGTTGGGAGGAAGGCGGAGTACCTGGAGAGACCCCACCCTTACATGGTGAGAACATGCACACAGATCAAGCTCCCCCCCCCCCAATCCAGGCTCGAACCACCGGCGTTCTCACTGTGAGGCTGCAGTGCAGTCTTGCTAAAGGTCTTTGTATTAATTCTACAGCTGGAGTTTCAGGATTAACAATGCTGAATGAGTGGTATTTGTGGAGAATATAATAATATAAAGCTGACAATCCCTACCATCGCAGTATTACTACGTTTAACTACACTGCTGGTTGATTTGATCTAATCCAAGATCTGTTGATCAAGACATTCAGTGGACACTTTGTCTATAGATGCTTCATTTTCTTTACCTGATTGTTTTTATTGTTCAGTGATGAATAATACACTTTTACTGTAATGTCAAAAAATTCAGAAAGGACTTGTATTTTTGCTATTGTTATAACAAATGCCATGCAGAGCAGCTTGGAGAATATGGTGACCTACTGATTTCAGCAAAATACATTACTTTCTACATCACTGCTGACATGTACAAATATCAGGTGTTGATGGCCAAAACCTGGTGGCGGAGGTAATGACTCCAATGTTCATCTTTCTTTCTTATTTCTTGTCTTGTCCAGCATTAAAGTAGGTAGAATGATGGTCTGGCTGTTGCGTTGTGCTGAGCAAATATGCTTTGTCAAGAGGAGCTTTATATATATAAAGATCCCCTCGATAAACTGAACTAATATTTGAGCAATTCTTTGTTCTACAGAATTTACATATATTGCTGGACGTGACCAGAGAGAATAGAAAGACAACAGAAAGGAAACAATTCAATTCAACCACAGATTCTAGACCATCTGCTACAGAAATATAAAAGATATCTCATGCCCCCCCTGCAGGAAGACAAAATCAGCTACTGCCAGGAGCACCAGAGACGAACAAGCAAATTAAATACATATAAGACAAGGCCTAGGGGTATATCCCTGAACGGCCCAAATATTCCCATTCCCCAATCTTCGAATAGACACACATGTTCAGTCAAAAAGCTTCACCTGGTGTTGAAATTTTGAACCAACCCAGTATGACATCAGGACAGGATGCCTCCTGAGGTCATGACCCTTTATTTGCACTTGATTTGAGGTCAAATAGTTCCAGAGATATAGTCCAAAATCAGATTTTTCATGCATATGACACCACTTGGTGGGGAAACTATGAATCCCAAAATGTTGAAATTTGTGCCAGGTCATCCCCTTGATGACCTAAACAGGTATGAGGTATCAAAATTCCATTGTAAAAATTATTTTGAAGGATCGCACTCGCATGAAGGATATCTGCCGGTGTTGATCCAGATGAAACCATTATATACCCGACACTCCACATTCAAAAATATAATAATAACCATGTATTTAAACTCAAACCAGAAACAATTAAAAAACAAATGAAGGGAAAAGCTCAGTTACTGTGTCATCATGCAGAATCTACACGGTTAAAAGTGCAAAAAAGTCATTATGCCAAGGCTACGCGCCCTACACAAAGGTCAGGGGTAGGCCAGGCAGACCCTGAGAACAGATCGGTAAACACAGAGCCCAGGATGCAGCCCAACTACCCACCAGAAGCCCTCCTAACTGGGTGGTGGGAGTGGGGGCTCTGGGGGATCTTTTATATGCAGTTACTGTTAGAAAAACAGTCAAGGTTGGTGGACCTTTCCACACATCCTTCTGCTACCATGTGATTAGTTTTGGATCTTGCCTTCTGCTGTAACCCAATTTCCTACATCAATAAATGATCACATCACAATGTTCTACATGACGGATCAAGCCGTGTTTGATCTGCTTTCTGAGACGTTAATAAGAACCGCAGAGTTTAGCGATGTGCATGAAAACACAAAAACAGGTGAGTCAAACTTTCATTTCCTCCATCACGTCTCCGCTGCCAGCCTGAGCATGTCTTCCCATGAAAAACAGAAACATTTAGCACAGAATCCTATTTCTATTTCTGAAAAACAACAAGACATTTACTCTTGATTCATTCACATCCCAATTGGATTTGTATAAATTTGGAACAAATCTGCTTTGTAACTTCCATTTGCATTTGCTCCATCCTTCTGCTTTGCATGTGGTGGCATGCCTTGTTTTTAACTTTAGGACCTCACTTTCCAATCCAGTCACTTCCAGTCTCTCCGAAAACTACCCAACCTGATTGAACCACCCACTCTGCTTCCTCCTACACTTGTCCCTGAGGGAGGATACACACTGTTGAGAAGTTTGAGAGAGGGAGACTGAGAAGCAGGACAGCTGGTGAGTAGGACTTCAATAACACAATAACACTTGGCATTATATAGTAAATCAACCAATAAGAGGTTGCTGCCAAGCTTCAGCAAGCCAATTTATGTTTCTATAAGCATGCAGTGACAGAAAAATGATATGGATATGTTGTTGGGCAGCAGTGTGCTTGATGACACTCAAAGAAGTGAGTCTGTGTAAGAACATTGAAATATAATAAAGTACAGAAGTGTAAAATGATTGTCATTTCCGAACAATTTTCAGCAGATTTGCATTAATTTAAAACAGAAAAAAAGGGTATGTGTCAATGGATTGCTGTTTGTAGTTCAATATATTTATCATGCTGTTGTCTCAGTAAATGGCTAAAAGAGTTAGTGGCAAACTGGTTGGATGGTCTGTTACGGTAGGAATTTCCAGTAAGAAGGCAGGTCAGCTTATTTGATTCTACGAAACCATCACTGCAGTGTTAAATAATGGCACAAATAAATAAAAAAATATAGAAATAAAGATAGAAAGAAAGAAAAATATTCTTTCTTTCTTACAGACATTCTCCATTAACAGTGTGTTTTACAGAGGAAGAACCTAAAATAGCTGGAAGCCACAATAATAATAAATGTTTAAATGTTGAAGCCGTTGGCTTTACTATTAAATGAAAAAGCTCCTTTACTGTGTCATTAGAAAGACAGAAATGAGGAAAAGGTGCTTTCATTCAGGTATAATCACATTTATCAGGTTCAACAAATGCAAGAAAAAAATTCTTTTGACTGTGTATACAATTGTTGTTATTTTCTTGTGGATTTTATGTTTGTTTAAAGAATAGTTTTTTACACCTCGCCAGAAATTAACAAGTCACATGTTCAAGCTGCAATAAGCGAGCGACCAATAGGGGCAGTGTCTTGGCCAACTTGACCAAATGCAAAGTCTGAGGATCAGCTGTGTCAAAAAGTAACCAATGCTCACAACAAAGGCGTAGCCGATGTAAATGTGAGAATAAAAATCATGCCTTTGTGAACCAGAACTCAAATATGCTGTGTTAAGTTTGAAAACATTTATTAGATCTGATGTAAAAAAAAAAACCCAGGACATTTTTATGCTCGTATTTAGTTAATACATAGTTCATATCTTGCTACTAAAAAGATTTTGTGGCATGACATACACAATTTTAAATTTAAAGTTGACCTCTTTAGAAATCCAAATAAAACTTCGTTCAATACTCTGAACCACATTCTCGATATTTCTCCTGCAAAAATCCTTAAATAATATCACTTTTATATGAGAAAAATACTAAAAATCTGTGAAGAAAATGACCGGGATGCATCAACAGCAGACTGGGATGTTCTTGACACCATAACCAATCGTCCAAGCAGTGAGTGAGAATTAACAGCAAAGCACAGAGAACATAAAGATATCACTTCACATAAGAGAAAACACTGCTCGCACATTTAACCCAGTGCTACCTCTCCAACTTTGTGCATCAGAAAGTATTAAATGGCAGTGTGAGAAAAGAAAAAGAAAAAAAAAATCTTCATTGCAGATCCTATTGAATAAATCACACTTTTTTTTTGTTTCAAATTTTCATCTTATCCGAGGCTTAACCGAAGATTTAATTTTACAAAATAAAAGCATGAAAGATCTAGAGTTTATTTGACTCTAAATTTATCTTCATTGCAGACTACAGGGTTGATTTTAGATCAGCTGATTTTTTATTAATATCTTTCCTCTATTGGCAAGTCACTTCTCTGCTTTTAACCCATCTTAGTGATGTGAACATGTATTACAAGGATATTATTACACTCAGTAACAGCGCTATATAGTCTCACAAAAATGATTTATGATTTAATAAGTAAAATGCAACAGAAGTCTTCTTGCTTGACGCTTCTCTTCTATGTATCAGGAAGTGTAGCCGGCAACCGCTACAATCGAGCATGATTGCGACACCTACTGGGGAGGAGGAATTAAACTTGCTGATATCCTCTTTAACCATTTTCACTAAACAATCTGAATAATTTTCTGATATATTTAAAAAAGAAAACTCCAAATAGCTGAACTAAAGTGAAAAAAATGATCCCAATTCAAAATGTGCTTCGGTTCATATTGATCCTCTTCATAACCAGCTGTGCCAAGAGACAACTCATAGTCTCAAAGATTTAGCTACAGGTTACTAGATAGAAACTGATTTGAATGTGAGATGAGAGCAGTGTTTATAGTACGATGTGTGCAGAGCCTAGTTGGAGAAGTTTGAAGGAGGCACTTCAGAGAAGAAGAACACCAGCAGGAGCTTCACTTCCAGCTGTCACCGAGCTAATGCTGCTGCAGCTGATGCTGATGCTGTGTTTTGGGACTAGGCCTGCTCCTCCTCAGAAGCACAAAGTGTGACAGCTGCAGAAATCCCCCAGCCAGGTACGTCGCAAAACTCCTGATCAACATGTGCACATACACACTCGCAGACAAACGCAGGCTACGTTTCCCCCCTCTTGCCTATTAATATTACATGCAGCAAGCTGGCATAATGTACACTCACTTACCATTGATTTGCTCTCTCCGTCTTTCTACCTTCACCTCCCCACACACACTCACAGACACCACCCTGCTGGGCTTTAAGATGTTAACTGTAAATAATAAAACTTTTGCACTCCTTGTGACATTTGCTGCCAGTGAGAGAGGGGGGCAGAAGCAGAGACGACCTGAGGGAATGGCTTGATGAAATTGGACCCTTTCCATGCATCATGAATATTTTCCACATCACCAGGAGGATGCAGGAACTTATCAGAGCTGTTTGTCTGTGCAATTCACCATCAGGAAGAAGCTCATGTCTGATCAGTATTTAAACATGAAAATGGACAGAGGCAGGCGGCCGACTGGGAGGGCTGAGGCCCATGTACACGCTCAGCTGCGGCTGTTACTCAGGAATAACTGCTAGACATTTGTTATATTGCATCGAAAAATAAATAAAAAAATCTCTGAATGAGAAAATGACCTAGATAATGAGGAGCAGAGCTCAGGTGATGGTGCCTTTATGGAGTGACAGCTGTTCTACCTGCAGCTGTCACCTTGACAGAGCAAAGGGACTCGTCAACAGATCCCAAATTAATGAGTGCCATTGTAGTTTACAGCGTGAAAGAACGGAGACGACATTAACTGAACTGTCTGCCACACTGAGCACATCTAACCTGCCTCCATCACCGTTTTCTGACAAAGATTTTTTAGCTTATCCAGCACTATTGTGGGATTCGTGATTTCCCGAGCTACTGCTGTTCCCAGTGGAGTGAGAGTGTCACTCACTGAAAACTTTGCTCAGGGAGAAAAGAGACTTCCTCATTTTCAGCAAGTGTGCCAATGCCCAGGTGCTCTTTTCAGGTGCTACAGTATGCAGTTTGTCTGACTGAGAGAGACAGGTCTGTGTCTGGCTTCCCTATCATCTGTGGCTGCTCTTTGCCTCAGTGTCAGCAGACTGAGATTTCCTTCCTGTCAATCTGCCGGAGCTGATGATGAATTATACAAAGGGCCTGCTCTCCTGGAGAATACAGATGTTTCCATATACATGCAATCACTAGAGGGTACTGGGTGGGTCTGCGTGGTGAAAAGCCTTATTGAGCTTGTGATGGAGCTTGTTATGCCAGCTCAATGAGAAAACAGCTACTAATTAACTTGAATGGAAACAAATTTGTCCTCTCAAGCTTTTCGTCTCAGCGAGCGCTTCTGTTAGAAATATTTATTCGACTGCTGATTTCTATGCATAGAGTGGCATGTTCTTAATGATTATAGGACAATTATAGAGGCCGATAATCCAGGTCGAATTCTTTCAGAGCCAAGCGTGCCTGCTAAAGCACCTTGTGAAAAGAAAACCCGCAGGAGACAGTCGGCACTTGACAGACGGTTTTGTTTTGAGTGTTTGACTCAGCGGGTCAATGCGAGGTAGTGCATACCAGGTGCCGTGCACGCTGGCAGACACCAAGCCTGAGTGGCCGCGCTGCCTAATTGATATGCCATCTCTTTCTGAAGTAAGCGCAAAGAGAGAGTTGTTTTAATTGAGACGCTAAGGAGGAGAGGCAATGCACTAATAAACAGGTAATTATGCAACTCCCAGCTCCACCAAAGCAGACTGTGAATCCATTAAGGTCTCATTGCAAAAAAAAAAAAAAAAGTTCTTCCTTTTTCTCCTCTCCACTGATTTTTTTCTCCCAAATCCCTTCGCATGCAGCAGCCTTTTGAGTGGGAGTGCACCTCTCGATGCAAAATTCATAACAATTAACCATCAATCAGATTTAACCTCTGGGGTCACTGTAAGTGCTCCTCGTTCTGCAAATCTGCCGTCCAGATTAACACAGTGACAAATTGTGCCTGTACATGTCAGCTAATCCATTTATTTATTCAGCTTACTCCCAGATTGCCTGATTAATCGCTCCCACACCAGCCATGGAGGGAAAGCGATGGAGAGAGGCAGCGTGCTGCTCGACTCGCTCAGAGGTGTGGAAGCGCGCGTGTGCGTTCGTCGAGCAAAACCACATTCCTCCAAACATCCACGCGCTCGTACACACATACACTCCACTGAGCATCAAGGAGCAGTTATGCAGCGTATGTAAACAGTGATGGGGATGTTCAGAGACTTTTGCAAACACCTGCACTCATCCATCTGCACCACATAAACAGACAAGCTCAAATTCTCACCACCCACACATTCACATCTAAAGAGGATTTACATTTTCAACAAAGCTGCATCTTTACCTTGAGTGGCGATGTAGTGGTTCGGTCTGTGGTAACCCTGAAAAGGAGGGAAAAAAAAGTTACAACAGAGCGTGAAAGTCAGGTAAGTTAGTTGCGTCTCCTGAAAACACCAGCTGTTATGAGCTTTGTCTCAGGAAACACATTATAATATTTTTTTGGTAGTCTAGTTTTTTACAGTGAAAGTTAACTTATGCCTCCTAACTCATTGGAAAGGCCTGATTTACTGTAAGAAAGTCGTGGTAACAGATGTTTTTATCTTAGATTTACCAGATTTCTGCAAGGGAATTGCTCCATCCTAACAGGAGCTGTTCGAAATGTGTGTGTGCTGCTTTCAATAGGCTCTCGGCTTCATCAGTTTGCCAGCTGTTTTTTTTTTTTCTGCAGCCATGCAGTTTTTTTGCTTCAACATCTGACTGAGTGAGCAAAAACTGATAAGCTAGGGATGGACGCTGCTCAATACAAGATCCAAAAAAAGAAATAAAAAAAGGCTCAATCATACACTCTACATGCAGCACACCTCTGGAGCGAGCAGCCAAAGCGTCGATAATCCCCAAGATACAACTAACAGCGCTGATCTTGACAATAAGGCCTGTAGTCTCATGGATTACTCTAATCCCTTCGAGTTTTTTTTTTTCCAATTCATTGTCTTCTCCCCAGAGATTTCAGACATTTTTAATGACTTCTTTATCTCTGGACTAACAAGGAGATTTGTTTGTGCTTTTAAGTATGTTCTGTTAAGTAAGGTGGAGGCCCAGCACTCCGTCGGATTACAGAGGGAGACGGGGCGAAAGGAAAGGCCCATGCAGGCAGTATCAGGTGAGTCAGGCTTGCAGTAGAAGAGTGTTTGCTGTTTTATAAGCATGCTAGCACATATGAGTTGGTCTTGAAGAAATGTACTGAAATCATTCTGTGTTTCTGCTTGTGTGTAAATTACTCATGAGGAATTAAATATGTGTGATTTGCTTCGCATCTCCTTATTTTCCCCACTTTGCATCGGTTATGATGATCATTTACATTCATTCTTTGCAGTAATATGAAGGAGTGGAGTGTCTAAAATATGCAGCATGAAGTGTTTTGCCTGCAGGCATGAACTTGTATTTTTCAATTTGAATAATATTACACAGCAC
This sequence comes from Pseudomugil tenellus, assembly GCA_037177515.1. Taxonomy (NCBI): domain Eukaryota; kingdom Metazoa; phylum Chordata; class Actinopteri; order Atheriniformes; family Pseudomugilidae; genus Pseudomugil; species Pseudomugil tenellus. Next base: position 20,653,811 of record JBAMHX010000009.1, on the reverse strand, counting down.
ACTTTTGCAAATCCTGACTATCAACCTTCTCACCTGGAAATTAATACTATATACTACTTCCTACCTCTGCAGAAAACATCTGGGAGGAAATTGAGAGACAGAGCATTTTTCCCATCAGGTTTTATAGAGTTTTTTAAAACATCCTTACTAACAGATCCGGATGGTAAAGAACCAGATTAAAAGCTTGAAAAGGCAAATAAAGAAACTGCCCTGAAGCTTCCAACCCCCTTAGAAAGACCTTTCCGTGCCAGTTGTTTCAGGTTAATTCTGATTAACTGTATACACTGGCATGGAAAAAGTTTTATTTCTACCTCCTTCTTCATGTATTGGAAGGAAAATAGTAATCCATAGAATTCCAACAAGCTACAATCTTTGGTATGAGCAGCTGAAAGTAGTCTCCAGGAAAATTTCTCCTGGTTTCTTTTGCCTCTGATTTCCTGTCCAGTTCTTGTGTCATTCGGGATGCCTCTGTGTTTTTGTGCTTCTTGACAGCCGCCCTTCAAAGAGACCTTTCCCGATGAGGCTTCAGTGAGCAGAAGATGGATCAGTAGAATGTCCACATGTATCTTTCAGCTCCAGTGTACATTAATATATGTTGCTGCAAAAGATCCTCCAATTTTTTGCAAAGGTTACACTGCATACTTTAGCACAAACATATGTCACATTTTGGGGTAATCCTTTTTGTGTTGAGCATTTTCCATCAATGCAAAAAAAAAAAAGGGAATAAAATTGTGTGATTGTGTTACGTGTACACACATTTTTTATACTGGGATGATTGATAGATCAATGAAACAAAGCAAGTTCCTCTGACACTGGCAGGGCACAAGAACTGGACTGAAGATGAGTGAAAAGCAACGTCCAAAGAAAGTTTAAAAAAAAATTCTGAAAGCCTGGGCAACTACTGCTTGATACCTTTTCAAAAGATTACAAGAAAGTCTGGTTGCCTGCAAGCAAAGCTTAAAGACACGAGGTGCGGATAAAGACTGTTGGACAGTACTCAACAATAACCATATTAGTTAGATTTTAGGATTCTTTGGCTAAATTGTTGCACTTTTATCAAAGGTTTTATAGAAAAAATATAACTGTTAGCTTTAAGTATTCTAAAAGATGGTCATTCTGCTGAAAGTAACATCAGTAAAATAGGATTCATAAAGGTTCATCCATACATTTTCTACCGCTTATTCCCGAACGGGTTGCATTTTCACAACAAAACTATCACGTTATTACACTGTGTTCCAATTTTTTAAAATTAGGATGACAGCTCTTCGCTTCTGTAGGTTTTATAGACGAAATCCAAACTAAAAAAGCAAAATAACAAAAATAAGGGAAAAAAGTCATCTGCATAAGTAAATTTATTGCATGTAAACACAAACATTTAGAGGATCGGGGCTGTGAGCACCTGGGTGAGTCATTTTCTAATGCATGCTCTTAAATCCTTCCGAACACAGCATAAATATCCAGGACAGAGTCGTACTAAAGCCTTACTGTATCACACACACCCACACAACTCTCCAGATAACACAGCATCAAGCTGTGTTTCATAGCCTCCTTAATGTTTATGAAAATACTAAATCAGCTGCAAAGAGGAGAAACATACTGCATCTACTTACTTGTACATAACTCCAAATAATGCAAAATGTATAATAGAGTACAATAACAAACACTGTGGGGAATGACTACACATCACAGTGTATTGGCAGAACAAGCTTTTAGATGGGTTAAAAAGCTTTCCAAAGAGCAAAACATCATTACCCATCTGCCTGTATTTCTACTAAGTACTTTTCCAATGAAGCTGGCAGAGCAGTGGAAATCTTTTTCTATCATGGCCCTTTTTAATATGCGTATATACTTATCTTCTAATGGGACCCTCTCTGTTGCGAGAGTTTTCTCTGCAGCGCCCCTTCTCGTGGCATAATGGCCCATAAACTGAATAGTGGGAAAAGGTAAATAATTCAAGCCTTCTGCATTTGCCATGGCACACCTTGCATTATGAATTTATGTTGGAGGGGGTAAGAAGAGATTACAAATTACCACATTAGGGGGATGGTGGAAGAGAAGATGGGAGACAGAGTGAGAGTTCTCTCCTGAGCAGATAACCACTTAGAGAGTGGGCCCATTACACATGGAGCGGAAGTATCTGCTTAAGGAGGCCAGTGAGCTGCTGCGATTGGTCACATCCTGCTGCTAACAATGCTATTAACAGCAAATCAGGTAAGATCAGGAGCTTCTGCGTTGTGTAAGATAAGTGAGTTAGACCTGTTTTCACTTGATGTCTCATGCCGCTGTTAATAGTTTTACTTACTGTAAAGGTGTGCTGAATCACTCCAGTGCACGTAAAAGCTGTGCTGGAAGTGCGTTGCCTTATAACAATAAACAAAAACTAGGTAGACAACCTTTATCGCACAAACAAATATAGCAACCTTTTTATGTCGAGTGTTTTTTGATTCTCCTCATCAACCATCCTTTGACTAGTTCAAACTGGTTTGCTGGAGAGTGGACCCTGCTTTTAAGGAGCAACTTGGTTTGCAGTTTTTCCAAATCAGCACTATTCAAAATCAAAGTTGTGTTGAATCATAGCTAATCCCTCCCCAGAAAAGAGATGATCACACCGGTGGTTTGTTCAGCATTTTGAAAGAGACGTCAACAAACCCTCATCGCTCTATAACGTCATCGCATCATACCATTAATGTTTATCATGCTGTTAATCTCTAGTTCCAAACTTTGACAAGCTGATTTTATTTAACTCAGAGTTTGTTTTATTTTTTCAGGTAATGACCAAAAATATTACAGAAAATAGAACTGAGAATCAAACAAAGCAATGTACACAGCAAATGATTGAATGAATAAGTAAACAAATAAATAAACATATAAAAAATCAATAAATAGAAAAAAACTGCATCTGATCTTATCTTATGGGCATTTGGCCACAATCTCCTTTTGATATTCTTATTCTGTGCTTTACAACATGGAACACACTAACAAAATTATCCTCGAGTCCAGTTCTGATACCTACAGTTGCGCATATTTGTTTTCACAACGGACATCAAGAAAACATTAACGTCTAAAACAGCTCAAATCCTTATGATAAGAACAACCACTTATTAAAAGAGAGACTTTCATTCGGAAAGTGGAAAGAGCAGAAATAAAGTTGAAAGAAATCTCTCATCAGGCATCTGATGTAGAATATTCATCCAGTTGACCTGAAGTGTGATGTGAAATGTTCTCCCTTTGCACTGGTATATAAATGTCAAAAAGCATATTCTAGTCCATACTGAGGCAAGCATTGCTCATCATCAACCATATTTACCAGATTATCCTTGAAGCAAGACACTACTGATAGCCCAAATTAAAGGCTCACTGCTTTGACCCAGTGGAACAGTTCCAATATGACTTAATACTATGTATTATACTATGGCAGAGGATTCTTGGATCAAATGAGACTAAATTTGTCCTTTTTATGGGGGAAGGCCTAAACTGAGAGTGGAAAACAACACTCTAAACCCAAACAGAATGCTATTATCTAATCTGGCTCCTTCTGCGGCCTTGAAAATTCCCTGCTGGAAAAATTGTATACAGATGCTCTGATCCCGCCTCGTCTGTCCCAAATGTCCCCCCACATCCGGATTCTCTAGGGTGGAACTGCACTGTAATCGGCTGCGACCACTTGGGAGGTGCTGGGAGACCCCACCCCCCTCCCTCCCAAAATGGGTTGTGTTTCCGTCACTGTCTGATCACTGTGCTTAAGTGTTAAGATGTTATTATCAAACCATTGCTGTACTGCCTCCTGCACTGGGGCAGACCAGGGATACTAGGCTTTTTTTCATCTCTTACTACCCATGTGTTGTGTTCTGTCCCCCCACCTGCAAAGGCGCGCTGCGATACGCTGGCTGCACTTCAGAACAGTCATTACCTGTACTTGTCTGTATTTGTCTACAGTGAGGCATATAGGATTTTCTTTTCTTTTTTTATTTTTTATTTATTTTTGACCTTCCACCCAAGCCTATTCTCT
>JBAMHX010000009.1:20625962-20643884 GCA_037177515.1 Pseudomugil tenellus | reverse complement strand
CCCCTCTCCTGTCTCTATTTCCCAGGCCATGGATTGACCATGGCAGCATAGATCACCTCGAAAAAGCATTGCCACTAAACAGTCTGCAGCTGAATCCAGACATGCAATAACGTTAATGTGCTATGCACAGAGGAAGTAATATATTAACTCAATGCAGAAAGCAAGAGCGAATTTCAGATGGACAAAAGGAAATCAACAGAGTGTTCTGTTTTCAGATGAGTCCATTTAAAAAACTTTTCACTCGAAGTTGTAAGTGACATGCACTTAAATGACAATACCTATGGTGCAGAAGTATATTTTAGAATAGTGCTTCCAAAAAAATGTCTTTTCTCAAGAAGTAAAAAGTTCTTTCAGCAGGACAATGACTGACCTTTGTTCTTACGACAACATGGCTTTATATACATATTTACGCTTGATTGGCATGTCTGATTCCCAGATCTGCTTAGTAGGAAATTAGTTCCCAAACAACTATCTACTCTAATTGAAATTAAGGCCAATGTAACACTAAAGAGGCTTAATATCCTTAAATTCATGTTACCCCAAAAGCACTTTGTCTGTTAAGTTATTGTGTCACACTCAAGTGATTCAGATTGATATTAAACAGTAAAGATTTAGAAGATTAGCTTCAAGCCAGTTTGTTACAATGGCAGAGTTAGAGTAACTGGTTGTTGTGATACTGAGGAACAAGGAGGCTGGATCGCCGCCAACCCATTACCAGCCTCTTGCACTAATGAGCGAAAGTAAACGCGATGGTCCTTTGGGACAAAATCCTTTGTTTTCATGTCAGCAAAAGTGTGGTCTTAGATTACAGAAGCTGTTGTGCAACAACAGTTCAAGAAAGCCACAAGTTGCCATTGACAGACTCTAATCAGACCTGATTCAGATGAAGAAGGGATATGTGCTCACACTTCACACTTCCTCATACTTTTTATTGGAGATGCATTTTTGTCTTTCCCGTTGGCTATATCTGACTGTTCAAGAAGAATTGGGACAGCTGCATTTGACACAAACACGTAAGGAAAATGCACAATGGCTGCAAACAACAAGGGAACGGATAAACGTAAAACACATCACAACATAAACACACTGAGACAGGGTACATTATTAATTTATCATAAAAGTGCATCTGAGGAGGAACCAAACAGTTTTGCTGTGCGCAACAAAACAGAAAGAAACAGGCAGAGAAAGAGTCGCCGTGACACACATGAAGCCACATGTAAGACTGATAAACCTCAGACTGGTTACCACAGTGTTACCAGTCTGACCAGGCAATACATGTGGTTGTAACCTTTACGGAGGAGGATGACAGCGTCCTACCTCGTACTCCTCCTTGAAGCCGTAGCCTTCGGCGCACTTCATCTGGGTGATGTGTTGGAGGAGGTCTGCCACGCGGATGGCCGGGTGCAGCTGACCCGTCTGGTATGGCACATCGACGGCTTCCCGCTTCCTCAGGGAGTGAGTGTGCGACTGCACCAGGCTGCTGGTGTCGCTGCCTGTGTTCTGGCTCTCATCTGTGGAGCAAAAACAGAGAGAGGACACGGTGTGTCAGAATGGAGAAATCTGAGCTAATTTCACATCGTCTATCACCAACAGATCATCATTAGATACATCTGGGTGACATAAGGCTTGAAGCAGTAAATGGCAGTGTCATTTTTAGAGCTTATTGACATACAAAGTTGATATAAGTAGCTCAGGTGCTGTTGCTCTTTACACTAGTGCATATATCAGATGCAACCTTTTTCCTAAGCAGATGGCACTTTGTCTCATTTACTGTTAAGCATTATGTCACCACCCTCCAGATTGACAAACAACTCTCAGCTAGTAATCTGTTTGTTATGGATGGTCACAACAACACAACATCATTGAGTAATAGGATGAGTCATGTGGTGGGAAGGTTCAGGTCCATCTGTCTCAGTGTGGCTGGAAAACACTGTACTGTATAGCCATTTTTTCCCCAAGGCCCTTTAAGTAACACACATTTAATATGGCTACAATTAGAGTAAAATATGTCAGCGGCCATCAACTGTGAGAAACAGCACAGATCAATAAGAAGATTCGTCAGAAAGATGCTGTAAAACAAGTTTACTTTGTTTACTGGCGGTACAGTATACTGGCTCATTATGAGAGTCAGACTCCATTCCAGCTCTTTCATACTGTAATCCAGTCAGTGGCAGAAATGAGGCACAGATGCTTTTGGGGAGCCAGCGGACGATGGAGTGGGTGTCCAGAAACATGGAGGAGGAGGATGTGAGGGGGTGTGGTGGGCCACAGTGAGCATGTTGCAGCAGGCACCGTCAAAAAGCATCTCACAGACACAGTGTGGATTCAGCCCCCGCTACCCATACTTCCCCAAATCATGAACCAAACAAATAAAAAAAACAACAACTAAAAACCAAACCTGAAATAAAAATAAGAAAGAACCCAGGAGGGAAGCTGAGATGGGAGGAAAATGCATGGGGTGATGCTGCCATGGGGCACTGTATGTTTTGTTGACCATGCTAAGCTAATGGTGGCTTGGTGGCACAGTACGAAGGGTGGTGAGATGCTAACATGTCCACTTGTCATGCAATAAATCTTATAATGCCCATGTCAGAAGCAGCCTCTAAGTGTTGGCTTGCTTTCTGAGTAGACACCGCCTCCTTCCCCCAACCCGTTGCCCACTTGGGAAAACTTACCATTAATGGGCACTTTTTAGATAGCAGATACATAAGAGGTTACGTATGTAAAGAGAAAGAGAGGAGAAGAGACAGGAGAGAGGGGATAAGCAACAATACAGCATGAGAACCTGTTACAATTGAGTGTTTTAGAGCTACGCTAAAGGGCAAGATCACATGCCTCAAGCTAGCCTGGTAGAGAGCCTAGTCAGGGAGGGGATGTTGAGTGGATGGATGGGGCAATTTCAACAGTGCAAGACAAAACTAAAATTAAAAATAACTAAATAAAACAAGGAAGTCATGGATTTCAGGGGAGAAAATAGGAAAATACTGATCGTCTCTGGAGAAAGTGGTCCTTGTTTGACAACAACGCTTTTTACTTTTTATTAAATTATTCTGACATATTAAAATCATCTACCTTATTTACTTTAATTATATTTGCATACGCTTTTCAGAGTAACGCGAGATGCAATCAAAAACATCACCAGCACTGTAGACTGAGTCAGTTTGGATCATTAACCCTCAGCTGAGACAACGTGTCACAACTGAAAGCATGTGACCTTTTGCTGGTGGATGTAATTTTGATGTTAATTGTTTCATGCTTCATTGAATGTGGAACTAGCAGCTGTCACAGGAGCAGTGATGAAAAACACAGCTTTAAGTTGCACTGATGTGGAAAAATACACAAATAAAAATGCTCCAGCTTTAAGTTGTGCTATTAAAAATGCTGTTGTGCTGCTTGTGGTAAATCTGGAGCAGTGTTGCTTATTGCACACTTCATCTGTGGCCTTGAGTATTTAATTATTACAGTTCTAGTGCCCCACTTAGCAGCAACATAGCGTGTGCCGCTAGTAGCATCTGCTTGTGTAAAACACTGCACTTTGGGCTGTTCTGCATATTCAACAAAGGGTAGTAATAATTAAAGAAATAACAAAATGCTTTTGATAATTCTATTCTATTGCTGAACAAGATCTATAAACACTGGCAAAAGCAAAACAAAAACAAGTAGGTCAATAGCAGTTAGCTAAAGGCAAGGGGAGCGACATTAAAAAGAATAATAGAAAAGGTTGTTGTTTTGGAGGGAGGGAGGGGAACTCAGTGTGTAGTGAGGAGAGAGGGGAAGGAGGGGAGGGCAGCACAGCTAATGCAAGAATTTAAAAGTTCAGACTGAACGCATCCTCATTCTGAGAAATTTGTTGAGCTAAGAGAGCTTTCTTTTTTTTTCTTCCTTTAAACTTGTCTGTTGTGTCTAAGTGCAGCTGCTATGGCTTCAGCATGCTGTAGCCCAGGTTGCTGGGGCAAAAAGCCCCCCGCCCCTTGTTGCACTCCCCCTTCCCTTAGACACTCCCCCACATCCAGTCCACATGTCTGTCCATGCATATGAGAGGTCAAACACATAAGTGACATCACACGCACGACACGCAATGCGGATGGGATGGAGTGAAGCCAGCCTCAGCCCAGGAGAGCCCCTTGTAAGACGGGAAGGAGGGGGGATAGAGGGGAGGGTGAGAAGAAGAAGGACTAGAGGAGGTGGAGGACAGGGGGAAGCAGCAGGCAGGTATGAAGGTGAGGAAGCCATACTCAGTTAAAATAAACCATCCAAATTAAGATACAAAAGTTAGGAAAAAATCTGCCTTTTTTTGGGCTCACAGTTCTTCAAACAGTCATCTTGTGAATACAACGCGCTGCAACTTTCTTCAGCATAGAGATAAGAATATATAATCTGCAACAATGGTAAAAGGAAATGTGTCTCACCTAAGATAGCAGTTGGCACAAAGGGATCTGCTCAAACCCCAGAACAAGTGCAGAAGTTGGAGGAGGAAAGAAAGTTGTAGTAAATAAAAGAAGCAAAGACAATCCACAAAAACAACTTCAACAAAGACTAATGGACACTTTCTGTTGGTTTCCTGCCAAACAGTGTAACAAGAAATGCATTTCCTAGAACAGCTAATTATACAGTAAGTTTAGCTGATTATAAATCTAACTGGCCTTTACACCATCTAATAAATGAGCTGTGAAGTGATTACATAAGACACACAATTATGGATATTATTTGGTGGAAACTGAAGCTGTAATTGAACAGCTAAAATCCATCTTGGCGAACACATACTCGAGAAATGTAGCAGGGTGTAAACCCATTTCAAGTTCATTTATCTGTTTTCTCACTTGTGAAATAATTTTCTAATTCTTAAAGCACACATGAAGTCTGTTGGGTAAATTCATATCACACATTACAGCATCAGCTTGTAAATGACATGAAAAAGAGGTCTCGCCAACAATGCAGAACTCATTAAAACTGGTCGGACAAATCTGTCTTTTATTAATCTGTTGTGACACTTAATTTTGCTCGTTTTATAATAACTGAAATTTGTCATCATGGCTGTTCGGACTGCGCGGGAAGCACTTCTTTGATGGGATGTAGGATTAATGAGAATAGCGAGTGTGTTTACCTGGATAATACGAACTGGTGGGGATGGATGAACTGAGAGTGTTGGCTTTGGGAAGTGTGAAGGAGGAAGGTGATGATCCAGCTACAGATGGGAGGAAAAAAAAGAACACAATAAAAAGCATTAATACTCTGTTATTGTTACTGGAAGATAAAAGATGTAGAAACTATAAAGTAAAAATATAAATTATTAGTCCTTCTTTTAACTATAATTACAGACAATGTAAAACAGTGGTGCCTAAAGTGTGTGTGTGTGTGTGTGTGGGGGGGGGGGGGGGGGACCCACCAATGACTTTTAAAGATGAACTCCTACTATTAATAAGATTATTGCTAATGTATTGCTAATAAAGGCCAAAACAGCCATGAACAGCCATGAAAACATAATGATGCTTCTATTTGTGGTGTCATGATGACTTTTTTTAATTGGCTTATTATTATTGGCTTCAGATTTTTTCCGCCTGATAAAAGCTACCTTGAGAACACAAACATATTTCCATCTTATAATCATCATGGCAACTACTGATATTTGCAGTAATAATGAATTTAAATCCAAACTGCACCTGCACGGCTAGACAGAGCATCTGAATATGTGTGTGTGCACGCTGTGTACAAAACACACATATAGGAAGTAAAATGTTTTTAACCTTCTCAGATTCATGTTGACTGGTTCTGTTCTGCAGTCTGTAAACATGTTTACGTTTGTTTAGGATCTTTAAAAGGTTCCTGCTGCATATAGTATGCATTTTTTATTTTCACCACAGAGCAGTTCTCTCATTATTTAGTCAATTTATTAAAGCAAGAGACTCAGATGCTGCATATTTTGTCAAACCGGCTTCAAGGATGCCGATTGCTAGTCACAAATCCACTCTGATTTAGCTAAGTGACAGTAGCTGTCAGCCATTTGCTACAGGTAATATCACTACTTTACTGAACCATACTTCTTAAACAATGACATTTCCTTTTAATTCATTAAAGTGTAAGTGCATACCAATTAAATGATCTAAATCATTATTGCAAATATAAAAAGCAGAAAATCACAAAAAGGCAATATTATTTCTTAAGTCAGTTTCTATAAAGGTTTTCTCTAAAAGAGAACAGCAACTTTAAAGAAGGTTCAAGTCAAAGTTGATGCAGATTTTACTCCTGCACTTTAGTAGAACAGTAATTATGTGGGAAACAAAGTTACTCTGGCAGTTCCTCCCTGGATCTGCAACTCAAGAAGCATCAACGGAACTGCCAAAGTAAGGCAGTATGTTTGGGATTATAATCTGTCAACCATGATGTTTCGAGGCAAAATGACACTCCTGACAGAGATGTTAGGCCACGAGGAGTGAGAAGTCTTTGACAAGCAGAGTGCGACGTAACACATTTAAATAATTTGTGCTGGCAGACAGAGGGCCAGATTTGAACATCTTTGAACATTACAGACAGTTAATCAAGGTCAAAGTATATTTGGGGCTCAGCCCCTGCAGGGGTACTGAGACAGAGGCCGCTTTGGATTTTTAATCTGATGGTTTGGACTGGGATTATGCCAGGTCAAGCCATGGATGCAGACTTTGCTAAGCTGTCCATCAACAAAGCATTAAGTTTAACCTGGGACAGAGAAAATTAATAGGTTATCGCATCGGAGTGCCTCTAGCGTGTGACGATGTTTCCTCCATTGCTCGGACAAAGCACAGCGCTGAATCTGCAACCTCGTGGCACACAAGTTGGAAGCTCTAATGCTTATTGATAAGCTTGAGGTCTGCTTTGGGATTTCCAGATGTCATGATTATTGATTTAGAGAGCAGACTCCCTTTGGGTTCTTAGAAAGCAATTACAAAACAAAGTCCACGGCTGAACAACCAACGTTACTGGAAGAATTCTACGGGAAAAATTGGACCACTACAGATTTAAGTAAGCTTTTAGTTAATTAAGCCGAAATTAATTAGACAAATGAGAGAATTTTTAAAGGAAATGGACAAAAAGGGGGGAAGATACTCCTTGGGGCATAAGAAAGGGATTGGAGCTCCATGATTTCTATCAAAATCATACTTTGACGTCAAATTGTAAAAAAAAAAAAAAAAAAAAAGAAACGTTCCCCTCTTGACTTGACTTGAGCACAGACAACAATAGGGAGTTTTTCACTTTGAAAAACTTTAATATTAAAGATAAATAACTTTCAAGACTAAATTAAATCTCTGAAAAAGAAGAAATAAGAGATTTAAAGGCAGCTTGTCATTAAAAATTCATTTTTAGTACTAATTTATGCAGCTGAGATAAAAAAGGAGGGAAAAAAGAATATTAATACAGAAAAACTTACAGACTTTGGTCTCACACTAGTTTTGACACCAGTTATTTTTTAAGGAAACAAAACAAACTTTCTTTGCGTAGTTTTAACTTTAATGCAAACACTGCTGTGTTCATGTAGAGTTTATGCTAAAATTTGTACTTTTCTGCTCACATACTACGCACTACGCTAGATTTCCTCCTCACCCTACCAAACCCACCTGGTGTAGCTAAACTCTGTAACATGAGGCCATCTTACCTCGGCCATTAAGGGTGAGGGTACACTCGCTGCGGCCATTGAGAGTGAGTGCACACTCGCTGCGGCCATTGAGAGTGAGTGCACACTCGCTGCGGGTGGTCAGTGTGTGGTTGTGCGTATCCATGAAGGAGAGCGCTTCATCACAGTTGGTACCCTGCTCGGTGTAACTCTTGTCCATGGAGTTGACCATCACTGTCATCTCCTGGCGGGTGCTGTTCAGTGTCTCCTTACGCTTCTTGGCCAATTTTCTTCATGGAAAAAAAAGAAGCAATCAGACAAAAAATAAACAAAAGATAAACAAACAAAACAATGACGGTACTTGAATTGATCGATATGAAGCAAGTAGCAATGACTCATAGGTGTAATGGGATGGCGGAGCTAATGTATCCTGGACTGTGGCCACATTAGGTTTTATTAGGCACCAGATGCTTTTTCATGCAGAGAAATATAAATCCTTGAAAACGAGGAAAGGTGTGACACTCTAACCTAAATACATCAGGGGCCCTGATGATTTAAAATTAGCTATTATATTTTAGGGGCAAAGAATTAGACTTGTGAACATTGAACTGAAACAGTCAACCTGCTTTCATTGACCTACTTCAAGTTGATGTGCCTACAAGCGATCTGTTCCTGATCAAACACTATTAAAGTGTTGTTTGCAGACAGACATACAGATGTACACAGATTCATATAGAGGCGCACAGATCAAGGAGATGATTCTTGTCTTTGTAAAACCTACTGTTTAGCCAGTCTTGTCTTTTGAAGAAATACCCAATCAGGCTGAATAATTTACTAATTGTGTACCAAGCTGAGGCGCTTCACATGCATTTCATTACTGAAATACTGCAGTAGCTAAAAATCTTTAGTGTACATGACTAGCAAAAGGTCATGAACTCCTCCTGGCTTGAATTCACGCTCAGAAAATGCTATTGACTGTTTTAAGCAGCCAAAAATATTCGTCAATTCATTTTTTTGGTTGTGTGGCGCGAGGCATGCAGACAGTAGTTGTTTTATCTGGTTGGCCTTAACCCTCTCATGCATAGAGGTCACTACAGTGCACACGTATTTGAAAGCTTTATTTTATTCAAGTCATGATTGAGAATGATATATTTATAAATGAACGACTTCAGTGGACAAAAGTAAATTATCCAATACACTATCATTCAATGAAGAATAAATAAATACAATATGCAAGTGGACATAAACACACACATTAATTATTCAAGTTTTCCTTTGTGATAAATAGGAAAAGAAAATGATACAGCTGCGTGTTCATAAAATATTTAGATTATATAATCATGTAAATATATTATTCTATACCAATGTTTAATATAATACATTTAAATAAGTAAAATAAAAACCAATTTAACTACAATTCATAAACAATAAACAAAATAATTGCCAATTTCTCAAGAAGTAAAATTATGCAATTGAAAAATATGACATTGCTTTTTATAATGCATGCATGAAAGGGTTAATGCAAGACATTCTCATAATTAAGTCAATTTTAACAGTCTTAGATTTTTGTTATGAATGATTGCAAAAGAATAGGTGCAATTTATACTAAACATCTATGATGTTTAAAACAAACTATGAAGATGCTAAATATCAACACATATCCAGAACTTAAAAGATTAAGTGCAGCTTCACGGATCTTTCTTTCCATTTCATTTTGGAATTTTTAAAATACATGGTACCGTTTTTCTTTTGAATGATACAATAAGATTGTTTATTCATACCCCGCAAGAAACTTCCCAAAACTCTCAGTCTGCTCTGACTGGTCGACTACGACAGATCCTGTTAAGGTCTTATTCAGGGATGAGTAATTTACTGTGAATAATTTTCTGTGGAATAAACTATAAAGAGTAAACACACAAATACTTTTTCTCTCTCTTTGACAGCATATTTGTATTTAGGTTACAAACATTTAAAATGCAATTTATAGTCTGAAGACCTTTAACTCTAATAAGAATCTAAGAACGATGGCCTCTGATCTTTTCCAATTTTTTATGCGATGCTTATTCTCCCTCCAGAAAGAAGAAAACCTGCATCTTTGCACGTTCACTCTTGCATGTCAGGAACTCATGTGCACCAGCTTGCATGTGCTCCCACAACACAGTCATAGACAAGCACACATTATAGCTCCAACAGAGAGATGGTGCCTTCTGTGTTAGGAATCTCATTACGCTAACTTTGCAAATTCTACAGTTTTATTGTGAATAAGTGATTGTCTGTATTTGTAATACAAAATTGTGCTTTTTAAACAATTTTTAATTGAATTTGAAAAAAAAAAACAATTTTGAATTAGTTGGATTAGATTGTGGTCATCCCCAAACAACCAAACCGTGCTTTCACCACGATGTTTCATTCAAAGTCAACTTTTGAAGGATTTGCAATTGATGAGGAAGAGACTTTTTTTTTCACCAAACCAGCTGATATTGACCTTTGACTTCTTGGAGGAGGTTATTTACATGAGGGCATTTCCCTTTCGAAATGAATATTGCATCACACCAACACCCAGATGAACTTGCTCTATAACAGTTTCCCACATGACGTACTGAGGATGAATGCCAAACAGCCCGAGTAGGAAAATACTGCAGTAACAGCCATATCTGACGCCCGCCGCGATTCTTTATCTGGAGGGGAGTGAGTGTTGTAAAAATTAACTATGGCAACCCTCACACTGATCCTCGCACTTTGTTACTCTCCGCGTGACCCCTCTCCCTATTTGAATTGAAGTCTCTCTCCCGGACAACTGCTGTCTAATGATGCACTCCTGCTGTTTTGTTTTTGCAAATCTCCTATGTTTATTCAATTCCATCGCTGTCTCATGCCATATGGCAACAGGCTCCTGCTGCCTTCAAACAGTCATTTGCTCTAAAGGCCGCAACGTGAGGCTAATAGTGCATCCATTCCTCCGAACGCAAAGTGACAAAGTAGTGACATTTTGGTATGCTCGACCCACTTTTTTGCCTTTAATCTGCAATTAGAGTTGGGAACAAAATGGCAATCTTGTCTTCTTTTTTTCTCTGTTATAGCTTCATAATGTAGTAAGAAGTGAAGTGAGGAGGGGTAGCTGCACACACCCCAGGCAATATTAAGACTGATTCAGCACTGTGTGCACCGACCGAGAAGACTATTAAGAACAACTATAATCCATGTTTTGATACTGTATCAGTGTTCTTAGTCCCGCGTCTGCAAAGACTTGGATTTCCGCTTTCTTGGCGTGCATGACAGCTGAAGCGAGAGTGTTGAAGATAAACGAGGCTGCAGACATCAGTGCCAGAAAATGAGGAAAGCGCCAGCAATACTGGGGTGTTTGCAAAGCACTGTGGGTGTTAGATGAAGATTAATTGGCATGTTTTTCTCTCCTCATTTGTAAAATTTAATGATAGATGACTATAATCTTGGCTCTGATATGCTGAGAGAGATAGCAACAGGAAGTGTACAGTAGCGCGTATGTGTTTGTTGATGAATGTGAGCATTTATGATATCCTGAGTTAGTTAGCGTAAGTTTGCACATGTAAAGAGCTAAACAAGAAATTTGTACGAGTGACTGCTTTAAGGCATGACTTATAATATAAAAACATATTTCTTAGCACTACATGCGCACAATTTTTGACATAGTTGTTTGCAGAACTCAAGGGTGAGCAAATATCTCAGGTAACTATTATAAGGACACTCTCATTAGAGGTTGTCTGCAGTTCAGCGCATGGTAGGCCTGGTATATCTGCGATCTAAATGAGCAGAGCTCCTAACTCAGTGGGTTCAGCTACAACAAAAAGGCAGACGCACAGATTGCATGTCAGAGTATCTGTTCAGTGGGAGGGAACACTGCAGCAAGTTCGAAAACAGGAGCTTCAAACCTCGAGCCCAGCATGGCAGGTCTCATTTCTGCACCGCAACAGCCAAAACTTTGCGACACTGTGACAAAGAGGGCTTCATTAAAACTAATTTACACATGGGTGTATGCTTGTTTTTATTTAACTGTGATCCAGCTGGGAGGGGCAACAGAAGGATCTTTGATTAACACAGTGGTGGCATTGCAGTAGTTGCTTCCAAATCGCCCCGGTGTGTGAAACTCTGTGCCATGAGTTTGTGTATCATTATTCCATACACTTAGACATGTGTGTTAATAGCAAATGCTTATTCTAAATAACAAAAATACAACCTGATAGCTTTTTTTTGGTAAATATTCATATATTGTGATTTTTTAACCCCCAGCCTGCAAGGAAAAATATATAGTATCAACATAATGAGGCTCAGTAAGAAATATACAAACATGTGCTTCTGTATTCACCACTTTAATGCTCCACCACATTGTGTCTGTCAAGGATCGGGGGTGGGCAACTCCGGCAGTGCCACCGTCTTGCACGTGTAGGGATTTTTCCTGCTGCAACACACCCGACTCAAATCAATGAGTAATTGGCAGACATGCGTCGAGTTTTGCGTCAAATTCTGCTCTCTCGAGGACCGGACTTGCTCACCCATGGATTAGATCAATAACACGTCTGTCCAGCTTGTTACAACTTTCCACTACAAACATAGCCAAACATTCAAATATAGCAAAATAATTATGTTAATTAACCATTAATGTTTCTCCTGTCTTCATCAAATTTATACATTTCTTTTCCCCCTCCATTAAAAAAGTACAACTTTGCTTTGTCAAGAGGAACTATATGTATATATGTATATATGAATATACAAAGTTCCTCTTGATGATCTGAATTCTTTATTTATTTTAGTTACATCATTGTTCGTCAAGATTTCAATGCTGCTGGACATGACCGGAGGGGACAGAAAAAGAACAAGAAAGCAGGAGAAAGGGATAGAGAAAACAAAAAATACAGAAAGAAGAGACAGATATACACACCACAAAAGAGAAACACAATCCAACCATACATACACATACATACATACGCACATACATACACAGAATAAAAATTTGAGGCCCATACATACGTATGAAAGATTGGTGCTAGCAGTGCCGTGATGCAAAACATACAAAGTGAAAAAGTGCTCACAGGAAAGCGAGCATGCTCCATTAAAAGTCTAAATATTATTCGGGTTATTGAGTATGCACAGTTTTGTTAATGTTGATATCAATAATCTCCGTCTCCATCCACTGCTGTCCGTCTGACGGTGATCACAATCAAATATGTTCAAACATGGCAAATGATTTATGCTACATTATAAAAATATAAAACTCATCAGACTTTTGGAACAGGAACAAACATTGTGTAAGATTGATTCCAAGCATCAGAACAGCAATGTATTTCAGATATTCAGTTCTCTTTACCAATCGGTCCCATTCCTTTTTACTGATTATAAATCTTTGTTTGTCTTTTTTAGTTTAGTGAAAACCTCCAGAGGACTGGTGAGGGTGGAGGTGGGAGGGCATAAGGGGAATACCTGCATTTATTGTAACATTTCCACAGCTTTATAAAGGTGATGTTGCTTTTACACAAAGTATTGTAGTTTCAATGGATTTCTTTTTACACCTCCTAAGACTTGCTCATTAAAACCTTCCACTTGCCAGTGCCACTGTGTTTTCCCAGAGAGTCTGCACTCCCATTATGGCTGATAAGACCAGGAGCCAATAAGAATAGGAAACTAAACAATAATTAAATACTTTCCATCAAAAGCTTTCAAAATGTTATCATTTTTAGTATTAAATAATTATGATTTAGATTATTTAAAGAGAAATATCTTATACCTAATAAAATAACAAGTGATCAAAATTTTTGATTGATCATTGCTATAAATTATAACTATAAACACACGTGAGGAGCTGTTGCTTGTAAGTGTTGCCTTTTCCACCCCCAAAATCAGTTTTTGTGACTCTTTTGATGGCATAGACAGTCATGCACATTTCTGGAGCTGTTGTTGTCGAGCATCATCCTGAAGCTGAGAAATGTTACATCGTTGCTGTTGGGATGTTGAGTTCTGCTTTATGTATGGCACGTTAGCAGGTGGATATCAACACTGGTCATTTTCAATTCGCAACATGGTGAATGTGGTTAAATAAATACAGGAGAGATACAGAGTAAGAAATACAAGAGAACCAACATCACACTGACTTTTAGCTGCTCAGAGTGCAGGTATGATCGGAGGAAATCTCACTGAAATATTGATAATCACCAAAGTTCTATAGTGTCTCTTAATTCCAAAAACGTTTGTGCTATGGCAACGCTGTCAGAGACAGATTTTCTTTGTGTGTGAAAGAGACACACTGTGTTAAAATTCACCCATTTAAACCAGCTCCTTCCTTGCATGGAATTCCTTCGGCCTGCTTGAGGTGCTCTTTGTCTTCCTTCTTCCTAATCAAGATGCAGAGCTTGTAGGTGCAAAACTCTGCAAGGCTTGTACCAATTAATGTGATTCTTGCTGCATGTTCCACTTGTAAGGTTTAATGAAGGTGTTTGCCCAGAGCACTTTGCGTTATACATTGTACATTTAGTAGGACTCCTGTTTCTGACACTGAGTGAGAAATGAGTTATTGTGGAAAATTAGATTTAGGAAGAATTTGGATAATTATATGTGTGGTTCTTTTTTTTTAGTCAACAAAAAAAAAGACATTTTTTTGGTTAGAAATATTCTCGATATTTGATTGTA
Organism: Pseudomugil tenellus; assembly: GCA_037177515.1. Lineage (NCBI taxonomy): Eukaryota > Metazoa > Chordata > Actinopteri > Atheriniformes > Pseudomugilidae > Pseudomugil > Pseudomugil tenellus. The sequence continues at coordinate 20,629,642 of JBAMHX010000009.1, read as the reverse complement.
TTGAGCATTTTCTCTTTTTCTGTTTATTTCATTAGTGTTTAATTACTAATGGCAGAAAACTCATCTGCTTTTATTTCCCACCATGTGAGTCATTTAATTAAGTATTTCAAATAATTTATGACATGAGTAGTTATCCCAGTAACAGTTACAGCCATGTGACCTGTCCAGAGTGTACCCCGCCTCTCACCCAATGTTTGCTGGGATGAGCTCCAGCTACTTGCGACCCTTTATTGTCATAAGTGTTACAGATAATGGATGGATAGAAAGTAATCGTTGAAGATCTGTCAGCTGAATGTGCTTTTATTTTTAACACTCACAATCTCCTCCCTGATGGAACTGGATGACGTTTCATTTGTCTCAATCTGGTCACAGATAAGACCCAGGTGCATGCATGTGATACAAACTCACTGAAAAGTAACTTGAAGTGATGCACCAATCTTGTGAGGAAGCGTTTTTATTTCATGTACACAATGTGATCCAGTGAATGAGAGTCGATTGGCAGAGGCTTATAACCAAAGCGACTTGCATGTACGAAGAGATCAATTAACCCAACGTTCATGTCTCGAGGAGCTCAATGCATTTGCGAGAAGGAATCTCAACCTTTGCATTAAAAGATACAAACTAACTCAATTCTTCATTTGGAATTGTTTTTGGGATACTTTGGTGCCCTGAAAAAAGACTAATTTGGCATCAATATTGCAGCTTTTCCTTTTGGAGCTCTCCTCAGCCAGTCAAGGTCAATCTTTTTTCTTGCTCTCCCACCTTTCCTCCCCTTTTTCTTTGCCGCCAATGTGTTGATATTTAGTTGCTGGCACGTGAATACAGGAACATAAAGCTGTGAAGTCTGGTTTTTTTATCCTTACAAAAGCTGCAGGACAATGGCAGCTCCAGGAATCTACATGATTAATGTAAGTGTAACATTTAAATGAGTCAGAAGCATTGAATTCTAAGCTACAAAACTTACCTAATATTACCTAAAGGGATGTTTGAAAAAGGTTTTAAACTGTAAGTGAGACCTCGCCTCCTTCTGTTTACTATGCGAGAGAGAATTAAAGTTGCTGTTGTAAACTATGGAAGATATATTGTGATTAAAGTATAAGCGATGCAGTTGATAATTGGGATTGGGATTGGGATAATTCATACACAGTGTATCTGAATGTGAGAAATTTACATTAATTGTTTGAGTTTTTATTTAGCATAATATTTGATATTTACAATTATATTTGGTGTATTTTTTTATTTTTCATATTTACTTAGCATTTCCTGCAACTTGATGGATGATTTAATCTCTCATGGGAAATAAAACCTGGCCTATGCCAATTGATCTCTGTTGTCCCCAGCAGCTACATGCAAAGCAGCCCAGCACGGCCACCTGATTAAAGAGTGGTCATATATTTGATCACACATGTAACTGCATTCCTAATCAGCACTCTGACTGATGTTATGTTGGGTGATAGTCCTTATAGCCACCTCTGGCAGTATACCTAAAGTGCATTTTTTGGCGACTGCATGAGCTTCTCATGCTTTTAAAAGACTTTGATGAATGCACAAGAGCATTAATGTGTTTCATCAATCATAGAGGTGTTATAAGCTCATGGCTGGCAACAAGGCTGTCATTAGAGTGGCAGATGACTTCAGAGAACACTCCTGAGGAGAAAGTGTAAAAAGTCTATAATTAATCTGACTATATAAACCTTGGGTGTATGGAATATGTTGCTTAAATTTGCAAGAGATTACTTGAACTTGGACAAACTAATGAAATGAATAACAGGACATATAAGGAGGGTGAAAACCCTTCCTACGTGGCACATCCCTGCCGTGATGCATTATTTGCAGCATCTGTCACTTGCAAAAGAGCAAAGCAGGGTTCACCACACATTTTAAATACTGTATGTGGATACATTTGTCCAACACGTGCTTTTTATGGTTATGTTTTACCAGGAGATGCAGACCTTGTGTCAATCATTCTAGACATTAGCAATTATCAAAACGTCATTTAACTTGTCGAGGCCTGTTAAGTTCTTTGGGCCTGTCAATGAATTGACTAATATGTAATGCGAAAAAAAAGTCCGAAAAGTGCAAAGAAGGATTGTAGATTAGTTCAACTCAGTAATGTTTCATGAAGTTATTTATGATCAAATGCAAAATATTAAAATCAGTTCAAGAACTCTATTAAACGAAATTATTCCATATGAGGCAACTTTAAGAGGAGTTTGAAAAGTTCTATAATGTCACTACTGATGCTGGGAGTAAAAAGAAAGTCACGGCAAAGGTCTCCTGTGAACTGGCAGTTAAACACCAGTGTTACCATCTGAAGTGAAGCTATGCTGAATGTCTGGTGTAAAGGGGAGGGAAGTAACTGCAGTTGCCTGCCTGAAAGTTGGTGGTTTGATTCCAGGCTGAATACAAGCTGAAGTGTTCTTGAGCAAGACAGTGAACCCCACGTGTCAGATGTAAGTCGCTTTGGACAAAAGCGTCTGCTAAATGACTGTAAAACTAGTAAAGATAGGAAGTACATGCTTCCAAATCTACACTTTGCAGCTTGATTAAAGTTTCAACTGTGCTCAAGCACAAAGGAAACTCTTTCTACAGGAAGGTTTTATGACAATAAAATATGTTTAGGAGCGAAAATGGGTTGGATTCAGTTCCAAGAACACATTTCCTACTGTTAAGCACGCCTGTGTTTGCTTCATGTACTGGTGAATTCTGCACAAGATCGATGGGAAAACTTCGGATAAAAAGTTAACGTTCAATTCTTTGTGGTAAAAATCAAATTAATTGTCATGTTTGAACCAAAACACAGCGGGGTGCTATAACAGATCAATAATCTCAAACATACACTAAAGTTGTTTATGGAATTAATATCTGCAGCTAACATTAAGTCCGGAGGCCTGACAAAACGTGACAAACACCCTAGAACATCTCTGTCCCCTGGGTTGACTTATCCCGACATTCAGGATCTGGATAAGAGCTACGATGAGGCTGGTTATCAACTCAAAAAGGGGTGGTGTGTGTGTAGCGTCTTACCAACTACAGACATGGAGAAAACCCTGCAGGGCTCCATAATTCGCCATGGAGGAGCAGACAATCGTTCTTCTGAAATATGAAGGATTTAAGGACATCATCCAATAAAAAAGCTACACTGTTGTTGTGTGAGCATGTTTTATGTTAAAAATGTATACCTCGCTGTGACGACATGTGTAACTGGGCTTTCAGCCATGTGAGACCGATTTTATTAACCTCGGCCTTACTGGAACAAGCCAAGATCAAGTTAAAAAAGTACTACATATTTGTACACGAAAATACTTATTTAATCTCATTAAAAGAGATGGCCTTAAAAACTCTCTCTGCTGAGTGTTCCTCGCATTGACACCATTAGAACCGGCAGGCCATTTGGTCAGGAGGTAGCGCTTTTATGCTCATACTAGAGCTGATTACCTGTTCAGTGCAAGTTACTACTACGGCGATTTATACCGTAAGAAGTCTTAACCCTGAAGATAGCTTAGTAAGCGGAAATCCAGCTTTGTCATGCAAGCTTATGATCTTAAAGGAGAACTTCGCTTTTTTTTAACCTGGGGTCTGTTGTCATCTTTCCTTCCATTAATGTGAGTGATGTAGAGATGAGATAGCAAGATAGCTCCAGTATTTAGCTGGGCTGGAAATTAACAGTGCAGCTAACG
>JBAMHX010000009.1:20608776-20625862 GCA_037177515.1 Pseudomugil tenellus | reverse complement strand
CTACATCACTCACATGTATGGAAGGAAAGATGACAACAGACCCCAGGTTAAAAAAAAGCGAAGTTCTCCTTTAAATACATCCGACCGCTATGAGTTGTATTTCATCGTAAATTAAAACAAAAAGAAACATGCTGAAATATGTAACTGAATTTGAACTAGAAGCTTTTTGTTACTTATGTCTAGTAAACATATAACCTGCTCAGAGACTTAAAGCCCAAAAATTGCCTAATAATGTACAATATATAAACGAATTGTGTCTCAAATCTGTTTTTTATGTCCCTCTCTGGGTAAGTTATGGAAATCCTGTCCTGGAAAAAAACAGAAAAAACTCAACATTTGTATCTTTAATGACAGCGTGTGCATATTTCACCAATCTTTGAGGGTGTGCACCTTCTTCCTGGGGCATTGTAGACGAAAAAGGTGAGTGGATGTTTTTTTTTTGTTGTTGTTTTTTGTCATTTTGCTACAGAAGTCTGTGGGAAAAATCCTCATCTGTATCACGTCACTATAAAATTCCTACATTTGCAATGTATTTCGCTGCAGCATCTGTTTGCTGTCAGGCCACATTTCCTCAGAATGGATGATTGTCCCTTAATTTTAAGCATATATGACACTGTTATCTTGAGCGCTACAGACAGAAGTTACTAAAATGTGACAATACTTTCCACCCCCTTTTGATGCAAATTTATGGAGAAATTTTAGTAAAGTCCACTTGGTGAACCACTATGACCCATATCTTACAAATTAGCTAGAAGTCTAGTATCATGACATCACTCTGTATTATTGCAGAGTCCTGGTGTAACTGCGCTACGGGAGTTTTTTTCAATAAAAAATGTTACGACCCCATCATCCACTCATAGTTCTTTATAAATTTGAACTAAACCACAGCAACAACATATTTTTACCACAACAATGCCAAATAGTACTTACTTTCTATACTAATAGTAATACTTTCTGGATGGCAACCAATCCTTTCCTGCTTAGTTTAGCCATTATGTGCATTCAGCTTTGAAGATGCCACACCGCTAAGTCGCTGGGGCTTTGTATGCAAGACAGCTGTGATCTAGCATGAGTGACACACTGAGTATTCAGAAAAGTATTATCTCCAGGTGTATTCTGAGATGTTCTTTGATGTGAGGCAGCCTCCATTCTTTTCTCTGATCACAGTCATCTCAAGACAGATTATTCGCCATCCATCACAAAGGCCGTACAGAGGGAGCCTATGAGCTACAGCGGGGAAGGCAGAGCTGCAGAATAAGCTTCTTTACCATTCAGCGGAGTGATGTGGAATCATCTGCTTTATTAAGAGTGAATAAAGCCGCACTGTGGCTATTGTTTTATGATGTTGCAGACATCTGAATAGAAAAAAAGGATTTTCTGTGGTCATATCTGCTTGTTGCGTACATCTTGTCAGCTAAAGACACAACTCCACCATCACCATCAAATCAATGGGATGGACGTGCAATCAAACCGCAAAAATTAGAAACATGCTAAAAAAGAAGGGAAGAAAAAAAATCAGGAAAGCTGAGGCACTTTGATGGGCGTGAGGATGGAATGGGGGTAAATAAAATTGATAAAAAAAACATCTATATACAGTCGCATGCACATGGAGTCAAAATCGATAAGGGAACATGTTAGCTCATGCTTACAATTCTAGAATAAACAACCTATAAATGTACACCTAGACAGAGCTACTGATTGCTCTTCAGCAACTGAAGATACATAGAAACCTACGCAATGTTTGGACTGTCTCATTGAAGCTCTGCACACAGCTGAAGCAGAGATGCGCCATGATAGGCACCTCAAAAAACATAGCTTTGACAAGTCAACAGAGATGAAATCATTGGAGGCAAATGAAAAATTCAAACTCAGTAAAAATGCAGCGGTTGCTGCATTGATCCCCATCCCCCACCCCCACCCCCCCCCCCTCTCTCTCTCTTTTTCCTCTTTCATGTGACGAGTTTGGCAGCCATACAATCATTATAGCAATTTAGTTAATCATTTGAGAAACAGACTCCTAAAAAGTGTAGGAGAAATTATGTCAGCAATAACATCTCAGTGGCAGGTTTATTTGTGGGGGTGTAGCTGCGCCTGTCTGCTTTTGTCAGAAGTCGTGCCAATGTGACATACAGTGTGATGTGCTCGTAGTGTGAAGATGCATTGGAGTGGCGTCTTCCATTCCTCCAGCAGAGATTACAGTCAGGCCTCTGTAATAGCTCTGGGCAGGAGGTGGATGACATGGCTCTTTGCATGCATGGGAAACAGTGTGTGGGTGAGAAGCATGGCACTAACATTACACAAAGTGGTTACTTACAGGTAGTAAGTGTAGGAGTGATAGGTTCTTCTGCCGAGTGGGGTGGTGGTAGGATTTAAGCAGTGGAGGAGGGGAGGGGATGGAATGAAAAGGAAAGAAAAAGTAAAAATATATTAATGTTTGAAAAAAGAGTAGAAATGAACAAAATCAGATATGGTGGCACACGTGAAGGTAAACTAGTGATCGTGAGGGCAGAGGTGATCGCTTGGAGTTATGTCATGCTTTGTAACGGGAGCCTCAGTGAAGTAAAGAAACTTTCACAACGTTGAAACTTAGCTGCTCCCCTTCCATGAAAACATCCTATAAACAATTACCATATCTGACCTTCAGGTTGAAACTTAATGAGTGGATTGAATGTCTAAACACAACTCTGATTCCCTGTTGGTAACATTAAATTACACAAAATTTAAACGATGAAGTCTTCTCCATCTCCGGTTTGATTAAGGCTAATTGAAAGCAATTCCATTACTCCGTGCTGATTCTCACAGCCACCCACTGATTCCTGCACTACACAGACAGGCCCTGCTGTAGAAAATGAAACTTATATTACAACAAGAATACACATAAAAAACACACAAAAAATTATTATATTAGCAACACAACTATGCCTTCCCACGCAGCTACATCTACTTGATCTACTGTACCGACCTTTACATTTAAACTCAACACATACCCGTAATATTAAAAGACACCTGATACATGCTATATTTCACATTATTTATTTGTCTCTGCTTTTTTCACAAACAAAGATGTTGCAGAAAAACCAACTTGAATCCATCAAAGAATTCCCTCAATTCTGCAGAAACCGATAGTGTTATTTCAAAGTGCACTGTGGGCAAAATGGGGGTTGGTATTTGCTGAGCTTTAGCTCCCCTGTTTGCTGGGATATGCACCAAAGACCTCTCCAGAATGGGGTCCAGAGCTAATGTAAACTTAGCCTTCAGCTATGCGGCCATCCTCTTTCCTTTTGAGCCTTTCATCATATTTTCTCTTTCTTATCTCCTCTGTACTGCTCTCCACACCAGAAAAACTCAAAAACACTTTTTTTTCTATTCCCATTCCAATGTCACTGAAGCGCTGCACATTTGTTTATGGGTGCCGTAGAAAGGGATAAATTTTTCATGCCGCACTTGTATCTCGTGGCTGTAAACAGCGTTAATGGGCCGTATCAACATAATCAAATTAATTATTTACGACGCAGTTGACAATGGTACTGTTTCAGAGAGGAACATACGAACTGATAAGACGGAAATTGCTTATTATTGAGCATCGTGCTAGTAGGTTTAGGCTCTTCCACAAATCTTTAAGGAGTATTTCAGCTAGTAAGGAAAGGAGCTTACCTTTTCTTCATGAGCAGCACCACTCCTAAGAAGATGATGACAAAAAGGAGGATACCAGCAATGACCCCTGCGATCTTTACAGTGTGGTCTGTTTGCTTCTCCGGCTCCACGGCATCGGGTTTGTGAGTAGCTGCACCTGCAGAACATCATGATGGATGATGATCAAATGAAAAAAAGGGGCAAATATTAGAGCAGAGTATGGATCTAATCTTTTTGTTTTGGCATGGAGCAAACAATAGGTTATTCTAATGCCCTTTTATTCGACAGTGCAGAGAACTGAGTGTGACGTATGAATAGGTTTAACAGTAAACACACACACACTCAACGGTAAAAGTAAAAATAAGTGTATAGTTGTTCCTTTGCTTTGTCCTTAGTGGACATCAGCACTCTTTGTTAGAAGCTGCACTGCAAGAGATAAATCCATTCCATCTTTACCCTTGGTTAATCATATTTGGGGCAAATAGTTGCTAAGCTGTAGAAAAATGTAAAATGCAGGGCAGGAGAGATAATACCCGCAAAGATAAAAATTCCTGAAATAACCAAAACATTAAATAACCGTCTAGGAGGAGATAGCCAACAACGAGAGACACAAGGAGATTGGGCAATCTAAAAAAAAGCTGCATGTTTTAACAGCATCTGCTTCCTGGGAAGTGATAAGAAACACACTGAGGAAGGAAATGTTACCGGCATCACAAATGTCTACCTGAGCAACCCCATTATTTCTTGTCACCAGAGGTAAATTTAGAATGACAAATTGTTATGTCAGACAAATCTTTTGGAGCAGGCTCTCTTCTTTCATCACTTTTTGCTATTTTCTTTCCCTATAAAAAAAAAATGTTGTTGGCTCTGCTGCGCCTTTTTCAACAGCTATAGTCTTCATTGAATAAGGTTTATATTTTTCAGGCAAAGTGACAGGGAGCCGGATGACCGAGCAAGATGTGTAAAGTGACGGCAGTGATTTTGTTTCTATATACCGTCAGGGCCAAATCCCCATTAGACCAGTGGATGTTGTACATCCAGTCAATAGTCTCTCCTTCCTGCCCGAGAGAGCTCAAGAATTCATGAGCAACTAGAAAGTGAGTAGAACTTGTAAAACTATACTTCAGGAATATTCTGTTCTTTTTTAGTTTATTTTTTATCCAGTTGTCACAGCAACTCTCAACAAAAACCTAATCTCCTCAAAATAATGAGAAATATTCATGGAAGAGGATTAGCGAAAACTGCAAGACTGATTCATCAAAATGACAAACACACCTCAAAAAGGTCTTTCATGTCCACTAATGCTAAGAGGGAGACAGATAACAGCGTCTTCACATCTTTGATTTAATCACCATGCCGGTATGCAAATTGCAAGGCGATAACAGAATAATCACACACGTGCAACATTCCACTTGCTTTAATGTTGAGCGAATCTTGAGTATGCTTGCTGCAGAAGCCGTCAAAGAATTCTGTGGGTCTGACCTGTTAGTTGGTTGTCACCTGCCGCCGGAGCGATGCGTATGTAGGGGGTTGTAAGCTGAGTCACAAGTATGGCGGCTGAGTAAAGTCAGTGGATCCAGGATGGCATGCAGGGGGGAAAAAGAGAACAGAGAAAGAGAGAGGCCACACTGAAGCTGAAAACGGTCAGTTCCCATCAACATGCAAGACTGAGGCAGAAAAAGACTCCTGACAGAAGTCATTTCACACAGTTTAAAATCTTTGTGAGTCAAATGCAGTGATCTAAAATCCCTTCCTTCAACTGCTCCTATCATACTTCTAGTATATGCCATTTTATTTAATCTTTTTTAACCAGGTGGATGTAGATTTTGGACGTCATAAAGAAACCTATAGTGGAGCTGCACGCAAACTATAGTACACGATATATGAGACTGTCAGGGCATGTGACAGGACCTCCTACAGCCCAGAACAGAGTGTGACTACGACTCCCTCTGGCCTTATCAATTCTGCGCCCAGATCAATGGTGCTTAGACTTTATCACCCTTAATGTGAGGAGCAGGACATCCAGGCAGCATAGCTAAGTACCTACAGACCTCGCTGGGCACATAGACTGTCTCCCAGTCATGGAAAAAACACATTAACAATCAATATATCGAGTCAAAACTCATGTTAAAACTATTCTGTGGAAATTTTTCTTTTGACAAAAGGTAAAATGAATTCAATAGTAAAGGAAAAAAAAAAACTAAAATATGTTAATTTTGTTAGTTCTTAGATAACAAAATGCAAGTGATGTTAGGAACTACAACTCCCAAACATTTTTATTTGCAGAATCTTGTCCATCCCCTACCTTTGGTGGCAACTCGAACACAGTCAATTTTGGTTTCCTGTTCAGAGAAGGAAGACAGAACAGGAGAAAGAGGGTAAGAATGATTATAAAACCATTCACAGGCCTGCACACACAAGAAAACACCAATGACAACACCAATCTGAGAACCCATGGTTACAACAAAACAGCGTGGCCGGTTCCATGCCATCCCCTATCGTCTGTTGAGCTCAATGACTGTGACACAAAACGCAGTTAAGCGAGAGGGCCAGCAGCACAGATTAGTGGTGCCGAGCGGCTGATTTGTCAGCCAACAGTGATCTTTCGGCAGCATGCAGCTCAAGGTGGTCAGCGACTGTAGAGAAACCAGAGCACTGTGACAAGCGACACCAACCCACCAAGCAGGGCTCCAAAATGACACATCAGGGAGACTTTCAGAATATGTAATGCACTTTCGCTACTGACAACAGCCTGCAACTACATAAAAAATAAAATTACAGCTCTCAATGTTGACAAGAGAAGTTTGCTGTCAACAATAGTCCAGTGAACAGAAAGAAGGACACAGACAGGAGCAAGGATGCAATGAGTAATTTAGCACAAAAGACGTTAGTGCTATGTCCCTGTTTGTCCCAGCCAAGCTTCACAGAAAGGAGACAATGTTTAGAGGCCATGAGAGCGCTGGGAAGTGGAGGGAGAAAAATGCATCAGTGTTTATGTGATTGTCGCTGCATGTACATTCCCATTATTGTAGCTTTTACAATGTCAGATGGTACTTATTTTAGGCAACATTACAAGAAGTCGCATTTGATAGTTATTCCAATGAAAAGCTAAAAATGAAGTTAAAATGCTTTTTTTGTCCAAAAGGCCAAAACAAATTATACCCTAATCATCAGGCATTAATAACGGGTTGCAGGATCATCTACTCTCAGTGAAAGCCTAATAAAAGAGAGTGCACTGGACCACGGTGGATAAAAACACAAAATTCTAAAATGTCAAAGATGCAGAGATGTCTGCTGCATCAAACAAAACTCTTTTGTTTTCTCTGTAGAAAGCGGAGAACCATTGCATTACTCACTGATTCACCATGGAAGCTTCTAGACTGTTTGTGCTTTCACCCTCATGAGCCAACTTGCTAATTGGATTCAGTGCTGCTACACATATTATTTGTACTGCCTCCTTAAAGATGTGCTGGTGTTTCTCAAAGAGACCGTTTGTTCTGATTCTCATTCTGGACACAATCAATGTGCTTCTCAAAGCGACCTCTAAGCGAGCTGTGGAGGCACCTAGGCTAGGACCTGTAAGAATGGTGACCTCGTTGTTTCCTGTCTCCAATTCTTAAACGCTGATTGGATGGCTGCATCTCTTAAATGCTGCTGATCAGAGGTTTGTACTGCTTTTGGCATAAAGCTCCACTGGAGGAGGCAGGAGAAGGCAGGAGAAGGCAGCCATGGTAATAGAGGGGGAGAGTGTGTCAGGACACACTGTTCTGCATTTTAAGTTTCATCCTGTTGTGAAGTGTTAAGATTGAAGATGCTATTGTTGGTACAGCCCATGTGAGTACTTCCGCATCATGCAGCATCTGCATGAGATTGCAATGCTAAATGCATATGTCTGCTTTAGATGTGCAGTCAGGATGTTTGTGCCCTGAACCTCAATTCCTATAAGACATCTAGGGTCGAATTTACTAAGATCTCATTTTGCGTGTCCTAATTAGCGTGTGAGAATTTAGTGTGTGAGGCGGGGCCATGATTAGTACGTGATCTACTAAGTTTGCTCACGCAAATGACAGCAGGTGCAAAGTGTTGGAGACACGCCTATTTTAATGAGGATTTAGAGTGTGTCATGATGACAACTTTACAAAACCGCAAGCGAAAATACAAGTTTAATCCGATGGAATTAGAAGTGATGGTGGAAAAAACCAACAAACATTCCAAAGAGCTACAGCAAATAAATCTGACAGCAGCTCAAAGGAACACACTACACATTCAACGAATGTGTGTTTTCGATTTCTGTAAATATGCTCAGAGTTTGCGGGAGGCACAAGCTGCACATGAGAGCAGTCAATTGCTCCTATAACACCGGGGAATCCAGCTACCTAAAAAAAAAAAAACGTGTTTTGTCTTATTTAAAAAATCTCGAGTGCGTGGAAACCTAATAAACGTTGCGATCCGGCGCAACATTGCATTTAGGAATTCAGTCAACACATGTAAAAGGCATGAATGAGAGATCGCTGCTGTGTTGGCTACTTTACGCTGGAATCACCCAGATGGCAAAAACTCTAGACTTGTCAGGAGTTTCATTATTGCAGGTATGCATGACTCCTTCTTGTGTCTGGCTCCAAATCTGCGCTGAGTTCCTCTAACAGCTCCAAAACAGCAAGGCTGGATAGGCGATATGTTTTAATAATTAGATTTCTCTCTCATTCCAAACATGTTAACATGAGGAGGGAATATGTGTTCTCTCCGTCGTCTTTGATTATTTCTATGTCTTTGTTTTGCAACAATCACTGCAGCCATGTGTGCGCAATTACGCATTGAAACCGTTTGCACGTCCTTTTGATACGTGTGTATACATGTATTTTTATTATAGAACTTTTGATAAGGCAAAAGTACTATTATAATAACATCTTCAACAAAATCATATATTTTGGATTTAAAATCTTAATACAGAATAAATTAACAAAATCAAACAAACGCAGTAAAACATACTTAAGTATAAGGATTAGGTGCATGACCTGAAAATATTTAAGCACAGACTCCTAATTCAGCAAATGTGCTGGATTTAGTTAGGTTTTACCACAAATGATAAAGCAGCTACTCCGCCTGACAGGGAGCCAGGAAGCAGCTTTAGCACAAGTCCAGCTGGCAGGAATTTGAAAAAAATACAATGAGATGAAAATTTGACAGTCACCCACCCCGTTGGCTGTGCTGACAGCCTGGTAATAGACACTGTAGCTCTTCTGTGGCAGTAGAGGGGCGTTCCAGTAACCGTTGTAAGTTTTGTTGTCGCCCACAGTGAAGGGTTGGGGCGAATGGATGCCGGCGGCCGGGAACTGAGCAGTGAAGTAGTATTGTGAATTTAGGAGCGTGGCGTTCTGGAAATGGATGGGAACTGGGTAGCAACGCAAGATTTCCGCCGTGCCTCGCGCTCTGCGTGGACGTTCCTCCTCCACCACCACCTGGTACGCACTGCAAACAGAAGAGCATAAAACAGAACCAAATGGTTGCATCAGGCACAAGAAGGTTACTGGCATCCTGCATAGGCAGGTTTCTGTCCTGCCATTCAGTTGCAAAAAGTGGGGAAACTGTCTTCCAATAAATACATGTTGCAAACCTGCAACAATCAGAGTAAAGTAGCAACGTGACCTTTAGGAAATGATAATTTATGGAGATATAATTTGAACCATTTTTTTCCCTTTTTATATCTAAAGAAAATTAACCAGAAAAAGAATCATTATGATCCAGATTAACAGGACAGACTCAAAAGTACAGAGCTAGGTGTATGAGCAGTGACATGAGGCAGGGTCGGACGCCATTTGATTAGTTATCATTTATTGACGGAAAAGGTTAAACGGTTCTTTCCTTTTCGTCTCAACCCGAGCCTTGTATTTAGCTGGATCAAAGCCGCATCCCTGTGTGCCTCTGACAGAGATGACATTGTCTCTCAGCCGGCCACTTAGCTGGAGGGGGAGACTGACTGTCTCATAGATATTGGTGTTAGCATGCGTCTCACATCCACCTGTTAAATCTATTGACCTGCTGAGTGACAAAGAGTCTGTTTACAGCTGCCACAGAGAGAATAATCATCCATGATGGAAAACTAGTGTTCCTTCTCAAAAAGAGCCAAAGAAACAAGTCATTAGAAATGCATACCAATCAAACGACATCTAAAGAAAACATGCCATTCCACATGCTTTCATTATTCAGTCTTTGATTTCTTTTAGATGACTGAATCATAAGTTTTGAAAAATTAATTATCTGAAGATTGTTGAAATATTTTCTTTTATTAAAAGGTGGAGATTTTGACCTCCAAGCAAAACTGTTTTTAAAATGTGCAAATTGCTTTTCTGTATATATTCAACAATGCTCACATCATTGTACAGGTTATAGAAAAAAGAATTTATTTTTTTCACTTCTAGGTGGGAAAAAAATCAGAAATTCAAACACACTGAGTTAAAGAAAAGGAGTTGAAGATTTTTCGAAAATAAAGAAGGAAATACATAAATGGTGGAGCTCAAGGATACACATGTTGTATCTTTGTTAAATTCTATATGAATCCAACTCAGATTCAATTCAACTGAATTGAGTTTCATTTATAATTCACAACAAAAGTACATTTTTAAAGATACATTTCAATTAAATCCAATTTGGACTTATTTGTATCTGGAAAGCAACACCCAAAAGTGCCTTTATACTCTTTATTAAATGTAAAAAAAAAAAAAAAAAAAACCTTATGAGGCCATTGGGTTTTATATTAGAGCAGCGCCATCACAGATAAATTGGAACCTTTTCTTCAACATGTTTCACAACACAGTAAAGCTGCACTTTGGTTATAGCCTGATTAATCTCACTACTGTCCTTGTCTCAGAATATAAGCACAACAACGCGATTAATTTACTGACTTCAGTTTACCCAACTCTGTTTCAATGCCACTTTTCTGGTAGTTAAAAGAGTCGGGATTTTACAATGTCGCTGCTCTAACTCTGATGTTGCAAGTATTATCTTGGCTGGGAACTGTGAAGCATGCACGTGATGCCACTTTGGGTTTAACTAAAGATATATATGCAGGAATCTTTTGACTATATCGACTTTTGTTTGATTTGTTTTGTATTAGAATGAAATTAGCAGTACCCAACCTTTAACACATGCACAAGTCTGGTTTTAGTTGAGTAAACCTGTTACTACTTGTTGGTTGCAATAAATAGGACTTTTTTTTCTTCCAAAAAGTTGTGATGCTGCATGGACGGCATTTACACCTGATTGCACCTGCTTGAGGAACTCCTCTCATGGTGAGGCGAATATGATTACATTACACAGATGGTGCACGTTCTGCACCCATGGTACAGATTCCTTTTTACACATACACAGTGGTGGCAAGTGTGAATGAATGTAGTAAAGTGTTAATCTGTTAACATCTAGGGTGAAAAGAGATTTTTCAGCCAAAACATTAGTTTGAAAACAACTTAAATGTAAAAGGTTTCATAAGAAACTGGAATTTGCAGCTTCGAATTAAGTTTATTTCTCAGAAGCAGACATAAAAATGAATAATATCTTTAATATTTAATAGAAACTCATATAAAACACATTCGGGTCACATTAGCCTTTAAAGGCGGAAGAGCAGGAAGGTCACATCTGCTCTGATGGACATACACACAAAATGTTCCATCTGGTTTAATTGGTTCAAATAGTTTGCAATGTATTAATCCATTAGGCTGAAAACCTCTTTGATTATTGCTGAATATCTTGGTATTTACTCACAACTAGGCTGGTTGCAGGGAGCATGAGGGACTCCGAACAACCCCCACCACATCTGCTCTCTGGTGGCTGCAGTCATAGTACAAACAGGGCTGGAGATGATCAATTGTTCCCTGCGGTTGGTAGCGGATGATTAAGTATCCCCTTGTGTGTACAGCATATGCTCCTTAACCCTACAGTTTATCATAAGGTGCTTGCAGTGTCATTAGAAAATCTTCCTTTGCTTTTGGAGGGTGTGTCCCAATTCCTTAGAGCTCTTCTATTTAGTGTTGGGTGGGGAGTTGATGAAATATTTAATCCTGCTGAGAGCATGCAGGAGAAATCAAGCCTTAATTACTGTCCCCTGTTGAGAGCAGAGGTCAAAGGGCATGTTGGAGATGGTGCACGGGAGCCACTTACGTTTTTCCAGTGCAGCAGAGAAATAACTGATGAGGCTGCATAGACGGCATGGAAAAAGCACAAAAGATCCAAAGTCACCTGTGTTGTGGCTGCTACAGTGGTAAATATTGGATCTGTTGTCCATATTATAATTCACCACAAATGATGGATGGACAATATAACAGAGTTTTTATTTTATTACATACATATTAACACCAGTTTAGTTTTTGTATGCACCCTCTTAAACTTTATTAGTACTTTATATTCTAGGTAAATGTGTAAATTATGAAATAAAAAGAAAAGCTGCCCAGCCTCAGGTGGCTCCTTATGAAATGATGATGTGGCTGTGCTATGACTTAATGACAGACTCTGTATGACTACAGCTGGTTTCCTTTCCTCAGGCAAAATACCAAGTGCCAACGGCTATGAGGCTCCAAGGGTAAGAACACTTGTTATGTGGAAATCCAAACCACTGCTTCTCTTCCACAAGATATTTGCTGCAGATAACTTTTGCTCACTATAACTTACATTTATTATTGTGTTACTCTTGTAACTGAAAGAGGCTTTGTTAATATATTGGACATTGTTGACAGTGTTCGAGATGTTTTTTCCTTTTGGATGCTTATAAAAATGCTAAACTGACCCTTATGTTTGATAATTGTGATATAAAATGGGAATTAACCTTCTTTTCTTCCTCTTAATTACTTCTAACTTGTTAAAATGCCTTTGAGCAGCTGACACCTTGTCACCTCATGCTGAGCTCACAATTTACATTATGAGTAATTTTGACAAGGCAATTCATTTAGTCATTTTCTCGATTTAATGTGACATGAATGAGCAATGACAAAACAAACAACAGTTGAAGAACAAAGGCTCTTATAGGAGGAACAACAATCATTGTAGCTGCTGTTTAATTTCAGCTGAAAATCAGGGGAAAGCAAGACACTGGCATCTATTTTCACTATGCAATAAGTATCCAGCTCATTTACTAAAGATATAGCAGCTACACCACAATTTATATATACTTTATGACAAGTTCCAGGTGAAACATGCAAACCTGAACGGCGTGCTGGGTGATTCTCAAGGAAAGCGACATTAAACAGGCTTTCCAGTGGTTTATGATTTATTTCTAGAAGCATTGATGAATAAACGTAATGGTTTTATAACCAAGAAAATAACGAGCATAAAGCCAGTTATGCTATCCACACATCCTCTAATCACAGAACTGAAATATTCCTCAGAAAAAAAGTGTAATTGTGTTTAATTTCAGCATTTCTAAAATCCCATCAGAGCAGGAGATAGAAAGACAATGTGAGAAAGAAAGGTGAAATGAGAAGCTGTGCCAGGAGGATGGTATAAGCTGCTCAGAGCGGTCTGCCAAAGGGGCCAGCGGGGCAGACTTGTATTCCTGCAGAAGTGCTGCAACCTGAACTGACACCAATTAGGCCTCCTCCAGCCTCGCTGCTCGATAGATTTCAGCTCTACCGCCATGTGACGCCAACCAATTATGGCGGATTGACTTGAAATTGACTGGATTGGGACCTGAAACTCAGATTTATTTTTCATGTGGGCTGATGGGGAGAACTGTGGGCTGTTTGAGTAGATGAGGGAAGGGGTATGGGGAGCATTTCAATAACTGTCTGTCTCCCTCTAATGCTAATCGGTCAGTCCTATATGCCTATATGTGATTTAAGAGCAGTTGTAAGCAACACACTTCTCCTGACCCAGCATCCTTCCTCCCTGCCTGTCTTCTTTTTATTTTACCCATAGTGTCCACAGAGCAGTAAAGCAAGCAAATTAGAGAGCATCATAGATTACATTTGCCATTAAATTATAAAAAAGCACTGAGTTGTGTTACTTTACACGCAGCTATTAGCTTTCGTCAAGCCATGCTCAAAGAATGCTGGTGCTTATTTTAGGATGATGGAAAATCAGTTAACAGATTTCCAGCCACGGTTAAGTAACGATAATCTGATGCTATAGGGTATAAATGTCACCTCCTTTAATATGCAACTGAATTTGAAGTATTTCTAAGGCTTTGTTTGTTTTTTTCTTCCTGTTTATGCACGTGTGTGAACTTGCTTAAGGCAAAGGTTATGGCAGAACAAGAGAGAAGGGCTGATTTAGTGGTGCGGATGATAAGGAAAGCATCTCCAATCATTTATTTCTGCCGAAGCATGTAAACATATATTTTGATGTTACAGAGTGAGGAGGCGGATTCTGGCCCCAATGAAGGGCCACAGCAAACATTAGTTTAACACGACATGACTGATAGACAGTTCACTAATCCTCTTAAAAAAAACAGTGTCCCCTCTGGTAAAAATTGTTCCTGGCTACGCGTGTCGTCCTCAGAGATTAGAAGCAACATCCAAGTTGGAAATGTTACACTGATCCGCAATTACACAAATGAGGAAATGATTACTTCCTTCAGAAGTGAAGATGTCCACCCTGATTTTTTAAAACATAATTTGACTCCAATGAAACTGCAGGATGCTAAAATCATATAGTCACTTGCCATCTGTTATGATTTTGTTTCTTATTTGGGGCCAGTGGTATCGTGTGATCTTCTAGTGTGTTTCCCTTCCTGAGTTACAGTTAAACATCTGATGTTAGACTCTCAAATGTCTGGAGCTTTATTGCCTCCTAAACTCAATCACCACACAATATTGCATTATGAAATCTCGCTTTGTGCTGCTCTGCTCTGTAGTGATGTGGATCAGTGTTCTCTCTCATCACATGCTTATTTTATAGGAGGCTTTAAAGCTGATTTCATAAAGTGTTAAATTTCAAAATGAACTACCCACCACTCTACCTAAATGATGGCTACCACTGCAACACGAACCGCAGCAGCAAAAGTCTCACGATGATATTAAATTGAAGTCCTTGATTAACAAAGGGCACGTTGCATTTAAAAGTTTCTTACTTCAAGGACCTTCTCCAATTCTTCAACTTTCCTACTGAAATGATCACATTAATTAGATATGTTGGTATTTTCTTTAACTTTGGGAACTCAGATAGGTCAGTTTATCATCACTGGCCAGGAAGCAAATCCTTGACTATCTCCATTTCTCGAATAAAATTTTCAAAAGGGATCGTGTGTCAATTGAGGTGGGGGTTGAAAACACCTTCAAAAGAACTGCCAGTATCTCTTCTTGGACCTGCATCATTCGCTCTCATGTTGCTGCCCTCCGACGCTGCCCTTTCTTTGGCAGTTCATGTTTTGAGATGGCACACGCACGTGTGAAGACAGCACACCGGCCTTCACGTGAGATTTAAGAGACGTGAGAATGTGAGAAAAGAGATGTGTACCTGCAGACCTCTGAAGTTTAGATGAGGAAAGAGTTTTCTATGATCAAAGAACATCTCAATTAGTTCTGAGGTGTAGTTGTGCCGCGCGGTGAACTCCACAGCGGAACTATCTTGAGACTCATTAAACATATATGATCTACAAAGCTAAATATCTGTATCAAAACAGATTATTCTCTCAGTTTTTAAAGATTAACCAGCATAGGGTGTGCCTCCATTTAAAATATATTAGATGACAAGCCCGTTTAGGATTTTGAAAAGCATCACTGCACAGTTGTCTCTCAACCTGACAACAGAATAAGGCTCTCAAAGTAAAGTGTATGTTTTCAAAGAGAAATTTATTTCATTGTTTTCTGTGGTGTGAATGCCTTCTGATGGCAAACAGAAGAGGAGCTCAGCATGCTAATTAATGAAAGCTCCAACTCACATCACTCTAATTATAATTAGAGGTTTCTAATTACTCTGCTGAAAGAATGGCAGCCTGTGTAAGGCCATCTGAGTTGTACCTGGAAAAAAAAATTGAAAGCCGATCATGGTGTCTTCCTTGCTTGAGCTTCTGTATCTACTGTCTGAGTATTAATCTGGACAGCTGCACATAAAGTAAACATGAGTTGACAACACTGACTGAAGATCTCCAGGCTGTAATTTAAAAAAAAAAGACCAAGTGTTTATCGCGTCCCTTAAAACCTGTTAAGTGCTTTGCAGAATCTTGCTATGAAGAAGTTTATGTACTCACTCATGGACTTGAAATTACAAGACAGAAAAAAATCCAAATGTGCAACAAAGGGAGATTACAAGATACAAGATGCAAACAGAATATAATTATCATAACTTAATTTCATTAGTTCAGAATCATATTCTAATAAGAATTCTTCCAAATCCCTCATTAAGCTCGTGCCATTCACAAGTTTAGCTAAATGCATCAGAAACTGGGAGTAAAAAGCAGCTCTCTGAACACCCTGTATTAACTTGTAATCCTATAAAGCTTTCCCAGACTGTCACTTTGCTCTAATAACGTCTTGATTTCACAACTACAGTATCATCTGCCAAAATTCAGTAAACTTAGTTCAACTCCTTGTTAGCACAAATAAATAATCCTCCAATCACTTGGCAGCAACTCAGTCTATCTCGGTGTGATCGAGTTGAGCATCAGAGTGGAGAAGAAAGGGTGCATATGTGACTTTGAATGTTGCAAGGTTGTTACTGCCAAAAGAACTGGTCTGCGTATGTCAGAAACTGCTGATCTACTGGGATTTTTCTTACACCAGCCATCTCTAGGGTTTACAGAGAATGGTCCAAAAAAGAAAAAACATATCCAGTAAGCAGCAGTCGTCTGGACTAAAGTGCCTTATATCAGGGGTCAGAGGATGATTCTCCAGACTTGGAGATGTTAGATAGGCAACAGTAACTCAAATGACCCGTCGCAGCAACCCAGGTAAGCAGAACACCACGAGAACTCACAACACCTTGAACCTTGAAACAGATAGGCTAAAGCTTAAGAAGACCAAACTGAGACTGCTTCTGTCAGTAAAGAACAGGCCCAATTTGCACAGGCTCACCGACATTGGACAACAGAGAATTGGAAAAAATCCTGCCTGATTAATCTGTTTTACCTGCAACATTCACATGGTAGTGTCATAAACAATATGAAAGCATGGATCTGTCCTACGCTGTATGAGCAGTTGAAGCTCATGTGGGTGCATGTTTTCGTTGTTAGCTTCTCTACCTCTCCAGCCAACCTGAGTATTGTTGCCTATACATTCATCTCTTTATGACAAGTGCAGCATCTTCTGATGGCTACGTCCAGCAGGATAATACACCATGTTTAAAATCTCAAACAATCTCAAACTGGTTTCTTTAACATTGAGTTCAATCTACTTCAATGGTCTTCACAGTCCCCAGATGTAAATCCCATAGAGAATTTCTGGCATGGTGAAAATGGAGCTTCTCTCTGAGGAATGTTTTTAACACATTGAATCTATGCCACGAACAATTACGGCAGTCCTGAAGGTAA
>JBAMHX010000009.1:20561754-20600523 GCA_037177515.1 Pseudomugil tenellus | reverse complement strand
TATAGCAATAAATATATATATATATTTCTAGCTAATATCTAGCTAATGTTTCTGTTATGCGGAGCTATGTAGTCAGAAACACATCCCAGAGAATTGTTGACTTCTGCAGAATCCTTTCAGGTGATTTAGTTCAGGCTGACTGGTTTGGAAATAAAGGCCAGTTTCAAGTAAAGATGGCTGCACTTACAACGTGTCAGCTCGATGAACTGGATGATGAGAGAACAGGTGAGGTGGTACATCGGAGAATTCATTTGGAAAGGGTTACTCGTAGCAGATACAATTATTAAGCGATTTAAAATCAAACGGATAACATTAGATTTTAGAATCAAAATATCAGAACCATAAGCATTTAATTAATCTATAAATCTTCAGTATGATGGTTTTGCTGCAGTCTACACGTTTTAAACCTGCATGTATTGATTCAACTGTTTGGCAGCATGGGCATTTAATGACTAGTAGTTTTTTGTTTAAGAACATCCACCGACACTAAGGAAGTACCGACGTGTGAGACTGAAAGCGGTTCACTTTTCCTCTCATTTGTAAGAATGCTATTTTTCACTTTATTTGAACATGTTTTTAACAGTTAACTTGCGAGAAACATGTAATTGGTCATGGAAACAGTAGTTCCAAAATGGCAAAGGCGATGTGATGCCACATGTGCATTCTCCAAAACTGCTCTGCACTGCCAGTTTGATCAGAACCAAACAACCCAGTTTATATAAAACTGTGGTCATCTACAGCATAAACATGCTGCATATATCAGAAAATGAACAACTTCTAATGATACACAGCTCTGCAAGTTTGCTACTTTGTGGTTATTATTGACATTATCTGACCTGATCTGATCCTCAGCATAAAATGTTGCGAAAAATATCAGAGTTGTCTACATAAATACTAAAATAACCTCATTCTCACATTTGCTCTTTTTTATCTTATAAGTATTCTTCATTACTTTTATTACTATTTCTTATAAGAATTCATCTTTTTTATCTTTTATCTAACCAGGACTGCCTGCACACATCCAAGGTGGTAGACATATAACTGAAAAAGACACAAATAATCTGAAAAGAACTGAGGTGAAAACTACAAGCCTTTGGTGAAATAATACCCGTATTCCTAACAACACATGTCTAGGTTAGAGCTGAAAGCTGTTCATTATGCATGCTTTCTCCACATTAACCCTTCTAATATCTCATTATGTTGATAAAAACGTAATGATTTTGAACATTTTTCTGCCTGCTATGTCTGTACATCATTGATGTGTAAAAAAACAACACAAGTAACAGAGACCTCAAGCATAAAAAACTGATCTTAATGAAACACATTGCATAAACACATTGCATAATAAATTTTGATCAATACCCATCAGTTTTGGATTAATTCCTTTGTACCTCATATTGAGTAATAATCCCATATGTCTGTGATGGTTCTCTCCACTTCAGGATGATCTTCTCCTCATAGGCACTGCCCTGAATGGACTCCAATGGAATGGCTCCCGGAACTGTGACAAACAACACATTTGTTTCTCGTAAATAGTTGCAGATAAGATATTTCCAAATAAGAGAATGATTTGTTTGATATATATCAGATATATTTGTCCATCTTCTAAGTGAAATGTTGCCAAGCAAAGTCCTTATCTAGCAGCTTCAGTCCTCTCTGCTATGCTTAGCTGGCCCAATTGTGCATAAAACAATCAATAAAAAGCTTTTCAAGGACCTACAATACACAAATGGCCATGAGGCAAAGTCAAACACATCTTAATAGGAATTTGTGGGAGCACTTGCAGTCAGAGTGACTCAAGACAAATAGATTTTTAAAGGTTTTATCGCAAAACTGAACACTTACATGCAAGTAAAGACATGTTTCAAGAAAAGGTACACTTGCAACCCCATGGGTAAAAAGGGGAATTTAAAATTTTCTGCAATGTTTACATATAGCTAGATCCTGTCACAGAGATCTGGCCCTTTAACCCTTCATGTGAGTTGCTTTCATTCTGGAAGTGAGATTTATCTTGAGGAACACAACTGCTACACCCTGTCTGTACACTTCTCCCACAGGGAGCCTAAACACACAGATCCACAGATGGAAACACAGAAAACACGTAGCAGTCAGATAGTTAGAAAAAATAGAAGTTGCCACTTTCAAGTTTTCCAACCACAGATATCTGAGCCAGACATGACACTCTTTTCGTCAGCTGAGCTTGTTTGTCGTCTGACGGCCGAGGTTCCTTGAGACGTCGATGGAGTTCATTTCCTGTGTCTGCTGAGGCAACAAAGATCTTTCATCTTTGAAGAAGGTGCAACAGTTATACAACACACAGGATGACTGCTACTGCCTGACTCCTGTGCACTTCTGAAATATATTCAGAAAATCCAACACTCAATGTTTGGTAACCAGATTATAATTAGTATCTTGACGAGTAATCTCGATTGTATGTTTAGAAAATGGTGACAACAAAGCTACTGTTAAAAACCATCTCATTTTTCAACCAAAATTTGTGGCAAATCAGTTGTTGTGGTTGTAAACGTCACTCCCAAGCTAAACAAACAGACTTTCCAGATAGGTAAGTTTAGTTAGTTGAGAAAATGTTTAGTTTTTTTTTGTGTTGGCTTTAAACACCACTTGGAAAAAAAGGAAAGTAGCCATAAAAAAGGTAATAAAGGATAATATTTTGTTGGAGTTCCTTTAGAATCAAATCTTTCTGCTCTCCAGTAAATTCAAGCCTTTTTCTTCCGTTAATGTTTTTTTTTTCTTATGGCTACACAGTAGTTTAGTTCCAATCTCTTGAGTTCCCTTCACATTGTACATGTGAAAATCCTCTTTCAAAATACAAGGGAGACCTGAGGTTAACTGTTGTTTTTCTTCAACTGGATTTCTTCAAAAACTTAGATGATTGTTGAACACGACCATTTTTTGTTTTTAATAATGTCTCAGACTAATAGTTACAGCAATCTCCTGAGATTTGTTCACTGTTTGATGCATGCAAATGATTTAATCCCTCCTAAACAGACACAGCTTAACATCTTTTCTACAACCACAGGACGTGTCTTTGTGTCTAAGAAATGAGAAGCTACTTATTGCATCAGTTGGGGTTGAATAACTTGTTGCCAGCTGAAAGATAATTGGCCATGAAGTAATTATCCATTAGGTTGTATGGTTTGTACCTATTTGTTTAGTTAAATCCCAGTAGCACCTTCTTTTAAAAAAAAAAAAAACAGGCAGTGTATTATAAGTCTATCTGATTTAAATGGGTTGGAATAAGCCAAATTAAAATACTAAGAAGACAATAGAAGTGTGTGAACCATTTATATTATGTTCTCCTGACTGGTATAGTGATACACTGACTTTCATTATACTTGTTCCCGAGCTGGATACTGTCCTGATGTGCCCATGGAGTGAAAAAGAAATAGTTCATAGTTCTAATTAAATCTTATTCTTATACAAGTGCTGCACAGTGTTTCTGTTTTGCATCACAACAAAAGAAAAAATAGTCGTTATGACGGTGTGTTAATCAATTTCATGCTACTTATAAGACACTGAAGTGCAATTTTAAACCTTGCCATCATTGTGCCCATCTCACAGATTTAACCTCAGTTGGATACCTGAGTCATATTTGAGACTTGCAGCTAAATATAACAAAAACTTAAACAAATTCAAAAGCATAATTTTTTAGGAGACTGCATAGTTTCATATAGTTTCTTCAAATTATATGACACCGGTAGAAAAAAAGTTTGTTTCTTTATTAGTAACATAATAATAAAATATGCAGTTTTAGTCTCATAATTAAAAAAAAAAAACAGTTTAAATGCAGTTTATGTTTTATGTGCATGCTCAAATCCTCCCCTGCAAACTCTGAGTTTACTGCTTTTATTCCCTTACCATCCTCATCTGTCTGAACCTCCAGCTCGGTGCTCTCCTTGACACCCTCCGGGTTGCGCAGCACCAATTTGACACTGAGGTTTGTGAAAGGTGTCAAGTTGTGGATGGTGTGTTGAGGATCGCGACTCTGGGTGTCATAACACACTTCCTCCCTGGTCTCCTCCTTGCCAGCCACCCTTGAGCGGTACTGGACTGTCAGGTTGTAGCTGTGGCAACGGGTCACGTTGTAGCCCAGAGGTTCCCAGCGTATGGTCACCTGTTTGGACTGGATATCTACCACTTCCAGCCGGCGTGGGCCGTGCATGGGCTCTGGTGGACAAAGAGAAGTGTAAGCATACATTAAAATAGTCAATTAGGTCAGATGAATGGGTAAAATCAGTAAAAAGAAAGAGGATACTATTTCTGTTGTAGGCCAAATAAAAAAGATAATTTTTAATGCCACAGACTGACACAAAGCATTTCTAAATCCCATCACTGCACACACCAAGACACCAGAGGTCTGTTGGTGGACACCCTCAGCAGGTGGTGCATCATCCCTTCAGTGCATGCAGCTTCTCTGCTCCTTGTACCTTCTCTTCTTCTTTTTCTATTCTCTTTTCCATCTAACCCAGTGGCGGTCAGCTATTAGCACCACACTGATACAGAGTCAGCCAGCCTGTCAATCCAAGCAGGAGACAACCCCCACTGTCACCCTATCACCTCTAATCACATATACTCTGCGTCTCCTTGCCTTTTCGCTTTGACTTCCTCCATTTTCTCTTCCTCCCTTCTTCTCCCTGTCCATCTTTCTTTCTGCATCCCATTTCTATTTCCTGCTTCTCTCTTTCTTCTCATCGTTCTGCTCTCCCTTCCCCCCTCATCTCGCTCCCTCTCCTTTCCTATGGGAGGAAAGCAGCCCAAGCACAAGGTAATGGGATCAATTTCCATTCCAGGTTAAATTCGCAGTCCATTTCTCTGGAACTTAACACTTTACCACCTATTAGGAAGAGCCAGGGCTCAATTTTCCTGTTCCCCAGGAGACACAGTTCAGCAATTCAGAGGCAGCCACAGCAGCCATGTTTAACATTCTGGAGGTGCATTGGGGGGACTGGACTCCAGCTCTAGCTTGCTGTTTTTTCTACAGGTTGTGTGAAAAGCATGACAAACAAGCAATAATCTGCAAACACTGGCGTCATCTTAATGTGATTCTGTGGAATGTTTCTTTTTTTGAAGTACCTTTATCTCAGAGATACTCACTAAAAATATGTAACTGATTCTTTCACAAATACTTAAAATGGAAAGAAAAATTATATAAAGTTTCATATAGTGTGACAGTAAGTCTGTAAGACAGAAATGAAATTAAATCTGGTCATAATATTTGACATGATGGAGTTGGAAAGAATTCCTTGTTGAATAAAAGACTGAAGAATTCACAAGGAGATGATGTGATTTTTCATGGAGCAGATGTAATATCATTAGAAGTACTCAAAATGTGTGTGTGTGTGTGTGTGTGGTGGTGGTGGTGGTGGGGGGGGGGTGCTGTTGAAAAAAATTGAGGAACGGATCTGGAAGTACAGTATTATAGTAAAGTATACAACATGACTACATGGGGTATTAATAATAACAAAAAATCTTTTTTTTTTTTTTTTTAAAAAATAACAAACCAAAAGAAGAAAGAAGATTGGCAATTGGCTAAACCAAAACTAGTGCTATAGTTAGATAAAAAAAATTTATTGTATAAAAAAATACAATTTATAGAACAAAAAAATAAATTCAGGCACAAGAAAAGTTTTTTCACATGTTCTCAGACAAAACTTTCAGCAAAGCTACAGAACTTGGAATTTAATATAGTGGCTAATTTTTTAAAGGTCTTGGAGCAGCATTGACCATCAGAGATTAATGTTAAACTCTAAAATATATGTTAAATCTCTGGCACGGTAAAATGTGCAGACATCTGCTTTTAAAGAGATCTCCTGTAGAGCTAAAAAGACAGTATTGAGTCAGTTCAAACCCAAAAATATATGTACCAGCTACACATTGATCACAAAATATGACAACAGACGTGGTAATTTGAGTGGTCTGCCACTTTAAGTAAATCTAATAAGATGCTAATGAAAAGAGATTCTACAGCAAAATTTGGAAGACATGGCAAAGAAAAATAGACATCTTCAAATTGTCTGCAATGTGGAGAAAAGCCACCCAGAAAATAGAAGTTTTAAACCCCTTTATTTGTGGAACTATCTGTTGGCTGCACTCAGTAGGCAACGGTTACACTAAAGGCACAGAGAATTGCAGGGTAGCCAAGCACAGAAATCAAATTAAACCAGATGCTCTCAAAGTGACAAATGCACCAAAGTGTGAATCTCAAGCAGACATGCACAAACGGCTGAGAGGGAGGCTCATTTCTGGAGCGTTCAAGGAAAATGTCACACTTCCATCTGTGGAACATCATGGATAATGTCCATTGCACCCCAATTCTGGCCAATGGAGAGATGCCAAATGGGAGACGCATATGATTACAGAGAGAAATAGCCCATTTCAAACAAAAAGGAATGAAAAAATAACATAAGAGTGTAAGAGATAATCCAAATTTCAGTTCTTCTTGGTGGAAAAATATTGGACATATATTTTAACATAGATGCATGTGTGGTGGAGAAGGCCCTTAAAAGAATATTGGCTGACACTTATGATTATTGTACAGCTCCTGCCTAGATTTTTGTGAAGAAAAGGCTAATTGTTAGTTGCCCCTCAGGACTCCCTGCAGTGGAAATGCCAGCTGTCTGAGGGAGGCAGTAAAAACGTGAGGATCTGTGGCGGGTACTCAAGCCAAACTTGTAATCCATGACTCAGAATGACATCATCTCTTCACATGAAAAACAAGGTACTTCAACTGTTTCAGTTCCTGGTTGTGGTTAACTTTAAAAAGGATGAAAAAGAAAAACACCTGGACCACTTTATAAATCCTTTTCAATCATAATGGAAGGTATCCAGCGATTTTCAAATAGGCCCATGAATGACAGCTAATGGGTTGAGTGTATTACCTTGGACTACTGTGACTCCTAGTTTAGTTTTATTAACCGAGCCGTATGAAACTATCAAAAGCACACACACAAATCCCAACTAGGAAAAACAGGGCTGTCTCTGGAAACCCATTCCCATTTTTTTTAAACAATTCTCTCGAACTATCACATACTGAAGGCAACACTGGGGTGAAAGTATTGAAAATATGACTCTAATATCTCTCCAGTATGGCAGGTATTTCTAGTAGAATAGAGTTATAATAATGGGTATAGAAGCATCCCTGGAAGCAGGAAATTACTGAGGACTATCTTATGCCACTGCACACACAGAATGAGCTCCAGTGAGAGCCAGATTGGTATTCCAAGCGGTGGACAAATTATCACCTGGCCCACACTTGCAGATATAATTGATCAATTTGAATTTGACATTTACATAAAACAATTAGTGGTTTTTTCGCCATTACACTGTGACATTTAAATAATGTTTTTAGAAATTATCAGCACATTATTGCCTTTAGCTAATTTGAATGAGGCCCCTGCTTTACATGCTACTCTAGCTGAAGTGATAGCATGATTTCATAAAACATGAAACAAAAACAATAAATAACCTCATGTTACAACTGCCTGTCCTAAAGGGGGCTTCAAATGGTGCACTTAGCCCCCGGGTAGAGCAAGACATTAGTCCTGGATGAAAGGAAACAAATTGGGCATGTCTGGAGCACAACCACTTTACTGCCAGACAAGTGTGTGTCCATGTGTGTATGTTTGTGTGTGTATATGAGAAGGACAATGTGTGTTTTTTGTGTGTTTACACTCTTATGGGAGTAAAAGAGTTTCCATATGCATGCACAGAGGCTCATGTCTGGTTTCTCAGCATCTTTCTGGCTGTATGTACAGAAGAACAAATTACTTATCAGATCTTCCTCGGGCTTTGCAGCATGTGAGTCATTCGGAAACCCAGGATCTTTATCAGATCCGCATCGATTGAGAGCAGAAAAGCCTGGTGCTGGCATACACTTCCATCTTCCTGCTCAGCAAACAGACCTAAGAGTTGGGAGGGTGGGGGTAGGTGGGGAAACTTCTCCATTGATTAGAAACCCCCAGCAAGTCAAGCCTGGTTGCCATATCTCATCAGGATGAAACGGTGCTCAGAACAGGAGGGGGAGGATAGGGAGAGTGCTTGTTATTTGGAGATGAAAAAAAGGGGAGACATGTCTCAACTTTTACAGGATGATACTTAGATGGTTCGATTCCTTGATGGAGGATGTCAGCCGGGGGTCCGTGACATGCAGGTGCTGTTGTATAAGAAGCTACCAAAACAAAATAACAACAATGAAGACTAAATCCTGGTCAGAGGGATGTTTTCATGTTAAGTGTTCCATTCCAGGCAGCGAGCCCTGGTATTGCAATCACTCATCTTGCTTTTACTTTGTGTTTCTCACTTGGTTCTGTTTGAGCAGAAAAGGCTGTGAGCCGAGTGCATTTGTTTGCCTTTTTCTATTACATCTCGGTGATGGCGCAGCAACTACTGAGGTAATGACATGGGTTTTACACTAAGGAAATCATTTTCATATCCCAGAGAAGCAAGCGATAATGATAGCTTTTGATAACCGACAATCAAAGCTCCATCACCCTCCTAGAGTGCTTGCCTATGCAATCCTCTGGAGGAAGAGAAAGAGAAAGGTGGGGTTGGGATGGTTAAGAGGTAAAAATGAAGGAAATCAATGTGTGGGAGGATGGGGTGGAGGCTAAAAAAGAAAGCTTATACAGAGGAGGGTGGAAATGTCACGGTGTTTGTTGCCATCAAATTCAATAAGTCAAATTAAGCCTTGGAACTGAAGCATGTACACATGTTAAAACTGATAGCATGTGAAAGCTACTGTAAAGTAACCTCTTGTGTTACACCATCACCCTCTACACCCATTAGAAAGTCAGAGACAAATGCCTATGTGCTTGCAACACACATACACACAAACACACACACACAGACAGTTTGCCCATACATCTTGGAGGCGTGGATAATCACAAGGATTTATTGAATGGTGGTGGTCGCTCCTTACTCTATCAAGTCCTTCTTTATGGGCCTTCTGATTAATGACACTGCCATGATGGCTGACGATAACGGGTGGAGGGGCCAGCAGTGCTCTGGATCAAATTGAAACCACTGAATGAGCCCCAGCGCTGGACCTGGCTGAGCTGCCATCTTGTCAGATGAACCCCCTGAAGCTCTAGGGTTGGAGATGAATAGGTGAATCCCTTCCTTCTCTCAGGGCTGGCTGAAAAAGGAGCATTCCTAACTTTGTGTATGACGAAGCTCTATTAGCCAAAAATGGGGACGCGAGACTTGAGTTGCACTTAAGTCGTGTTTCCAGTGACTTCATACTTAACTTGGCCTTCCATTCAAAAGATTTGAGGTCTGACTTGGACTCGGGATTTAATCTTATCTCAATTTAATCTTAATGTGAACAATCATATATTTGTCCATGATCTCTGATCTTCTGACTGGTGTCTGTGTTGCTTGCTGTCAGGCCGTCAGATGTGACACAAACAAATGCACCCACACAATCAATCAAAATAATAGCACTTGCACTACAGTACTGCAGCAACATTTGGGTATTAAAAGCTTAAGAGGAATCAAAACAAGATTGGAAAGCTGTAACATCTGTGGTACAACAATTTGGAACAACCACATCCAGCTCTATCCACCTTAAAACCCACCTGGAGAGGTTTAATCACTGATATGAAAGCTAAAAACTAGCATGTATGTTAGCCACACACTGTAAACATTGGCTTGTTAATACTATAATTGTTCTTCCTGAGGTTCAACTAAATGAATAGTTGATAACAAAATAATAAATGTGATGATACATTCTGTGTTTTTTAAGAAGATTGTGGTCTTCTTATTCAATTCGAAACAAAAACATGGAAAATTGGCTGGTTAAACTACAGCAACTCTACAATTTAACTTCAAAATGTTAAAGAACAGGATTATGTTACATTTGTTCGAAGATAATGTTACTTCATAAGATTACCTTCAGTGAATGTGTTCAGTAAAAATATTAAATGTTTACTGAACCTAAAATGTTAAATGGGGTTAAAACTGGGATCAGATACACTATTAACAACAAGGTTTTACTGGTACTGTTTATTAGATAGCCTACAGCTGTCGCAGATTTAGGAAAGTAAGGACATTTAAATAGCCTTCAAGTTTTTAAATAAACTCATTAAAATATCAATTTTATTTATTTATTTCTAAAATATTTAAAAATAATATCTCATGTGTTCATCTGTTATTAAAAGCCGTTAAAACAGATTTCCCTTATGCACTGGTGCAGAAATCCTCTTTAGCTACTATCCTGCAGGTTTGCATGTTAACCTGCTGCAATACACGTGACTCATGTTATGAATATTTTTGGTTCTTACAGTCTTGTGCAACACTTGACAACAAGCTGCTATTTGGATCAACTGTGCTGCAGTGAGAAATTATCTAAAACGTGCAGGATAGCAGGTGATCATTACACTAAAATCTAGCATACTGGTTTCTCCCTACATATAGCAATAAATCCAATAAACTGCAATATAAAATTTTTCTAGATGGATTTTTGTCCACATTAACAACTACTGGATAAGTTATGTTAAAAACATATTTGCAACACTAAATACATTTCCAAGTTGTTGTCAAAGGTCAGAACTTTTACAAAATGCTGGTAGATAAAGGATGAGTACGGACTTTACATTCCTTGGATATATGATTGTAGTCTTCTAAGCAGACTGGACTGTAGGTGTTGCACAGCAAATTACTCTTTACAACTTGTAGTGAGTCACGACTTGACACTGACTTGAGCCATAAGACTTGAGACTTGCCTTGGACGTGCAAAAAAGAACTTGTGAACAACTCTGCCATCAGCCCACGTGATATACGACAAAACCCAAGGCTCTTTAGACATACCATGTCAGTAGTTATTGTTGAACATCCATGTTTACGTTTACTGCTCTTAAGAAAATGTATTGTGTGGTTAAAGAAACAAAATGAGGGTAGTTTTGTAATAAAAGATTAATATTAATTTTGGGGACTTTTTAACATGGTTGGTCACACTTAGACCAAAGCAAAAGACCAGAGTGTCAACATTATCTCCTCCAGGGCCCTCATGACATTGCACTTGTTTATTTAAGAAAAAATAAATGGTTGACTTCTTCAGTTAAAACTAAACAGTCACAGTCCAGTTTCACAGTCCAGAACTGCAATATACGTAGCTTGCAGCTGGTTGTCATAGGTGGACTGGCTATACACTATACCTTGCAAACCATTAGGTTTGCAAAGACTATTTCGACCAGAACGAAATCAGGGAAATAAAAGAAGATATCCAAAAGCAAAACAGCATGCACCCAACACAGCTCCAAACTTAAGCTCTTCCTGTTCTAAAAATCAGGTCATAGCCTTTTTAATTTGTCATCGTGATGCTTTAATCAGGGGAGGGCAGGGTGTAGCTCAGGAGGTAAGAGCAGTTGTCTACCCTCCTACAAGTTGGTTTGATTCCAGGCTTCCCCTGACTACATGCTGAAGTGTCCTTGGGCAAGACACTGAACCTCACGTCCCAGATGTAAGTCACATCTGCTAAAAAGGACTGTAGATTAGAATAGAAATAGAATTCATCAGGGACAATTCTGCATTGAATTGGCAGAGTAGCAATAATAGTATGAGAAAAGTCTTAACTTCTTGCAAGCTTTGGCTGTTGAGTCATTTTGATGAAAAAAATGGGGAAGTTAGTCAGGGGTTCCCAGGAGCTATAGACCAGTGAACCTGAATGAGCTGAACCTGAACTAGCTGCTGGCTACCAGCATTCGGCCTGTGACGAGTTGCTTTCTGATTTGGGCAGGTTGAGGTGGGGGAAGGGATGCCACCTGCTGGTTGAGAAAAAAGTGCACAGTCATGCCGGACCTTTTTTAATGTCATGAAGGTGTTCTTCATTTGCTTGTTTGTTTATTTGTGTGTATTTTTATCTACTTTTTTAACTAACTCTGAGGAATAATAGAGACAACGTCAGCAAAAACATCACGTTGTTTCATTGAGCAACCACCATTATACATCAAAGCAGGATACCTTTACCTTTTCATCAGATTGAACTTTAACCACTTCACACCTGTCATTAGGAGAGTCTTGCAAAATGTTGTATAATTTTTTTTAACATTTTCTTCTTTTTTAAATTATTTCTATGTTAAAATGGACAAGAGTGACCCAAATTAAAAACGGGAAAAAAACAAACATGCAACTCTTTTAAACTCAGTCTTGCTTAAAGACGCTTATTACACTGAGCTTACTATTAACGACTGGATACACCTGTAGTATTGGCAAATGTCTGTCTCTTTTAGTTCATCATTACCAGAATATGTTAATGTCTTTCCCAGCTAATTTGACTTTTAGAATCAACTTTGAGACTCTCAGTGTGATAACTGATTGGTTGTGGGGTGTAGCAAATGAGTGCACACGCTGTTAGGCAGCAGTAATGACAAACAAGAAACGACTAACTTTACATGTAACACACAATAACAACCTGATTTCTCTCCCCAAAAAGCTCAACTCACAATACTAATTATGGAGTAAACGAACTAAAGACCAACTGATAGTCAAGTAAAACTCAATGTATTTTATAGCTCAAATGGAGAAGTGTAATTGAGTTGAAAAAATAAAACAAAACAGCAAATAAATAACTTAAGCTGTTGAATATGTTTATATTAGATAACTATGAGCTATCATCTAAAAATAGAATAACCACTTTTCATATGTACTAACTGACAAACAGCATAAGTATAATATTTGGTACTAAATTTATAATGGTTACTTACTCAAAACATTTGTTTTTTTTCTTTTTTGCAGCAGCAGTTCAAAAACACTAAAAAGGTTCTGTCATCATGACGGTTCTGCAGCATGAGGGTGTGAAGCCCTTCACATGATTTCACTGATTCCAAAAGGTTCTCCACAAAAACAAAATTATGTTATTTTGTTAGTTTCAAATAATACAAATGAACTTTGGATTGAAAAAAAATGCTAAATTAGAAAATGTCATGATATAAAAGGATTTTGAAAATATATATAAAAGTCTTATCCATCACTGGACATTTACAGGAATAAACAAAGAATAGATCCAGCAAAGTGTGGAGGGTAAAAGTCGAGTGAAAGTGCAAATCCACTGACCGGAAGAAAACAAATGGACAGCCAGTTGATAGGAAGAGCAGAGACAGCAGAGGTGGAACTGGTTAAATCAATCTTTCATTTTGCTTCCACCAATACATTGTGCAGTGATTGGGGTCAGAGTGACAGGTAGAATGACCCCCCCCACCACCACCACCACCACCACCACCACCACCACATCTTCCTCCCTCCACCATCTGTCTTAACACATAAACTTGCACACACACCTGTCTTGCTGTCAGACCAGACTTTTGTTTTTTTGTGTTCAAGTTCCTGAAGCAAACAGGCTGTGGTTAAGGCTTACAAAATGGGAAGAACAGAGACCCTCATTTACAGATGGGGGATGCAATCTCAACAGGAGCAATAGGAGGTTACCAAGGTGATTCTTCAACTTCAACACATCGCAGATGGTTTGTGAGCCATCATCATTTGTTGGCAAAAACCTGGAAGGGTCGCGTTTGGCTTGGGGTGTTACCAACAATGTAAATCAAAGGGAAGAGACTGACTTTGTAAAATGGTTGCTGCATTTTCTGAACCACCTACTTAAAAGATATATGAGATCCAAGAGCTAGGCCATCTAGGTGAGGGACTACAAGGAATAAATCACAATCTTCCTGACAGTCATGTCCTTAAGTTGAGGAGGAGACGTGGAAATCTTCTTAAGTAAAAGTTATACAAGCAGACTGAATGAGTGCTTGTTGGATGCCTTGGAAGGGGAATGGGACATCTATAATTCAGCAAAAGGATGGAGAAAATCTGTGACAAAAATTACAGCAGATAGACATGAATAATTAAACGGGGAGAATAGAAACATTTAAAGAACTTGCAGAGCGTTTCAGTTCAAATGTAAAAACACTTAAAATAAAAAAAGAAACAAAAACAAAACCAAGAGATAAT
This sequence comes from Pseudomugil tenellus, assembly GCA_037177515.1. Classification (NCBI taxonomy): domain Eukaryota; kingdom Metazoa; phylum Chordata; class Actinopteri; order Atheriniformes; family Pseudomugilidae; genus Pseudomugil; species Pseudomugil tenellus. The sequence goes on along the minus strand of JBAMHX010000009.1, from coordinate 20,586,558 downwards.
CAAGACTGATAAATCTAATATTTATCGTTCTCTTGAGAATTAGGAGAAGATATTGAAAACAAGCATGGTGATAATTGTTTTTGAGGGGGTTGAAGAAGTAGCACAAGAGTAAAAAAAATATTTAGATGTCACCAGAGTATCATATGAGCTTATTTGTTGCCAGAATCTCATTTTCTTCCCGTTAAGGGAATATATAGATGGAGTTATGGAGGTGAGGGAAATAATAATAATGAAGCCACTATAAATGCAGAGTCTCTCACACTCGCTCTCTGTTTCCTTTCCAACAGCAGTTGTTTGAAGACATGTCCTTGAAAGGAATACAATTTGTCTATTGCGGAACCAATATCATAGAACACAATTCTCCTTTCTGCTTTAGTCTGGCTGTGATAAAAAGACTTATTGTGGTCTTCTATAACCTTCCAGCACATCCCAAACTCAATCTACCCTGTTTTCTGTGACTGACAAAAGGACACAAATTCAATGGGCCCCAAACCAAGGCTTTCCATTCACCTCGCAATAGGTAATATATAAACCCTGTAGCTCACGTAACTGACAGCTATTGTGGGTAACAAACTGCCCCAGAAATGTTGTGGGGAAGTGGCTTTTAATTCATGCCTGATGGTAATCATATTGTTAATTTAGATGTGTGGCCTGAAAACAATTTCCTTTTCTTTAGACCTTCTGAGATAAAGACCTGCAATTATAACAGCAAGGAATTATCATAAACGACTTAACCTCACTGAAAAAAAACTGACCTGCAGACATGAGAAAATTACATTTTTTTTGAAAGGGTGGGGACATTTAAAAGGTTTGGGTTCAAATTAGGCTAAAATCGTTATAAAAGTAAGACATTTCAATCTCTTACTTACCTCAGTACATGAATTAAACATTTAAATTTAGTCCAGATTTTACCAGGATCAGCAGTATAAATAGCCCACTATTAAAATAAAATATATTTACTTTACGTTTTTATTTTTTTGCAACCAACTGAGCTACAGTACATGGCCAGTAGTCACCATAGGCAGCTGCTGTCTAAATATTGCTGATACTGAGTAGTAGAAGCTAGTGCACGATTGATCTTTTTTGCTTTGACTGCATACAGACATTTAACAGCATTTCACTAAATTTTTTCTAATATTTTTGGATGCATTTAGAAAAAAAAGCCCTTTTATTGATGGGAATCTTCTCTATTTCAACTTACAACTGAATCATGTGATATTGGGATTTCAGGTGAACAAAAAGATTGAGAATGAATCTATTCTCACTTAATGGTGAATGGTTAATTCCCATTTAGTGTTTCCTGGGATTGTAGCATTATTGGAAAGGTTTAGTCGTGCATTGTGCACATTGAAAGTTAATAAAAGTTTGTAATATAAAAAAATCTATATATGTACATTTATAAAGGGTATATGGATAAAGGCATACAGGGCTGAAAGGTGGGTGTGATTAGATGGAACACTGAATATTATTCTCATGGTTAGTTAGTCGTTTAATGTCTGTCCGTTTAATGTTAGTCGGATTAATGTCTGAAACACTTAGTCTGCTTCTTCAACTTGGGCTTATTGGTTGAAATAAAATGGATCGAGGGTGTATGGATTACCAGTTGAATGGAATACAGTTACATCTGGTCAGCAGAAGTGATAACAAGCAGCTTTTTTTTAGATGCAGAAGGACGAATAACTGACAGAGTTAACAAAGATGACATCCAAAATACTAAATCTATGCAACTGGCAAGTCTGTAATTGTACTTAATGACAGCTAGTATTGATCTGATACTTTTTCTTTCACTCTTTAAATATGCTGTTGCAACAGATTACACTCACATAAATAATTCTTTACAGAGGAAAAGTCAATCACAACTTTTGCTTCTGGACTGGAGAGTTTTTCAATGTTGTGAGTTCAATAAAAGGTGAAATTTGCCAGCGGCAACTAGAGATTGCTCAAAAACAGACAAATTCTTTAAAGTGAAAAGAAGTGAGGCAAATACTTACAGGCACTTGATACAGCGAGTACCTGGGTCAAAATATCTTCAAGTCAGGTCATTAAATCTTATTGTCTGTCAAAGTGAATGGTTTCTTGGCAAGTTAAGTATACATTGAAAAGAAAGGTTTTTTTTCTTTTTTTGTTCTGTGAATTGCACTTTTCAAAGACTTCTTTGGCAGCTGAACAAAGACACAAAGAGGAATAGCATTAATGTAAATGAGTCCTACCATTAGTCATTACTTTGTAAGGTTTAAAAGCCAGAATTGAGAAGCAAAAGTTGGATTCATTTTTTTTGGTGAATGGGATCGGTAGACATTTAGCTACACAGGTTATGGGATTATTATTGTGCCTTTCACTCATGTAACAGATTTTTCTTCAATAGTTTTCTTTGTAATTCACACGCTTTTCAAAGTCATGGAAGGCATAATTAATTTTTTCTGTGGATAATCCTGACATACACAGCATAGTTTTTATTATTTATCTCATCTGTCTAATTTGATTGAGAGATAAATTATTGTATTCGATTTTTAAAAAAGCGATTCTGCTAATAATACCATTAACATGGTGCCGTTCTTATTAGCAACAACACAGAGCTGGCCAGTCATTAATTACCTGGGAGGCTAAATGCAAACACGAAAGCTTAATGTAGAGCAACGTAATTGTGCAGCTCCTCCCTGCTCTCCGCAGTTATACATGGGCTGATCCCTGATTAATGCTGATTCCCCTGTGTTTAATAGCACTCTGTGCAACAGAACGGCAAAGTGAAAACAAACAGATGAGACTACTCCCACGTGATAGCAGGGCGCAGATGGAGATAACTTATAGATGGAGATGTGGAGTCTGAGCAGGTGTTTGGACTCAGCATGGACATCATGTATTGCCATTTTTAAAGCACACAAGAGCCAGCGGGACAGAGGAGGCCAAAGGGTGAGGAGATGAGACACATGGGACAGTCTGTGACAGACTGTCCTTCTACCATGGCAACAAGTATGACAATCTCTCCTGAACCGTAACAAATGCGTGTGGAAACGTTTCCTGTGCAGACGTGTCTCTGGCTCGTTACATTTTATATAGTTGCAAAGAAATGCTTATTTAGATACTGCAAACTGCCATGTTAACGTTATAATAGATTCTAAACGTTATATTTCGTAAATAAATACAGGTGCAAAGTGTGTGTATTCTTTGCAGTATTGTTTTTGCAACCAAACCAGATTCCAGCTATGTCTTTTCCATGCAAGTCTAAACTCAAACTCACATTGCAGTACAGCGGTTGTTTAAAGCTTCCTTATCTGCCTTCCCTGTGTGGGCTGGAAATGGCCTCTCTGTGTGAGACCGTCCCTCAATAATGTTGCTGAAATTCAGGGCACCATGCTGTGATCCTGGGGCACCACCTGACAATGCTGTGCTTCCTTCAAGGAGCACTTACAAAGTGTAGAGAATTCTCCAGTGGTAAACAACTTCACACAAACACACATTTCACAAGGAAAGTACAGGTTCACTTAATTATTCTTCTAGGGCAAAAACACTGGTCAAAGTGGCAAAGTGTGAATGCTGAGCTATTTAAATCAGCGGCCTTAAAAAATGAAGAAATGCTACATAAAATGTTAGAAACATTCGGCACACCCTTGGAAGTCACAAATAACCCCTGAAGCAATCGCAGAGCCTTGGATAAGGCGTTCTTTGTTGTTCACAAGCAGACTAATGGAAGTGCTTCATGGGAAAGAAAACCTTTCAAGGCTACTCCCCCCCCCTCCCCCCCTGCGCCTCTGAATAGAATCGGTGATGTCCTTGCATTATACATTCTCCATTTTACAGAAGACTGAATTAAAACATCCTTTGTCATCAGAAACATTGCTCATTTTGCAAAGTGACCAAAGCATGTCTCTGAATAATTATATGAGAGACAGTTCTCTAAAGTGGCCGCAGATTTTCATTAGCGCCTCCAGACAGCAGCACAGAGAGAGGGGGAGTGAGTCTGTATCAACAGTGATGTATCACACAACCCTGTGAGTCCTAACCGTTCAATTAGGAGCACTGCTGAGGCCCGGCCTGTCAGCAGCGACCAGCAGAGAGCCGGACAAGATCAAGTGCTGCTTCCTCAAACACACTTCAGGAGGCAGGGCCATCAATCTTCCCAACCGTGACCGGCGGGATGGCAGAAGGGCAGGACCCCCGCTGAAGCCGGGCCTGGCTCAGAGGGCAGCACAGGTAGGCCCATTCATCCCTATCAACCGAACTAAAAATGTATGAGCTCATGACCTTCACAGCGGGGGAAAGGGGGTTTCACTCTGGGCAAGGAGGGAAGGGAAAAAAAATCTCATTCTCATCAGCATTTCTCTGGACACCAAACAGCATTAGCCTAGGAAAGTGCTGATCCTAGGTTTGTTTTGTCCCTCTAGTTGGCATCTTAGTACAGCAGGGGAATTTAGTTGGTTAATGTTCTGAGAAGGACAATTTGTACTTTATCATCACACATTTTCAAAGTGTTTATGTACACATTTGAGTTTGATTCCCTGCAGCTCAGCAGTAGCATAACGATCAAATTTATATAGCCAGAGTGCTTCACACATAAATTAATAAGCTACAGGGCGTTCTTCATAGAAAAGAAACCAAATTCAACCAAGTTCAGGCAGTCTTGAGCTTTAAACTCTGATGTGAGACACAGTTGTTACATATACCGATGGTATCTGAGTTTCTTCTTCCACTGAGACACAAATCTTTATTTTTATTTAATTAAAAAATACATTTTAATATTCAATTTCTATTTATTTTTTTATTTATTTTATTTAATTAAATTATTTAATTATTTTATCTAATTATGACAACTTTTCATTTTCAATGGGTGAAATCTAAAAGTGAGAAACTTTACTTTTTAAAAGGAAGTGCAATAAAGTTAAACTTACAAACGAGGTTAAGACAACCATGATGAAACAAATAAGATAAAGTACTGAATGAATAGACTGCTTGAACTGCTTTAACCTCTCTATTGCACAGCATTGTAGCTCCTTCTATTTAATCAAGGGGGCACTTTTGTTCTCTGATGCATAACAGCCATTGTGTTGAGAGTGCAAACTGCTGCCAGTGCTGTTTTTCCCCCACTTGTTAGTGCTGTTATACTCTACCTTTAAACAGATGCAATCTTTATCTTTAGAAAGGTAACATCTTTTGTTTCAGGGTTGTACCTAAAGCTAACATTCACACTTAAGGCTGCAGATTAAAATCTAGTTATGCTACTTAAGCACAGGACAGCACAGTAGCGTGTAAACTTTGTCACCCGAACGCATAGAAACCACAAAGTTACTGGAGTTACAACTGCTCAATGTGTTTTCCTTCTTTCCTTCTGACATTTTTTAGAAACATTGTCAAGTGTAGATAATAAACACCCACTTTATCAGGATAAGTGCCCTGGCAAATTTAGACCAGCAGACAGGTGCAAAAAGAAATCCTCAAAACTTTACAGGATCTGAATCTTAGTCCTGAAACTGCAGATGTAAAAAAATAGATAAATCTACAAGTAGAAAGAAACAGGTCAGTAAAATGTCCAAATTTGTCTAAAGGAATACAAAAGAAAGACCAAGTCTGTTGGAAAAACAGGCTATAGTCAGGCAAAGATAAATCTGTCTGGCCAGAGTGGCATTAGCCATGTACCCCACAGAACAAATATAGATCTTTAGAAGAACCTCGGCCCGCTTGTGTAGCCTGGTTGTGAAAATGTTCTGGTTTCCTGAAGGACAGACGCTTGCAATCACAGCCTCAATTATCAAGTCTGCAATATATCAAAGACCTCTTGAAGACAATGTGAGGTTGTGTGCTTGAAAGTTAAACTTGAACAGGATAACAAATGTAAGTCCCACGAAGCTAATGCACAAAGGAATGGTGGAAAAAGAAGCTACTAAATGGTCAACTCAAAACTAATGTTAGAAAACCACTGAAATGTTGTAGGAGAACTTAAGAAAACAGCATTTCTGTGGGAAATTCTGCAATTATCTGCAACTGAATTAATTCTGGAGAAAACCATGTTAAAAAGATAAACAAGAAAATAAAAAAGGAGAAAAGCATCCTTAAGATGTCTGATTTCTGAAATGGGGCTATTAATGTTTTTGAGTCATTTCCACTTTCTTTTAACAGAGGAATTGTACAAACAGCTTCATTGTTCACAGGACAACGAACAGTGATGTACATTTGGTTTTAAGCAACAGAAACAAAGTAAACCTTTTCCTTAAACTCCTATAGATAAACAATAATCATTAGAAACAATCATTCTTCTTGAATAAATTATGGAAAAATCTTATTTTAGGGTTTAATGTTCCCTCTATTGTATTGTATTCTATTCTATTGTATTCTATTCTATTCTATTCTATTCTATTCTATTCTATTCTATTCTATTCTATTCTATTCTATTCTATTCTAACTTTATTTATTTGTAAGTTCGAATAAAGTTCTATTCTATTCTATTCTATAATCATTTAGCAGACACTTTTCTCCAAAGTGTCTTACATCTCAGAATAATAACATGCAAGAAATCAAACTAGTCATCAGAAACATGTGTTAGTGCTAGAGACACATGTGTTAGTGATAAAGACACAGATTTTTTCACAGATCATCAGTGCTGAAAAATGCTGAAAAATTTCTCCATGTCAGTTTAACGTTTCTATTTGTCAAAAGTAATTGTGGAAATACTCCTTGAAAGTTGAGTCTTTATCCTTCTCTTAAAAGTAGATAAGGACTCTTTATGCAGTGGTACATGTGCGTAAAGCTCTGTCCATATTGATTTCTTGCACTTTGAACTAAAACATCCAGCTCCCCAAGATTTCATTTTTACTTTATGACTTAGCTAAAGAACAACAACAAAATAAAACAAGGAAGTCCTCATACATTTCATTTTAACTAAACAAAATAATGACATAGGGGTTGTTGTCTTATCATGTTTGACTTCCAAATTACAGCAGCCAGATTTTATATGCTGGTTTAATCAGAGTGATGCAGAAAAATAACAATGTGTCAAACATCTCAGCTCTGTTTGCAGTAAATGACCGGTCTCACCTGCACATCTTGTCCTGGCTCTCAGAGGGGGTCCAGGAGCTCCTGTGCCTCCATCCAGAGGTCTGGTTAGCAGAACACTGATCTCATACTCGGTGTCTGGATCCAAGTGGCCAATCTTGTGCGTGGTTTTGTCTACAGGTTGAAGGTCATACATGGTACCAGACACTGTGCGGTACTCCACCTCTCTGTCAATTATTGGGCCGTCCCCATTGATGGAGTTCGCATTCAGTTGGATCCAAAGGTAGGTGGCCCCAACAGCAGTCAGCTGGGGTGGAGCGATAGGCACTGGGGGCTCTAAGGAAATAAAAACGTTTTTATTACTGTCAGACAATCACAACAAAAAGCATAGTCCCTCACAGTGACAATAATATGAAATGATAAAAAAAAAAAATATGTATAAAAAAACTTGCAGGCAAACAAGATTACCAAAATCATTTTAAACAATCAAAAGCATCAAATTCTTGGAAAGCTCAGATTGCATACCTTCATGCAATCCAATAATCAAGACATTTAACAAGAGCCAATCAATAGTTCCAGCATGATGAATAGAATATCTCATCTGCGGTTCCCTGAGTGAGGCGTGTAATTATACATGTTTAAAAAGCCATGGCAACTTCAAACTCAGGTGGAAATAAAGTCAGCTCAGAACTTGGCAAATGCTGCTCCCATTAAAAAATGTATTGATTTCAATCAGAGCACTTCTATTGAAACACCTCTGGCAATTGACAGCGACAGTCGCTGTCGTCTCTCTTCTCAGTTCAGGTGCTGGTTTAATCTCTCATCTTACAACTGCTGAATTTTGTAAGTAAAACAGGACTCATGGGATGGCGTAAAATACTAACTCACAAGTCTGTCTGATTCTTTTTTTTGCTTTGTTTACAACAAAACCATAAAAGACATTTTTATTTTATTATTATTATCATCATTTGTTGTGTTGGTACTCCTAGCTGTTCTAGTAGATGCTCTGTTTCTGGAGGCAGACGGTATCCAAAACCAAAACAACCATATGTTGTTTGCATGTCACTTGGTTTTAAAACATTTTGCTTTGGGTAAAAAACAAAACAAAACACTGCTCCCATTTTTTATGAATGATACTGTTAATAAAGTCCAATCCACAGATGCCTTATGAAGCTAATTTCAGTTATTTTAATGTCTAATGTATGATCTTAGGAAACCACGGCAGAAGTACATCATCGGTGTGAAGTCTGACAGTTGGGTTTCCCTGGACTTCACATCATACGCATGCTCATACACTTGCATTACAAAATGATAAAGATCTAAGAAGCTTCTTCTGTAGCATGCACAGGATGACGGGTGCTCTTTCTGGTGAAGAAAAACAATGCACGCTGCTTTATTAATGCTCACAATAAAGGATACTTAAGTTTAAATTGCAAAGTAAAATGCTTGTGCATGAAAAAGTTCCAGCTAAAAAATGTTTTATTAACTGTGTTCTAACTTTAATTTTGTATCAAATCTGTCTGTAACCTTCACACAATGATTAAAATGTCAAAAACAACCTGCTATTTCTGGACCTTCTTAACGCCAGAGGTTCTGTTTAGATTGTAGGAAAATAGTCTTATAAATAAAGTTCATCTCTTTCATACAAATGTGATGTTCAAAGAAAAACTTTAAATATGACCTTTTCTGTGTTATGTCACCAATATCTGTATAATCTTCCTTTAAGCCGTGCGCCATTTCTAGTTTAATGAGGCTTTTTGAAATGTAAGACATGTTATTTATACCTTGGGATCATTTGTAGGGCTGTTTTTATGCAGTAGACCCAGACAGCAAGAGGACTGGTCTTTTAATAATAATTTTATTATTTTGCATTCAGCAGTTTTTTTCTCTTAACAAAAACATCTAGAAAGAAACATAAAAAATAAGAGAAAATGAACATATGCATACTCTAAGTATGAGTACAATGTACTGCAATTGAAGCTTGGAAAACATTCTGCTGGTGTAACTGACAACGCAGAATATTGTACAAAGACCTGCTAAGGACCTGCTCAGGAATCTTATCAGCGTCATATCCCACAATAGCTGCATGTCCAAGCGACAACCTGAGAACCCCTAATGAACCTGTTAGAAGCACAACAATGCCATTAGTCGCCTGGCTGCTCTTCATGAAGTTGTCATGGAGCCTTAGAAGTCATCAAGCATACAAGAATAAGGCTGATTGTGATCGGTGGAGAAGTGTACGCTATGCAGGGCAGATGGTTACCCCACAGTGACCTCCAGTCTTGCATCCCTAAACTCCCTCTAATCCAAGCTATCCGTGTTGCTGACAAACATCACCTGAAGTGAACCAACTAATCCACCATGTTGTCTTTTATACTCAGATATGGTGCATTTGTCTGCATGTTAGAACCAGACAGCAAAATGAGGTGATCCAAAATCTGGCTTGTTCTGAAGGGCTTTTATGGTCTGTGTTTTATCTTTAAGGGGGTTTAACTGAGTTAAGTAGTAATATGCTCAGATTAACTTTAGCAAACTTGAACAAAAAACAGTGCAGATTTACTCTAAAAAAAGCTGTTTTTAACAAAAAGTTACAGAATAAACTGTATTCTCAATCACCTAAATACATATAAATGCATTTGTGGCAGAAACAGAGACACATAATAAAACAGTAAATACAACATCACCAACTAGCAATAACAGATTCCTACCACAGAGTAAACAAACAGGATGAATCACTTACCAGATTTTATTGACACATTTGCCAACACACTCATACTTCAATAACGCCTCGTGATGCACAAGACCAAATGGCCCTCAAAATATGAAGTTTTAGCTGCTGTTTCAGTCATGACTGGCTCAAACAACCCATGGGACATAGAATTTAACAAACTGATCAACAACAAAAAATATGAAAGTAATCCTGTAAGTCAATATGAAACAGCTCCTTCAGTCATCCCAACACATCTGATTATCTGCAGAAAAGATGCGTCTGTTATGGTGAAAACAGAGACCCCTGCTACCATTCAGTGCTACTTTTACTGTTATTACATGAGATCACTTCTGAAAGAGTAGAGCCAAGCAGTGTGATGTATTACATCAATGAATATTCATTTTAACTATAAAAAACTGATGAATCACAAAACAACAGCAGATTAGGGTGATGAAATAATTCCTGCAGGTATGGTAATCCTCTGTGCAATCGCTACAGCAGATCAACCGCAAATAACAGATTACTGCTGTAAAATACATTAATTTTATGGAACACTTCTGGATATTAACAACCCATTTCCCAATGTTAAAGCCATGCACGACAGCTTTGCAACAGTGGGGCCCTGGGAATGTCTTCTAACGCAGCGCCATGCTAGCTGGAATGGTTGATAGTGCACAGATGACAGTGGCAGTCATACTTGAGGTTCAGTGAGCAGCTGCTGCCATGATGTTAACCAGACAGGCGAATGGTCTGGCGACAGCTGAGCCCTGCTTTACCACAACACATGTCTGCCAGGATGCTCTCCACCAAAAAAGAAACCAAAAAAAACAAAACACTGTCTTCCACGTGGACTCTGACAGCATATTGGGTTGACTGATGTTTATCTTTAAAGCTAACTTATTTATCAGAAAACATTTAAAGAGTCATTTAAAGGCTGCACGGTGGCGAGGTGGTTAGCCTCACATTAAAGCAGGTTGTCGGTTCGATCCCCGGCTCGGGCGATGGCCTGTCTGTGTGAAGTTTGCATGTTCTCCCAATGTTAGTGTGGGTTCTCTCCAGGTTCTTCCTCCCACTGTCTAAAGACATGCAAATGCTGACTGATTGGGGACTCTAAATTGCCCTTAGGAGTGAGTGTGTGTGCACATGGGTGTTTGTCTATGTGTGTCCCTGTTGGCACTGTGATATATATATATATATATATATATATATAAAGAAAGAAAGAAAATAATAACAATTTCCATTTAATTTAAGTTAAAATACTAACTCACAAGTCTGTCTGATTCCTTTTTTGCTTTGTTTACAACAAAACCATAAAATACATTTTTTATTATTATCATCATTTGTTGTGTTGGTACTCCTAGCTGTTCTAGTAGATGCTCTGTTTCTGGAAGCAGGACGTATCCAAAACCAAAACAACCATATTTTGTTTGCATGTCACTTGGTTTTAAAAGATTTTGCTTTGGGTAAAAAAAAAACAAAAAAAAAACACTGCTCCCATTTTTTTATGAATGATACTTGCTACTGTTAATAAAGTCCAATCCACAGATGCCTTATGAAGCTAATTTCAGTGATTTTAATGTCTAATGTATGATCTTAGGAAACTACAGCAGAACACATTTATAAACACACTTATAAAACAAATAATTTAGATGATTAAACAATTCTCTAAGCAAACTAATAAGCCAATAATTACACATACATCACACACCAATACAAGTTCAAACTCACAACCCTCTCACCACATAGAGATCCATAACAAGAACTGCCACTCAGCTCTGTCGTTAGATTAGTTAGACTTCACTGTTTATAAATCCATCTTTCATTTGGCTGTTACATCCACTGAGCCCCTCTTGTTAAGATGCAAGAGGCCCTCATTATGTTGTGCACTTTCCTAATTGGGCTGCTGTGAGTAAAGAATTGATCTGCTCCTCATACGAGATGAGGTGGCCACGGCAAAATGAGGAGCTTGACTAGCCTGCCTTTGATTTTCAGTGGCTATACTCATTAGTGTGGATGCCATCGCAACCTCGACATCCGTGAGTAGGTAGCATGGCCCAGAATACAATGTTAGGGCTCAGCGAGGGCTCCAGGTGATTCTAACCAGGCCAAGACAAGAACCCGGCACTTGGACAAGGAGTAATTATCCTCCTTTCAAAAACTACTGGTGGCACTCCAGGAGAGCTCATCAAAATGGGATGTGGAACAGGGAAAGGTTCTGCACTTGGCCAATCCACATAGCACTCTAAAAATGCATACTGCACACTTCCACATAGGGACATAAATCTGACATAACACTGGCAAGAAAGGGAGAAGTGATTATCTGGGATAATCAAGCATTCACTCTCCTCATGTTAAAGGAAAAGGCAGCGTATGGTAATGATGGGACGGGAGCCGGCGTGTGACTGTAGCAGGCTCTTAATCCAGAGAATTGCTCAGCGGTCACTCCTCCAAAAGGGAGTCATGGACTTGGTGAATACATATTTAAGCAGGATTTATAACTCAGACTCTTTGCTAGGAGTGTTAAGAGCTTGTTTTATAACTGAAACGATAAGAGGAGATATCAGCTTTTTATGTGTGACACCTACAAGTGTGAGAAACGGCTTTTTTTCTCTTATTGATACGAGTTGGTTTACATCAAAGTCACTGAGGTGTGAAATCAGCGTCAAATTTAAACTAGGATGAGTTCCAGGTTTTGGTACTTGCATTACTACAGAAAATGACTGTATTTTAAATATTTCTTATGGAGGCACTTTACACTCAACTGGTTTGTCTTGTGTAGAAATATATCTAGTAGCACTGAAGGCAGACATCAGAAAGAATATTGCCATCTAGTAAGTATGTGTACATGAGTGAAAGAGCAAGTCATTGTGTTTTTGAATTTATGCACGAGATTGGTTTTGACTGCCTCCAGTGTGTCAGTAAATTTTATTTGAATACACCGCTGAAACTCACTGATACACTTAGGCAGAGAGACTTTATCTCCCTTTTACACTCTGCTGTGTCTGGACCAAGCCGTTCTCACATGATTGACAGACCTCGATCTGGACGGGCAGGATTAAACCTATCAATCACACAAAGCTTAGAGACAAAAAAAAAAAAAAAAAAAAAAAAGAAAGGGAAATATATCGGGGCTGTAAATTCAACTGAGAGCACCAGGAGAAAATTGAGGTGAAGAAATATAGATGGCCATTACCGGCTATAGGGCTGTAGGAAAGAGAAGCCTTGCAGGATTTAGTTTCAGACGAGTCCATAAATTCATATCAAACAACTATAGGGGTGAAAATTCAGAGAGGTTACAGTAAACCCTGCTGCCTTCTGCCTTTGTGATCTTTTAGGAGGAATTGTGCACAGTCAAGGACAGCCTTTAAAGAGAGGAAATATTAAAGTACCATAGATAAATCAACTTAAAAAGCTTGTGCTTTCAGTTTGGCATTAGAGGACATTTTCATTTAAAAAGAAGCAGCATTTGCTGTTTATTTCTTGTTTTGTTTGCTTAATGTACTTCGTGTGGATGAAAAAATTCTTCTTTCTTTGTGATTTTAAATTCAATGCACGACTCTCATCTGTGTTTTCACTTTTTAAAGATACAAAACAAACAAACAAACAAAAAAAACAAACAAAGCAAAACTCACGTTTTATGGTTAGTTCCCCATAATTGGACACTCCAACTCCTTTGTCTGAGTGAACAATGCAACGGTAGCGACCAGAGTCGCCCTTGGTTGTGTTCTCCACATCGAAAGTGCCTATGAAGCGCCGGTTGTTCCAAGGTTTAGTGGCTTTCATTGGGGCCTCCCGTCCACCGATGCCCTGTTTGGAACCGAGACAAACACACGAGTGAGCCTCCATAATGGAAAGGCTTAATAAGCAAAGCGGCCTGACCTTGTATGTGATTCAGAAACTCAAGTTCAGTGTACTTGTCGTCTGCTCCTGCAGCTTGTTTGTGTCCCACCATTCCCATCGGTGGCTGATAGTTGGAATACATTTATTAAACAGGAATGCACTCAAACACACATACACACACATGCACACTGCGGGCTCTCCCCAGCTGTCACCCCTCACAGCAGGCAGATGGGGGACATTTGTTCATTAGAAATATTTCTTCATTACTGTCATCAGGGGACTTCACTTAATGTTTGTTTTCCAGCTCCTGTGCTAATGAGGACGTGTTTGTTAAAATGATGGAGTACCTGGCAGAAGACCTTTACCCAGCATCATGCTGTCACATGTGTGACAGTGTGCTTAGCAGCAGAGCCAGCAGGGTTATGTTTGCCAGATGCACTACCTTCGCTGTTCAGAACAAGGTCAATTCAAGACTGCTGCGCTGCTCAGTTGTGTCGGATATAGTACACTGGATCCACATGGAGCCAACATCTATATAGGTTAAGACCGTACTGCAGTGATCTGAAACAAATGTAATCCCCTTCCTCCCAGCCGAAGAAGCCGGTGGAAATCTGGTAAGCAGGTGAAAACTTAATCACAAGGGGTACATAAAAGCATTGTGTGAATGCTTCAACTTGAAGTTATTCACATTGTAAATTACACAAATGCTACTATTGTTTCCTGGATTTGCATTTTAAAAGTGAGTGTGACGCTTTCAACTAGGCATTAGCTTTGCTTTCTAAATGAAAAAATGTTGCTTCTAGGCTTAATGTAATGCTGAAACAGAATAGTGAAATATTATGAAATAAAACTAAACACAATTTAGATTTCATCATATTCTCTTGGCTTTGATCACCATATAGGCAAAGTGCCTTAGGTTTATAGAGAATTAAATATTAAGTTTAAGTTCAGAACATTAATATTGATAGTGTTATTTCACTTTACAAGTTAAACAAAGTACATACATATTAATACATACTGTTGACATATGTAAACTTTAATCAGATCTTGCTAAACAGAGCTGGGTTGGACCAAATCATTTGAAGACTAAATGTAAATAAAAAAGTCATTCAAAATAAAAGAATTGGGTATTTTACTATTTGAACTTTACTAGGTCAACCTGCCCTCCATCCAGGACTTGTATCTGTTCTGGGTTGGGAAAGAGGCAGGGTGACATCTATCCAAACCCCTCACACCCTGCACACACACTGTTCAAACTCCTCCCTTGTGGGAGGTGATATAGAGCACTGTACTAAAAAACCAGCAGACATAGGAACAGTTTCTTCCCCCAGGCCATCACTGTCATGAATAAAATGCAAACTGATTTATATTTGCACATATCCTTATAATTTTAACCTGTAAATAAAGTCAAATACTATTTATATACCATGTAAATAATGTACTATGTCATTGTTGCTTGTATTTATATGACTATTTTTTACTTTATATTTATTGATTTAACTTTTATCTGCATTTGCTAATTTTTTCAATGCAAGAACAATGAAAGCATCCCTTGTTTGTTTGTAGAATTAATGACACGTGTGATGAGCCAACAAAAGCTGGAAAAGTTGGTGACCCTAAAAAGGGACAGCTTGAGGAACATGTTGCAAACCTTAACTGGCAACAAGCGAGTATTATGATACATACCAAGGAGCACCTTAGAGAGGCAGAGTCTCTCAGAGGTAATTCTATGCAGAGATTTAGTAATCTGCAAAAAAAAAATTGCACCTATAAAAACTAATAATGGAAAATTGTGAGGACTTCAAATATTAAATTATCTGCAGAGCTTAATATCATCAAGAGATTCTGGAGAATCTGGAATATCTCCGTGTGCAATTGATATGGCTGAAAATCTATATCTGATGCTCTTGATCTTCAGGCCTTAAGGCGACAGGGCATTAAAAACAGACATAATTATGCCATGGAAATCATTGAATGGGCTCAGGAACACTTCTGGCAATCAA
Organism: Pseudomugil tenellus; assembly: GCA_037177515.1. NCBI lineage: Eukaryota > Metazoa > Chordata > Actinopteri > Atheriniformes > Pseudomugilidae > Pseudomugil > Pseudomugil tenellus. The sequence goes on along the minus strand of JBAMHX010000009.1, from coordinate 20,571,021 downwards.
TGTCTGTGTAGGCTGCTCACAATGCCATCCACAAATGCAGCTTAAAGCTCTATGATGCAAGGAAGACGCCATAGGTGAGAAGTGCCACCATCTCCTGTTGACTAAAGCTAATTCAAAATGACGTTACACAATAATAAATCTGTTCAGATAAGTTATAATCTTGGGTGTTACGTTCTCCTAGTTAAAGAGGGTGAATTCAGTTTGTTCCCAGCAAACAGTCCAACAGTCTGCGTCCCTGAATGCTGGAAGATGCATATCAGTAGCTGGGGAACTGGGAACTTTTCTGTATGCCAGTTTTTAAAGCAATATATGCAGCCAGATAATTATTTTTTTTTTGTTTGTTTAAGGAAGCCCTTGTTTCTTTCAGCCAGAAAAATAAGAAATAAAATACTACATCTATTAAAACAGTATGGCTTTAGATACTGAAATGCAAAATACAAGTGCTTATGGGCTTTTCAAATGACTGTATTTTCCTTATAACGAACAATTTACATGATTTTTTACTTTTTAAAGAAATTAAGGCTGTGCTCTTTTGTCACAGAAGAAAGATAACAATGACAGGAATCACTTTACATTTTATGAAATTATCAGTTTTATTTTTGTTTTGTTTTGAATGTATTATTAATGTTAGAAAACTACAAAGATAAATCATAATAATTATATTCTTAACTTAATGACACAAAAGTCTCACTGAAATTTAAATCTTAACCTCTTCAAGAGATCAGCAAACAGTTAAAGACACGGATTGCAATGCTGTAAGAAATCTGTAAGCCTCTGTCATTCTGGATAACAGAAATGCAGTTTTAAATGTCATGTCTGTTCAGTAAGGCACTTTAATCGCTTCAAAATCCACTTTTAATTACAGTTTCACGATCTGATCTAAGCTCTAAACTAGAGTGTTAGAAGCAGGATAATGATGTTGCTCACCTGAAGCCACAGACGAAAGTTGTCCCGCCTGCGTCCATTGACGGTGCAGTGAAAAGACGCGGTCTGCCCGGCGTTGACCTCCACTCCCTTTATAGTCAAGAAGTGTGGAGTATTCACTATGGAAAATTGGAAAAAATTGTGATTACATGAAGTAGGTCTCATTTAAGGTCTCCATCAGGATCACACCAGTTTAGGTTTCTGGTTTAGTTTGGAAGTCTGGTGCCAAGATTTTTTGGTAAAAATGAAGAGTAAAGTATCTTTGAAGGCCTTTGTGTACTAAAGGCCAACATTGTTTGGTGAGATTCCATCAATGCGCTGAAAATGAGGCACCAGAGGTAATATCAAAAAACCTCATTCCTGTTGCGTACCTTCAATGACAGAGGGCACTTTTCCAAGAGTATTACTTTCTATTCCATTGTGCTCATTATCTGAGCAGGATGGTTCACAAAAGCAACTTATTTAGAACATTTTTGATTAGTGTCTCTATTCTGCATGGAGAAATGGGGCAATTGGGAGTGACCTTGATTCGAACATAACCAAATCTCTTAAGACCTGGCAAAAGCTAATTCTATCACTTTCATCAACACGTTCTCTCTCAGAACTAATTTCATAATCTTGCATTTGAATTACAATTATCTTCAAACTTTTTTTTTTTTAGTCAAGTGGCTTATAAAGAAATATTTTTTTCTATGTCTCCTTTAATGGTAGGAGCAGAAGAAGACAACCCAGTGTCCTAATCACACCTTTGAGCCAAATATTCCACATGGTCATATGAATAGAAAATGAATTGGCTGTGTTCTACTGAGGAGTCACTCTCATCACTTTGCTTAGCCCTCGAAGAAGCCCAATTGCCACTGAGAGGATTATTGATCCACTCACACTTATATATTTAAACGCTGGCCGCGTCACAAGGCCTCATTGATTCGCTCAAATACATTTATATGCTGCACAAATTGCTGTATGAATCCATCTTATTGACATAACATTTGTAAGAATTCGTGCTTCTTTCAAATGGTTAGCAGGTCATTAGTGGTTAACAATCAGAGCCTGATACTTCACTGAAGGGATAGAGTAAAGCGTAAAACAATTGATGAGAACCTATGAGCTATTGATTTCGAAGAGTGTAGACTGTGAAACCTTTCAGTATTAACTTGAAGGGTTTCCATATGCACTAACATCTCTCTGCACTGAAAAGAATAAGCTTGAATAACACAGAAGAAGCATCATCCCTCTACTTCGACAACAGTAGTAGATCCTAAAAGAAAAATCAGGAAGAATTTAAATCTGGAAGTGATTACATTTTCATTATCTTTGAAATGTACTCAGAAAGTGCTGTTACTTATTATGTAAGGGCAGCGAAACAGGTATTATGATACATTTGATGATGATACATTTTACCGATTAATCCTAAGGGAGAAGAAAAATTGTAGATGGCAAACACAAGAAGCAGCCCATTGTAAAGTGGGGTTCATACCACCCCACCCAGCCCATTCCCCACCATTGCGCTGTTTATGCCATTTCTCAAAGGATAGATTGAACCGAACCATCACATATAAAACACACTTCAGCATGTCCACTATATGCTTATAAATCTTCAGGGAGAAAGGAGAGGGAGGTTCATAGCTGGACTGACTGTGGCATATTCTTTGAAGGCCTTTTGTTTGGCTTGGAGGCCTTGAACAGAACAGCTACACAGGTATTTGGAAGGTGTCATGGAAAGGACAATGACGGTTTGATGACATTTTTTTATGGTGAAGGGAGAATAGACTTACTGCACTGATGGCCCTGGACCACAACATCTTTGATGGCCAGCAAGCCACGCTGCCCTGAGGTTACAGCTTCAAACACAATCTGAGGAGGAGAAAGGAGACTCATAACATCAGTGATAAATGGGCACGTCTTAAGAAAAGCACCTGATTGTGGCTGGGTGTGTGCACAGGAAAGTCCAGCTTTCGCTAACACGCTCTGTTCCTTCGCTGGGCTGCAGCTGGTGACACAGCTGCGGGCCACTGACATTATTTCCACAATATGTCACAGCTGACAGGTGTTATGACATGCAAGTGTGAAATTAGGTTTGAGCCTTGAGACGATTAGCACACAGTCTGTGACAAACACAGAATGCGGGAGGTGAGAAGCAAAGCTAAAAGGTCAAGTTACCCAAATTTCACTTTACTTGGACCTATATAAACAACTTTTTTTTTGTTGTTCCTGCTTTTTCAATTATTCAAAGACTTAGGTGGAGTAAATGATTATAAGATAAAAAATAATATACGACTACAAAGATTTATAGGTCAAATAATGACAAATATGAACATTTAAATGTCAAAATTGCAATGTTGCATCAGAAGAAATAAGCTGAAACTGACCATATCTCCAGGAAGAGAGACTAATAGGTCAAAGCTTTTGAAAAAAGATTAAAAGATGCCCTACTGAGCTGATGAAGATGCGCTCATAATTATTAAAACAGAGCAGATGACAGAGAAAGAGCACATGTTAACGTTTTTTCACTATTGATTATATATGTTCTCAAATATTTGATGATACTTCTTTAATATGCAAAAAGAGATTAGAAAATTTAGTACAATAATAAAAAACGGTTCATACTTAACAATTTTGTAATTTACTTTATGATGTTATCTCTAACTAATTCCAAGTTACAGCCTTTAAATTCCTGATATTATAATTGAATGTTTTTTTGAAGAACTCCGGTGCCTAAGTGGTTAATCTCTAAGAATCAATTAAATATGGGAGACAGATAGTAATATAAACTCAACTGCAAATTCTACATAAATACTAGCATCATTTTATTTTCATTACAAAATAAAGATATTTCTTTGACCAAGTTAATTATATTACTTAAATATTATAATCTAACCATCTAAAAGTGACATTTTTATTTATCCAAAATCAAGTTTGTATTCAGAAAGTTATGCATTTTTCTAACTTACTATGTCCCCAAAGTCCTGCCAGCTTTCTGGTCTTTTTAACTCAAGCTCAAACTGTGGACTTAATGGATAATCAAGAGACTGTTTAATTTCCTTGAAGACTATGATAGTTGCTGGTTCATTATTGTTACAACCTTAATGTGTTAATTTAACTATAAATTATTGTGTCTGAGTTTACATTTTAAGAAAAAAAACAAAGAGCAGTAGAGACCAGCACATATTGTGTTCTCTGATATAAAATTGATGTTTCTATCTGTAGAATGTACTAAAGATGATATAGTAGCACTGTGCAGGCTTTTACTGAGGTTACTATGTTCCAACCTGACATTTTGTAGCATCTCCTTCAACATGCATACTCCATCTATCAGCTTTCAAACATAATCTGATACAATTTGAATATAAACATGGTACCAGATATGAAGTAAGTTGCTGTTGAGTATCAGGTTTTGGCCAACAGCCATATAAAATAATCTCTAAGCAGAACTAAACAAAGTGGCAGTTTAGTTGTAAGCTAAACTGAAGGTGATATACTGGCTATAAATACTTTATATTCCCTCACTTCAAAGAAACCCAGTTATTACTTTCAAAACTGAAATCTAGATCTTTTGTTAATTTTTCATGATGAAGGTTTCTGTAGGTTCCTATAGCTACTTCTACGCTATTCCCTTGCTGTGCACACGCGCACGCACACACACGCGCACAGCGGCAACAAAACATTTAGCACTTTAGAGCACTAAATGTTATTTTTGTGAAACATAGTTTAAAGTGGTTCCTACTGACAAAACTCTTAGCATTTTTCTCAACATTTAAATCTAACCATTGTTAGAAACACTGTATATGTTAGCTAACATTAGCTAGTTCACTTGACTTAACTCTGTGAAACAGTTTATTAGCTTGACTTTAATAAAGTAAATAGAGGTTTCTTTGGATCATCCACAGACCTAACTAGTTCCAACTATTTTAATTAAGCATTTTAATATATACAATAACAACTTTAAAACTAATAGAAATGAATACTTCCTTCTTTATTCTAAAAATAAAACATTTTAAAACATCAAAACAGTAGAATGTTTATATCTAGTTGTGATATAAAATGCTATTTCTTCTATAAAAAGAAGCTGCTGTTGCTCTGTATCTAGAGTCACTTAGTTGACATGTTTGTTAGCATCCTGACTGAAGAATTTTTTAAATAAAATGCAACTGTGCTGCATGGCTAATTTCACCCTATTTTAAGGGCCAAGTTCTCTTGCAAAACAAATGGTCTGAGCTTTGAGGGTGTGTACCAGCAGAATGTCAGAGTTATGTACTCCACCGTCTGCAGTGTGATAAAAAGGGAAACAGAATGCCAGTCCCCTCCCAAACCCAGGGTGTGGTACAGAGAATCATCACACCACACATGCTAGAGCTATGGATGTTTTTCATGCCGTTATTCCCAAAATATAAACATGCATCATCCAGTGATTAATGGCTATATCCCATGTATGGTATCACATAAAAGCATGTCCAATTGGTTACACACAGTTACATCTCTGGGATTCTTTACATAGTCTAGGTATGTCGAGGCGGAGATAGTTATCATTGTCATCTGGGAGGTAGGATGCCTTCAAACAGGGTTGTTTAATTATACATTTCTTTTTTTGTCTCATGAAATATGGAAGTGAATGTCTTGGTCGCCAATTATTGCCTCATTACAGCCTAATTTAAAGGAAATTAAAAGGCCTACCACTCCATATATTGCCACCAGACAAATGAATTGGCCCCCATACTAATTGAAATCCTTTGTTTGTGTAACAGACATCAGTCAGCCTGTCTAATAGCTGTGATATAATTGATTCCAACTTCAATGATTGTGTGGCGCATAATTAGGCCTGACCCATACAGAAAATATTCACATAGGACAAAGCTGTTGAAGTCACAAGAAAGTTCATCACTCTCATTTGTTTGAGATGGACAGTGAGCCCGGCATTTAGTGTCTACATCACCGCAATGGCTTTCCCTGTGGGACGCAGCTAAGTAGAACATTACAGCAGGAATTATTAGCTCTGCCATGGGGTCGACTGTATTAAAACTGACACAAAGTACATTTAAGTCTTATTTGAAAAAGACATGCACAAAATACATAAAGCCCCTTTTATCATTCACTGGAAAATGCTCAATTCTTTTGCCAAAATGTGCGCTACCTTTGGAAATGTGTGACATTCTCAATTAAAAGTTCTTGAGATATTCTGACAAAGGAGTAATTATCAAAGCCAGAAAGGCTGGAATGATGACTAAAAACCTTACTGGTAATTAAAAAATAATTTGCATGTATCAGGTGGCTTCCCTTTGACAATTTCGTAGGTTGCTATGCAATTAAAGATACCTATAATTAGTGCCATGTTTTTAATTAGTGAGAATTTGAAGCGATGGCCTCCTTACATGACAGATTAGCATCCTCGCATATACCCGCGATGTCAATTTGGGCCTGGAACAATTACAAACCGAGGCAGGCCTTCCATTTGGGGTTTGAAAAGCAGCACATGCTGGGAATTTCCCTTAACACTTTATTCTGTCACCTTGAGTCCGAATCTTCAGCCTTTTCATGCTGAGATTTGTTGTACATAACATAGCCAGCTTGTCAGAATATTCAGGCATCACTAGATTTTGATTGGTCTGTCAAACTAAAGCTTTGAACAGTTTGTAACCTAAAAATAGCTTAAAGGACAACACTTACACTTAAATCCCAGCTTTATACACAAATGAAAGAATGAATCCATATAACAAGCTGAACTTTACTTGACTGTTTTATATTCCAACCCAACCCTTCAAACATCCGATCAAACCAGAGCTGCAGAAATATATCAAACAGCTTCCGTCCTGTCAACAGTTGCTGTTGCCTTCCATGTCTTTTCTTTTTTCTGTCCATGTGCCTCTCATTAAATCTTGCAGCCCACATTCAGCAGTGACAATCTCAGCGGTATTCCTAGTTAACTTGGTTATCAGAGTGGCCATGATGAGCGGGCAGGAGGACTCCCCTCAGCTCCAATATGGACCAGTTCTGCCAGGCTATAATGAAATAATACACCATGGGACCTGCTCCCATTGGGAGGTTAAGGGGTCTCTCTGCATCAATTAACATTTGGTGGACTCGAGGAACAAGGCTGACGAAGACTAATAGCCAGGCAAGTGTGAAATCACCTTGGCCCAGGCAGCAGTCATGTGCATTGGTAAGTGAAAATGAGTTTTCAGAATTGGGAAAAAAAGAAACCTGGCTCAGATGAAAGAGAGAGAAAAGATTACCATGGATACCGAAGCACCTACAGAAATCAATAATCTTAGGTGTTTTGAATGGGCTATTGTGCAATTGTTTAGACGTGCTCAAATAATAAATTTGTCATGTTCCACCCAATGAATAGACTTTAATGAGTTTTCCAAAACTATTAAGGCTGCTTATGATGGGAAACCTACTTCTTTAGAGAAGAATTTCACCAAAGTTTTCTCACCTGGTAAAAATTGGGCCAGTAGGTGCTGATGGCCAGCTCCACCTGCCCCCAGAAGCGAGAGGCTGGCCCCGACACATTCCAAATGGGCATTCCCATAGGACTGTTGTTTTCTTTGATATAGACATTTAGGTGACCTGGGTGGCTGTTGTCTCTTCCCCCTATGTAGTAGTTGAAGATAACACAGTGTGTGTCATTCTCCTTCAGCTGAGGTGTCAGCAATAAAGCCTTCTGTCCTGCGAAGCGTCCTGATGTGTTCACCATCATAAAGGCTGACCCTGTAAAGGAGAACAAGAGAGGTGGATCATAAATCAAGCGGTTTAAAAACGGTCAGGCGAAAGTATTTTGCTGAAGATTTGCACAATTTGGAACTGTTTGTGTTTAAAGGCATTCAGTTATACACATAACAGAGCTTTCTATGAAATCATATTACCAGCAATCATATTTAGAGCATTAAAAGTCACCAGAAAAAAAGAATAATCAGATAAATGTGGACAGACAGTAGGAAAACGTCTGCTCTGAGAGGTTAACTATCATAATACCAGCTTGTGACCTTTGATGAGAAAATGCTTTTATCTTTGGACAGATTGAAACCATCTTGTCGTCATCATTTATCAATATACAAAGAAATATAGTAGACACCATTTGTAGAGAATACTAGATACTTGAAGAGCTTTTTTTTCCTGCAATGACAGTAGGAAGGAAAAAGATGAGAAATCAATAAACTAAAATCTATTTGCCAAGACAGCACATTTAGATTTTATCGCTTTGCTTCAATATTAAAGGTTAATCTAATTCTCTACTCTCTTGCCAATAAAATTCAAGTGAGAATTATTATATTGGCAAACTTTCAAGGAGATGCAGAACACATTCTATTTGTCATCATTTTATTTAGCTTGGCTTGGTAATGAGATGGCATAAATGATAACAGCATTTAAGACAGCCAAAGGACACTTGCTTTATGTTAAAATACTTTTTTTGGTAGTATAGTACAGAGGCACATAGAGTTAAGAAAAACAACCTGTAGACAAAAAATGCTCTGGGAGATGTTGGGCAGAGCTGAGTCTCTGTCATTACATTTAACATTCGGTGCTTCACTCAGATATGGTCTTAAAACGGGTGAATAGCGTCAACTTAATCAGCAGGCTTGGTCGCTGAGTGTGTCAGCCAAACAGCCTCTCACAGAACCCTATTTGTTCCATCAATGAATAAAGCTTGCCTACTTGTCTTGTTGTGCTGCTCTTGTAACGCTTACCAATTCCATCTGTCTCCAGCTTCAGATAATGAGTTGGGGGCTCTGTCATGTTTACACATTGAAACAGGAGGAGAGGGAGCAGAGGAGGAGCAGTGAGTTGAGATGACACAAAGTCAGCCTAATCGGCTTTGTCTGACAGGTACAGGCAGCTGTTGTTTTAAGCAATTTTTACATATTTTGGATCATCAGAAGGCAGATAAATAAGACGGGTTTGTTTGCAGGTTTTAGTGCCAGATATGCATTAAAAGAAGATACATGTCTAAGGTTTGAGCACTGATCACTTTATATAGCAAGAAACTAAAACAATGAAAAGTTGAGATAAAGGAATGAAAAAATTGGGTTTGAATTTTAGTCATATCCAACTTACTCTTGTGGTATTACTGGTGTAATCTAAATTAAGGTGTTTAAGTATTAAAGTTTCATTGTGAAAAAAATATTTTTATGTTGTTTCCCAATAAATGACATTTTTTGATAATATGCATATTGTACCGTACCGTACCGTCTTCTTCCGCTTATCTGGGGTCGGGTCGCGGAGGCAGCAGCCTAAGGAGGGAAGCCCAGACTTCCCTCTCCCCAGCCACATATGCCAGCTCATCAGGAGGGATCCCAAGGCGTTCCCAGGCCAGGCGGGAGAGATAATCTCTCCAGCGTGTCCTGGGTC
>JBAMHX010000009.1:20545629-20561654 GCA_037177515.1 Pseudomugil tenellus | reverse complement strand
AGAGTCCGCATTACTGCAGACGCCGCTCCGATCCGTCGGTCGATCTCACGCTCCATCCTTCCATCACTCGTGAACAAAACCCCGAGATACTTGAACTCCTCCACTTGGGGCAGGACCTCGCCCCCAACCCGTAAAGAGCACTCCACCCTTTTCCGGCTGAGGACCATGGTCTCGGATTTGGAGGTGCTGGTTCTCATCCCAGCCGCTTCACACTCAGCTGTGAATCGCTCAAGCGAGAGCTGGAGATCACAACCAGACGAAGCCAACAGAACCACGTCATCCGCAAAAAGCAGAGACCCGATTCTGCAATCACCAAGCCCCCTCAACGCCTCGACTGCGCCTAGAAATCCTGTCCATATAGGTAATGAACAGGATCGGTTATAAAGGGCAGCATTGGCGGAGTCCAACCCTCACCGGAAACTAATCCGATTTACTGCCGGCAATGCGGACCAAGCTCTGACACCGGTTGTACAAGCCGTACAAGGGGGTCCGGTACTCCATACTCCCGGAGCACCCCACACAGGAGTCCCTGAGGGACACGGTCGAACACCTTCTCCAGATCCACAAAACACATGTAGACTGGTTGAACAAACTCCCATGCTCCCTCAAGGACGCTGAAGAGGGTATAGAGCTGGTCCACTGTTCCACGAACAGGACGAAAACCACACTGCTCCTCCTCAATCCGAGGTTCAACTATCAGACGAACCCTCCTCTTCAGGACCCCTGAATAGACTTTCCCGGGGAGGCTGCATATTGTCATTTTCCAAAAACTAGAATCAAGGAACAGTTAGCACAGGTAACAGTTTTGCTAAGTTAGCGACTTTAGTGATTTTTTTCTAGATCCCTTTAGTAAAACAAGTGACAAGACTTTTTCAGGCGTTACTGGAGACATTTAAACATGTAGTGCACTTGCCCTTTGGTCACATCTTTCCACAGAACATTTTTGTGGATTGCTCAAACACAAATTTGCAAACCTTTGCTGCACCATGTCATCTCTACAGGGAGGTGGCTGTTCCTTGGGAACTTTTCCCAACAAGCCAAACTTTCTAAACTTAGCATTTCTCTGAGCTTTGCACTGCCTGAGCCCGTGCTAATATTTCTGAGACATCCACTCCTTTGGAAGACTGGCCACTGGCATGAACGTTTTCAACTTGTAAATAATCTTTCTTCCCTTAGAGTGATGGATTCCATATAGCATAGAAATAACCTTATAAACATTCGCAATCTGAAATCAATAATTAGTCTAAAATCCTTGTTGACGTCCTTCCTTCCTTCGGCTGGTCTTCACTTGAAAGCTACAAACCAGCAAATTGGAAAAACCTCTTGCTCAAGCTGCTAATGATCAGTTAATCAGAAGTATTTGTTTAGCAACTCCTGACCGCTATATATCCTATAAATTTCTATGGAATTAGTAAAAGTGTGCTAGTTTATTATCACACAGTTTCTGTATTGTTGCATATTTTCTTCAATATGCAATGACTCCTAAGATTGTATTTATCCAATTTTAAAATGTAGTAAGAATCAGATGATTTTTAGCTCTCATGCATAACACCAGTTTCAGTTTAACATGTTTAGTTTATATGTTGCCTGAGGTAAAGCGGGAAGTTTTAAAAAGAACCTGAGATGTTAAGACCCTTATTTGTCTGACCCGAATCAGGCACATGTATGAGGACTGAGGTTTCTTTAATAACATCCAGCCATCTGCCTGAAGTGCTCAGAACATTTTTTTCCCTTTGAGGCATCAGCCACCCTTGGTGTGATGTGAACCAGCACTAATAATCACTTGATGAATTGTTTGGTTGTAGCTCATGTTACAAAGACAAAGAAGCTGGCACCACAGCTTTCCTCGATGATTATAACAGTGTTTACTATTCATTTCAACACTCATGTTGTGACAGTGTTGCTTGGGAGATTTATGCACAGCACAGCTCTTTGTTAGTAATTAGAGATTAAAAATAAACCCTAAGGCAGCATTTCTATTTAGTTTTTACTGCTTGTTAATAAAACAGGTACATTGTGTAAAAAGTCACTTCTTTTTTTTTCACTCTTTTTAATGTAGAAGCCATAAACATCTGCACTGGTCTTGCCGAAACTGTCTTCGGTCTTTGACACTGTCGACCACCAGATCCTAATGAAAGACATGACATGTATGTCTGGTTTTAGTGATTTATTTCATTCTTAGTGGGTAGAAGCTTTATTGTGTCTGCCAACCGCATACTGCCTAAGCCCAGAAACTTGCTATGTGGTGTGCCTCAAGGCTTTGGGACTGCTCCTGTTTTTGTTGTATTTTCTTCATATCGATCAGATAATCCAGCAGTAAAATTATGTTTTCCATCTCTCATTTGCTGATGATCTCCAGTTGCACTGATTGTTTAAAATGTCTGAAACAAATTTAGCTTCCTACTCAACTGTTTAACAAAAGTAATACAGTGGTTAAGTGTATTACTTAACCACTGAATTCTGATGAGACTGAGACACTTATTATTGCTCCAGGGATTACAAATCTCAACGTTAAACAGCACCTATAGGCGAATCTAGGGGTAATGATTGATGAGGCCATGTCATTAGAGCACCATTCAAATTGCTGGTTAGAAACGGCTTTTCCCAATTGGGTAATGTTGCTAAGCTCAGGTGCATAGTGTCTAAACAGTGGATTGAGATGATCATTCATACCATTGCATCCTTTAGATTACTGCAACAGCCTCTTCACCTGTGTGACAAATTTCCGTGAGACTGTAATTGTTCACCACTTGTCCCTTATGTTTACCCTAATTTCCTATTGGTTGCTTAAATTCTATTTGGTTATGTCTATTGAAACTGCAAATAAAGTTTACTTACTTATTTTACTTATTATATCAGATTAGAGGTCTGCTGGTCTAAATAAAACATTTTTTTACCCATCCATCAGGCACACTGCAGCAGTGTCAATTTTAAATCCAAAAACTATGTATATTTGTTCCAGTGGAACCAAACAAAGCAAGAGGAAAACTTATCTACCATTATCACTGACAACCACAGAATAACAGGAAACCGTATTTCAAACAACAATGAACCAGTTAATCATACCTCCCAGATGACAGGAGAGGACTGCATGTCATTCAGCTTCTGTGTGTGAGCCTAATGGCCGCACACTCTATAGGACCTGCTGCACCATGACAAGCTAATTAGCCAGTGAGACTTAGAGCAAATCATAATGATACCATGTTAGTGCTGCGCTAATGTGTTAGTGATGCACAAGGGTGTTTTCTTTCTTCTTCTTTTTTCTGTCTCTTGCCCCTTAACAATGGCATGTTTGAGATCAATTAAAAATACAGAGCTCGTCACAATCCAAGCCTGCCTCTGCAACTCTGCAAAGGCCAGGGCTCGTCTATTGTCTAAGGTATTCAGAGGAACAGATTTATTATTATTCCAATGTAGGCCACCTTCACCTTCCATTACAATGATAGCTGAATGTGGAGAACGTGAAAACTGGTGTGAAAAATGAATGAGTGGAAGACAAAGTGTCCCAGCTGTGAATGCCACAAATTCAATGTTGCTGTTATTTAGAAATCAAGGCCACAGCCACTGAAATAAAAATATGTGATTTTCAATATGCTGGGATATTTTTGACAATGTTATCAAGGACATTTTTTTATTTATTAAAGAAAATTTTCACAAAAAAGAAAGAAAAACATAATTATATCATCAGTTTTTACCAAAGCATTTCAAATCAAAGAGTGCCAATGTTAGGCAGTTTCAATGACTTACTCATTATTTGTCCTTTTCTTGACTGACAACATAATTTTTTTCTTAAATGGAATCTTGTAAAACACTAAATTCATGGCGTATTTTCCTTAAAAACCAAACAATGGAAAGGCTGAAGCGTAATATGTGGTTGTTTGCAATCTAACTAATGCATTCAATGAGAATAATGTTCAAACCCACAAATGTATAACTTCAGCTAGACATTAGACAACCCAAAATTACAGACTTTGTAGTTTAATGGTATCATGAGTCATACAGAGGAAACCATGGACATACTCCAGAGAAAAGCATCTATCAGATTAATCCTTTGCCCTGACCGCAGCTTGTGTCTATCCATATAGCAGGAAAAGTTCATTCTGGTAAGAAATAAAAGTCACAGGAACAGTTCATCTATTAAGAAATGGTTTAAATAGTTTTATTTAGTAATGATTGTCACCCATTTGCAGAACCAGACAGTCTTTAATGATGTGAATTCCTGCTTTTGTTAAATAATCTGTCTCAATTAAGGATATTAACAATGTAGAAAAACCACATCCCCATTTCCTATTTGCCTTACTTTACCGAGTGAAAGCTGGAAGGACGTCTCCTTTAGCAATCATTAAAAGCAAACTTATTGAAGAAGCTACAAGACAAATGTGAGAAGAATCCCCATCAACTATTTTTTATTCATTTAAAGAAAATCCTTCAACCCTTTTAAGAAAAAAAAGTAATTTTTTAAGAACATGATTTCACAAAAACCTTTCAGAAACGACTCAAATGAGGTACATTGGCATAAATGTTATGGTTTTCTTCTTACACAACAGAAAGTTTCTTAGTGGGAATACAGTTTGATCTAATTTAGTTTTTGTACAAATAAGATACTGACTAAGCCTGATCAAAGTCTATAAGCTGGAGGTATTTAGATTAATTATGACTTGAGTGATGGTTTGAGCTAGGGATAAAATTTGCAGTAATGACTAGCACTCATTATTTCTCCTCCATTCGGGTCCTGAACTCTGTGAAAATCATTATGTGGGGGAAATCAGAATGAAGGGGCGCTCTTTAAACCCAAACCCTCCAGGTCTCATTTGCTAATAAAATTCACAGAGGTCACCACCGCGGAAAAGCAAGGCTGCCGCTTCGGAAATGTCAATGAAGACAGGGCTATTCCCACTGTCTGCTACCAATCAAAAATGCTCTCGCTGTGAGGGTTGGGCTGTTAATGTGAATAGCCGTGGCCTTATGCTCAATTTTCCAGAACTTTCCCTGTGTCGTCTAAAAGATAAAAGGAGCCTGATAAAAATAACATTGAATAAGTTTGGGCTCTCCATATGAAGAAGTAGCTGGCAGGTTTCTTTTACAGAGTCAAACAGATTCACCTGAAACCATCCATCATGCGGAGCACGTTTAAGCCCCGTCACTTTAGTCAGGTGGAACACCTGACCCTTATTATGTTCCCTGGCAGCATCCTTTGTTGCTGTATGTCAATCAACCACAATCCCTAATGGCTTAATATGTCATCTTAATATGCAGTACGCTCTATTGGTGCTCTGCTGCAATAAATGGGTCATATAATGGCCCATTTGCCTGATACAAAGCCATTATACAACAGAGAGCCTTCACATGAGTCACCTATCAGCCTTAATTGTTCATACCATGCACACTCAAGATAGAAAAATGATAAAATATGCAAAAATGTCCTCCATCATGATGGCACATGCCATCTTAATCCTGTTTATCATAATGGCTAACCTGTTTGCTTAGACCAAGAGACACTTTTTATCCCCACAAACATGCTACATTAAAAAAAAATCTCATAATCAGGAATTAATTCACAAATTGATCAGACCTTGTAATTTGCTGTTCCATTTTTTCCTTCCAATCACATAATGGGGAGTCTCCTTAACCTCAATACCTTGGCAACACCACTAGGTATTATTTCTGTGCATAGCTGTGAATGGCTCAAAAGCAATTAGCTTATTTTCACAATATGGGGCCCCCACCCTATGCAAAGCCAAATCCCATCTTTTGCTGATGCCATTTAAATTTTTATTAAATTTCTGATGTCCTTCAATGGGTGGGTGTTGTCCCCTCTCATATTTTAGGTGACTAGCTCTTATGTCTTTCATTTGAGCAGCACATTCAGCAGCATATACCCAAGATGTCCATATGAGGCGGTAAGGCTTTGTAAATTAATTAAGTCATGACAGAAATTATCATAAAGTTAAATAGTTTTTTTTCTGAGATGACAACAAATCCATATGGAACAACTAAACTCTAAAACATCCCCATTCTATGTTTTCGAAAGACAGAGATTTGCATTATGTTGGCATATTAAGGAAAGAACCTGGGCAGAAGATCACCTTTAGCCCATGAAGAACCTCATTCTGCCAATCCTTCCTTATTGTCTAGGTGTCATTATCAACCAAGGGCATGCTATCAAAACAAAGACCTTATGCAACAGTGTGACAAAAACAACCAATTTTTCTCCTGCAACATATTTATAGCAGACATTGAGAATTAAACAATAAGTCATTTAGCTGGAGCAGAATTTGCTATTGTGCTCACAGAATACAAAACACTAATTAATCTCAGTTAGAGGACCTTCTTTTTGCTCTTGTTGCCATTATTCCTCAGAATGAGTCTCAGGGGAGAGGCAGGAAGCAGCAGTGTACTGCTGGCAACATCTATGACACCGTCAGAGAATAGGCAGCCGCTGCACCAGCAGGGACTAACAATAAACAGCTTCCCCCCTAATAGCATCTGGACACCCCCACTTAGAACCTCTGAAAATTTCCCCATCAAATCTACTGCACTCATGAAGCAGAAAACGAGTTGGAAATAAATACATTTGTATAGAAATTAAGACAAATTTCCATTCAGTAGAGCTCAGTGAGCATGATGTTGAATAGGCAAGGGCAGATGAAGCTTATTGGTTATAGCAGAACAGAAAGCGACAGTTCTGCTGTGGGGTTTCTCCAGTTGGCTTGGGAGACAAACACACTGGGGAATGCCCAAGTAGACATGCAGAGCCTCAAATCTGGGCTGAACCACCCTTAAAAATGAGCCAAAGCATGCAGTAAGCACTGCATGGAGGGATAAACAAGGCGACTCTCCATCCAGACATAGTAATTAGGCAGAAAGCACTTCGTCATAAACAACCAAGAGTTTCAGGCACTGTTTGTCTCTTCTTCATGTGACCATAGGGCTTGTTTTGCTTGTTGCATTTCATTCCTCTTTTCTGTTATGGTACTCTCATTTACATACTGAAATGAAATTGGGCCAGTTTGGTCTTTGATTACAGGAGGAGATTTGTAGGATGAGGGACAGTCCACAGCGGGCTGACATCAAACCCAGATGCTCAGGACTACGCTTACCACATGGCTGTGGCTTATATTGATTTTACAAGCCTTTGATACATATTTCTGCATGTACGTGCCAGATAATGCACAGCTTTCAGATGTGGAAATTATTATTAGAACATGCATGGAAAAAACTACATCTATGCTTTTTATTTGAGCTTTTTTTCTTTTTTACTGTTACAGATTTAAATTACAACTCTTAACCAAAGATAAGAACTTAAAGCAGGAAGGCTTCAAACTAAATCAATGCTTAAGAACATTTCCTTATAACCTGTTAATGTTCCAGAGGCAATTTAGTACAACTTAGAAAAAATAATACTACTGCTTTGCACTTTGGTTCAACTATACCTAAAGCTAGACAAAAATAATCTAATTTTACAGTTTGAAAAAGTTTTACGTTATTGATAATTAAGGTTTGATGTAAATTACAGCTCACAAAAAGCTAAACGCAACACCACCTTGAGCTCTACTCTCCAACTGTCCTACCATAGGAGAATACTAACTTCCTGTTTTTGCATTTAATGAAAAAAATTAATTTGATTTTGGAGCAAGCTCATGATCATGTAAGACTCTAAAAGAAGTCTGGAACTAAAGTTTACACAAGAGCGTGAATTTTTAACCTCAAGAAGGATTTTATTGGCTTGGAAAACTCAGGAAGGGTAGGACTTAAGGGTAAATCGTTCATTCACAGAGACACAGAACTACCCCATTTGGACAGAAGATCTCTACAACCAATTTTAAAGGCGCTTGAGGTAGAAATGCTTTCAGTCATTTGGTCTGAATATTGCCATATCAATCCCATTTTTCATCCTGGCACCGCTAAGTATAACAATCTTTACTGTGAGTATGATATGGTCATTTTGTGAAGATTCATGAGTGTGCGATGAGAGTAAGACAGCAATCAGAGGTAAGACTGCTCTTCTGCCAGTATGGCTTTCACCTAAATGCATTTTTACCCATCAACCCCCGCTCTTGTAGCTGTAAAACAATTTTACCCGTCAAGTACTCTACATTTCACATTCCTTTCAGTGTGGTCAAAAAGGAGAGATTACAATTTCGCACAGCAGGTTCAGTGCTCACACTGTGAAATGGAGAAAGAGCAGCAACCTACTAATTATACACATTTCAAGACACACAGGTAGAAAACAAGCTTGTCTAAAGTGTACTCAGACTGGAAAGCCCAATCAGGGACCCTTCTTAGCCAGACATGGGATTTTAATTAGATCTGTTAAATTTAGACTGAGCACGAAGTGTTAATTTGTAGGTCAAGGCTTTTCCAGATTTCACTGTAACCTTTGCCCGGCCTCCATGTGTCCCAGCATTAATCAATTGCAATAGAAAAAGCCGACACTTCCCCTCTGTGGAAAGTAATTTCTCCAGGGCAGTTTAACACACATCATCCTGGTATACACACTCAAACAGATCTGAGCACAGGCTGCTTAAAATTAGTGAGGACCTACTAATTAATTCCTCCTCTGTCACTTGCGGGGGGGCAGTGCAATCTATCTGTGATGCAGCTTTTGTGAGATTAGGCATCAGATAAGAAATAAAAACAGTATCTATTAGTTTTCAATGCTGCTTTTGTTATAAGAGAAAAAAAGAGAAATGTCATCCCATTAGTCTAATTCCAAGGTGCTGTCTTCCTGATGAAGGTAATATCTTTTCATTTCAGATCAAATGAAAAGCGATCAATGGAACATTAAAGAGACAAATTGTGTGTGACAGACACAAAATGCAGGGAACTCACTTTAATACATTTTAATATGTGACTGACTGATAGACCGATACAACTAAAAAGGTACTCAAGTTCTCTGATATAATTTGATGGGTTCCTATCTACTTATGTTGCTGTCCTAAACACACACTGCATTGGATACTTTTTAGGATAGAAGCTGCATTAACATCACACTTTAATAGCAAACAACTATAAAGTAGCATTCCAACTCAAGAGGATAGTCTAAATAGTAGTTTTCTTCATATGATGACAGGACTAAATAGTATAGAGGCAGAAATAGGCTGAAATTTATTAGCCTCTAATGTTAAAGCTATTTAAATAAAGCCAATATATCCCAATTATGATCAGACATGGAGCTTAAGCAGAAAAATGTCCTGTATGAACACCTAAATCATCAGATTGAAAATCTACTTGGGGATAAAATACATTCTAAGGATAAACCAGGAAAACAATTCTCCTATAAATGTACTCGCAAATTAGTTGCATATTTAAGATATTCATGATTCATTATACATAAAGTGTCCCTTCTTGAGCCAAGTAGTATTGTTTTATGCATATTATTAATAATCAAAGTGTGCTGAAGGCAGTTTTTCTTCTCTCAGGTGCATTCTGATTACCAACTTTAGCAGTATGTTGTAAGCAGACACATTGAACTGTGCTGAGCCTTTTTGTCCTCAATTTTACCTAAATCCTGTCTTTCTTTTACCTTTACTTAAACAGATAGTCCCATTGAGACACATAGACAAATGTCCACACTATCCCCCCCCCCCCGCCCCATTCACAATGTAGAGCTACATTGTATAGTGCACTCATTCTGTTAGGGATTCACACACGAAGATCACTATTTTCTCCCTGTCACACAGCACGTGACTACCAGCTGTATCTATGACAACCAACTTGAAGCCGTCTTTCCAAATCTCATCTAAATCTGTGTAAAAATGTTTTTTATATTGTATTTTATTCTTTCTTTGCATCACATCTGTCAAATTAAAGTATAAAAATTAATGGTCTATAGCTTTTTTATTTACCTCCTTTGTGTTTTTTGTGTCATTTGCACTATTGTAAGCTCCGTGGTCAATAATGACCTGTCTACTGACTAAATTTCAAGATGCATTGTAGGTCATTTTGAGAGCATTACATTTTTCTCTTTGGACATTTGGACACCCCTAGAAAACGGCGTGATCACTATGTCGGGCACTATGTAACACACAGTGTGGACATTCGGACACAGCCATGGTCTGATTTACAAAAGAAGCCTGTTTTTGTAACTTGCTTGTCTTTGCATGTTTTACTTGGTATTGAAAACGCTCTCCAGAAAACATGATTATGTGCAAAATTATGATAGAAATCAATTTATAGATGAGCGGGAGTTAAACTTCAATGCACACCCCCGCACATCACAGGATGACCAGAACTTTAAAATGTTAATAAAACACAGGATAGATTCATGGTTTTATGTCTTTTTATCTGGGTATTTCAGCAGAAATAGAATCTAAATACTAGTTTTTTGCTGTTCGGACCAATTGCCTTTGAAGGTAAGAATTGCTGATATCTAGAAATAAAACTACATACATAAAAATGTAATTAAATGCCAAGCACATTGGTGAATAGACGACTGGACATCAATGGCCAAAACTGTCCACATCGTCTTGTTCTATTAATGTTTCTTTTAAGGCATTACTGATCCCAAATAGTGCTAAAACAACTATTTAAAAAAGTAATCACTGCAATGTTAAAGCTCAGTTCAGTTCTTACTCCACACAAAGTTGTTTGTCCATTCAGAGGTACCGTAGTAAAAATGGTACAAATATGGCAGCTGCCATATATGTTTACCCACTACAATGTATATATGGTTCATTCTAAGAGAATAAAAGCAAAACAGTTATTTAAGTAAAGCGATTCAATACCAACAGAAGCAGTGTTAAATGGCATATCTTTGTATTTCGGTATGTTTTTCTATCTTTGATTTTTTATTTGATTTCAGGCAGCATCTTTAAGGTTCCACATCTTGTGTGATAAAGATGCTTTCCTACAGACCTTGCTGAGTGTTTTCTTTGTTGAGTTAGTGGAATTTAAGTGACTTGTCAAAAAAATGTGAATTCTTTTGAAAAGAAAAATCTGACTTAGACACCATTAACTTGTTGGAAGCATATCAAATAAGCAAGCATGGTGGTAGAGGCTGTTGCTTGTGGTTGTAATTCAGTCAAATAGATTGTTGTCCAAACCAAAAACTAACAACAAGCTTATAAGAGAGTTTAACATCAGAAATTATTTTAATCTCTGGTATTTTATTTTCACCTTTTTTAATTATTATTTGGGGTCTTGTAACATTTCTGGGAAGATTCCTGTCAGTCACATCTATGATCCAGAACAGAAACAGCTGCTAACAACTGACAAATTTTTCTACCTAATGCACATCAAGTGGTTAAAACTGCTCATTACCAACTCAATTCATGCATTTGTATAAATTACATTTATATAAAAACTGAAACTTGCTACTGAAGCATTTCATCCAGTCTTTTTCTTCTGATTTCTCCTAACAGCAAAACAGTTTTGTCTGGAGAATTGACATCCTTTAAGACAGTCTTCTTAAAAAAAATCCAAAAGCCAACATTTTTGAGCTAATGTATGTGAAAATCTCAGTAATGTGTGGTAGTTTTAGTAGTTACTGAATTCCTTATGTAGCCATTCCAATCCAGAGGTCTTCTCATCACCTTTGTTCCTTACATTGATGTTTGTTTGAACTTTAACTTAATTCTCTGACCACATTCCTTTGACATAATATAGTGTCAAACTTGCATCCTGTTGTACTGATGTGTTCTCAGTATGATAACAAAAGCCTTTTTCTTCACTGAGCCAGAGTCACTGTCCTTACCTGAGGGCATCCATGGATCTGATGAAGTCTTTTCTCTGGTATTGGCCTGCTCCCAGTCAAGGTCGTCATCTCGGCCTTGGCTGTATCCACACGCCGCCAGCGGCTTCTCAAAGTTACAATCGCCTGTGTCAAAAGGAAGAAATGTATATGGTTATGCAGGTTTTCCATTAACTTGCTGCTCAAATAAATGAGTACATAAATTAAATTCTTCTCTTTTTTCCCCCAGCGGTATTCATAATGCAATATGCCAGACAATGAGATACATTTAAGTGAGACAGAGTGAAGGATTACTGTAGGAGGCGAGGCACAACATACATTACCATCATTAGCAACACGGCAGTCCAATTTCACAATGACAAGTATGAAGTGTCCAAACTCCATCATCGTTAGACATTATGTTCCCAAACTCCACCACCATCAGGCATAAATTGATTTATTTTCCTTGCCGGCTACAGAACTTTGCTGTTCATGCGCCCTTACTCCACATAGCTACTCTAATCCTTTTTACAAGTTGCTTGCAAAATGACAGCAAGCAGCCATTAGGGCCAGGCTTCAACTAGACTTGGCGTGTGATCGATTAATATAAATACCCCTTTATTCCTCGCACCTTAAAGGCCACACAGAGAATGTGAGAGTTGAGCTTTTTTTTTTCCCCCTAAAGTGCTTTTCAATCCACTCATATATCTACAAAAAAGCAATGTCAGAACAATATGTAACCAGAGGGAGTTGATACTGAGTAAAAAAAAAAAGAAAGGAAGAAATAAAAGATTATAAATATTACTTTTTTCTGTCGTTTTCAAAGAGGGCAAAAGACTGATAGATGATATGGTGTTGCTTCAGGTTCTTGATTAAGTACGGTCCTTTCTGGTAGCAGATGTGCAATGTGTTATTTAGCACCTTGCCAGAAATGAATCAGATTGGTAAATTTGAAAATATTTGCTGGCACATTGCTAATAAGTTTCTGAACACAATGACATACAAATTTTATTGCCTTCGGGAATGTCCTTTGAGCCAGAATCTATGCCAGGCCAAAACCAATATCTCATCTCTTACAAGCTCCCTCTGACATTCTGCGGCGCAAAAGGCTACAAGCTGGGTTTTTGTTTTCCCATTTATCTCTCTGGTGACATTTACAGTACATGTGCAAATGAGTGGCCAAATGAGGAGAACACCGGATAATTAATACACAGCTCCACAGGGCAACCACTGATTATATATTTGTTGCTTTGGTTTTTTTTCTTCTGTCTATGTTTTATAAAAGGCCACATAGAAACAAATAACAGAAAAGTATTATATGTCTAAAAGCGTTGAAAGCTTGATCAAAGATGGACTACATTTTAAGTATCATAAGTGTAGGTTTTATCAATGCAAACACTGCCAAATAAACATAATTATTGTATTTGTTTGTAATTTTCCTTCTGTGATTTGCAATACTGCCTTCCGATCAGGTTTGCTCTGATCATGGCCACAGATAGAAAAAACAATGGATGACACCTACAAACGCTACCAGTCAAAATTTCCCATCAGATTTAAAGAAAAAGTGTGTCCAAACTTTTAACTGGTACTAATTGGTTTGTCACACAGGATTTGATTTGAGACAGGTGTGATGCAGCAGGGAAACGCCCAACACTAAACCAACAAAAATGTAATTTCTCCACTAAGTCCTGAATCTCCAGTAGGTCCATGAGGCTAAATCCAACACATCCCATGGGAGGCACCTGACCAGATGGCAAAACCTTCTCAACTGGTTCCTATTGGGAAGCCTCTCCCTTCTGATGATCTAAGTAAACTTTATTGACTATCAGAACAAATAATGTTCCAAAGAGCATTTTTCAGATCTCAAATCAAAGTGACATTTTTTACTCAACTTCTGGACAATCTAGTTCATTTTTCTCACCAGTTTTCCCCTGTGGCTACTTGACATAAAGCAGGTTTAAAGGCATTTCTCTGCTGGCTTAATTTTTACCCCCCTGAGCCATGTCCATCTTTTTAAGAGCACATCCGTACATTACTGTAAAGATCTTATAAATAAACATGAAAGATAATGTTTAAAGCTGGTACTTTCATTTCCAACACCTGAAGAGAGGGGTTCACACTATAATTGTAATTTTATATATATCATTTGACAAAATGTTCTTTAGATGGAATAGTTTTTTTCTTCCTAGGTATGTTGCTAAGCTTAACTGTATGGCTGAACAGCTCTTTTTTTGCAACTTCATTATAGGACAATAGGTAGGATTATTTCCCTCCGTATGAAAAAAATGTGCAGGCCTGTAACTCAGAGTAAGACTGAGGAAAGAGTAATTGGTAGCCTAAAACCTTTTTTTCCAAAATAGCTGTCATTTTTTGCAAAGAAATGTGAAATCTCAATCAGCATGCTCTTAAAGCTCCCTAAAACCCATGATGGAGTGTTGAGTGGCAAAAATCAAAAAAGCTGTTTTTGTCCTCCGTTTTTATAGAGATCATCTGTAATAAAAGTCTAGACTTATTAAAGTGCAGCTGAAAAGATCACGTTATTTAGGTTCAGACAGTAGGGATAAATAAAAATGTTAACGCTGTCAAGATGCATCTTGGAGAACATCAACAGAAGTCTTTGGCTGCACTGTCACAGCGACTGTCTGCCTTTACTCCATCAATATTTTGACTCAAGTTTCAAACTCCTTTGCCCCATACCACCCGCCTTCCTCTCACAGCGTGGTGGAACTCAAATAGACCCAAGTAGGTGGCTTTTATTAGTGATTGATATTCAAACTGATGTAGATGGCAAACAGTATTTGGAGTTAGAGTGACTGGAGGGAGACTTCTGAAAAGAAAAAAGTCTTCAAAAAATATTCATAAAGAAAATTTCCAATTTTTACTTAAGCTAAGAGCTTTAATCATTTTTTTAATGTCACAAACTTTAATAATGAACAAGGAAAATGAAGGGGATGACTCAGTTTGATAATTCATCCCCTTCAAAGACATCATTAACAGTTCTGTTCGATTAACTAATCTCTTGTTATTCCGTTCATTTGAATACAAAAGACATTAAAAACTCTTCATTTTTGGCTGCTCACATTGTAAGATGGCAGGTAGATTAACAAAAAAGGATGTTATTTACTCACTGTTTTCATTTAATCGGTTCAAACAGGGACACTAATGTGATGCCGGTATGTGAGGCCAGAAGCTGGCAGATTTGAGTGAATCACAAATTAAAAGCTATGTAAAAATGTATGGCAAGTAACACAATTATAAACACTCTTAAAGAGTTTGTTTTCATTTTCATTCAGATCTAATATTTTTTAAATGAGTGGAACAAAGCAATTTTGCTTGTTTTTACTGATACTGGTTGGTGCTGTGAAGACATGGTACCATTAAGACGGTGTAACAGGGTGTGAACAATCAATTTTCACTGCTTTGATCGCGAGACAAGGCGCTTGGTGTCAGTATTGGAAAATTCTCCAATAACACCTGCAACCCTTTATTGACCTGTTATGCACAGACATAAACACCAAAGCAACCATGTTCCTGCACAGATTACATGGCATCACAAGCATCCTTAAATGTGCAACTTCACCATTATGAGCATCAGACACTTTGAAGAAAATGTATCCCAGATAATATGTTGCAAAATTTCCAACACAAACAAGTGCTACTTAGTCAAGGGACTGTAAAAAATTCACGCAGACGAATGCATCAGTCAATAGCATCATAATAGTTCTTGTCTCTGCAGGAGGTGTATATTGCTGCCAGTGTGTGGCACAACCCCATATAATCAGCCTCAGCAGCTGCTGAAATAGATATTCCAACGAGAGGCTGCCAACTCTCTGAAGGAGATTTAACTTTCAATAAAAGCTTCTAGGAGGTGTTGGGTAGTCTGGGAGCACAGATGAATGTGCTCCACCCTGTCAACATTCCTCTTTCAAGAGAAGCAAGGGGCTTGACGCTTAAAAGGTGGCCCTAGATATGTCATGAAACAATTTATTCCTGAGTGAGAACACACAATAGTCTTTATATTTTCACACAGAGTGCATTTCAAAAGAAATCTATCCATCTTTTCCTGGACCAAGCCAGAGGCCAGAATCAATATCTCAGCCCCTCAATGCTGGAGCCAATTTCTCCTAAAGATTTTCAAGTCAGACTTAAAAGGCCTTTTGTTATTGCAACTGTAACAAAAGTAAACTTCTGGCCATAAAAGCTGTGTGTTTGTGTGTGTGAAAGTTTGGTGCTGTAGTGGCGAGATGTGTCCTGAATGCCAGAGAAAAAAAAGGGGGAGGAGAAAAATGGAGGGATAGAAAACAGATTTGTGTTAAGGCAATGAATCAAGCTATTTAAAACAATTATATATATA
>JBAMHX010000009.1:20531944-20545021 GCA_037177515.1 Pseudomugil tenellus | reverse complement strand
TATATGAACCCAGCTATTTAATGCCATGTTTTGCAGATATTAAATTCTGTCTATCTGACATAGCACATACACGCGATCCATGCTGCAAAGGGGGGACATGAACAGTTGTGCCACTGGCATGGTGTACAGCAGTTTGCAAACGATCAAATGTCCTCTAAGAGATGATACTGTTCCGATTTACAGCAATGCCACTTGCCTAATCCCAGTGGCAGATATCATTGCTGGAAGACCCCCTTAGCCCTTCTTCCAATTCTGCAATTACCAGCTTTCCAACCTGTACTGTTGGGGTGGGAAATCGCAGGTCTGCCCTCCGCCCCAATCTGCCTCAGTGTCTGCACTTGTTTTAACAAACATCTTGTCTGCAGGCGTCCCCACAGACTGAAACCACAAGGCAATCTTGGGTAATTTAAAACCAATGTCGACTATCTCCCTCCACCACAGCCAGTTTACAGCTTCAGAATCCTGCAGCTAAGCCCCTTAGGGACTGATAGGCCTTTTCACTCTGGCCCTATTTCACTTATCTATTGGCAGCTCCTGCCAAGTTCTATCTCTGCACGGAATTGCATGTATATATACTCTGTTTGGGGACTTTGAACTGTGGGAAGGGATTTAGACAATCAATCTCAATATCATTATCAATCACGTCTTGCTGTTCCCCACATTGATTTGAAGGGAAATAAAGAAGTTAGACTGAAGATTTCCACTGATAATCTGCTTGGTTGAGCCATGTGCTTGTCAGCAGTGTTTTGCAAAGGAAAACCGACAAACTACATCAAGTGTGGTGAAGCAAAGTCAGGACAAAGCATGAACATTGTCTTCTAAAGTTTAAACAAGCTGTGAATAGCTTGCTTTAGGACACTGTGCACAAGTTAATTATTAAAGTTTTTAAGAAAAACTGCCCAGGACTATGGTTTGCTCAAAGTCCTGTCATTACAAAAAATCTTTTTTTTTTTTTGCCTTTTTTCTACTTTTTTTCTCATCTTGTCAACAAAAAAACTTGATGAATGTGCTTTAAATCAGGAGTATAACATAGCTCCTGATCAAACACGCCCATGCGCACGGTTAGATGTAAATCAAAGATGACAGGCAGCCTTCTACTTAGATATGCTAAATTTTGACAGATGATTTTCAAGCTATATGTGCCAGCGCAGGGCCCGATGTTCTCTTCCACTACGCCTGTCAAGAACTTCCAGTAAATGACTTCAAATCCATCTCCATTCCGTCCAACCTGCCAGGCGCCAATTAAGATGAATACGGATTCTAACTCAGAGACATGGAAGATCCTTATTGTCATTTTCCCCCTAAGTAATAAAAATGAGGACTTCAGGTTTGCTTGCATCGAAGTATTTTTCAGTGTTAGCACAAAACATTAAGCAGGTTTTAATTTGTATTTCAAATTATAGCTCAGCATAAAATTCCCAGAAAATGTAAAGCTATCTCCTGAAAGCGGTATTCCAAGATCAAATTCTACTAATATGCCTGACTCAGGACAACCACCTGCTCTGCAGAGTGTTTAGTTTACACACTATGTGGCTTTTCATGTATCCTGTCTTGACAGCAACAAGGCTAGTTAACAATGACTTCTACGCCTGTTGTTCCCAGCATCCTCAGTCTCAGCTTTACAAACAGAAAGAGCTAGTCGATCTGCCTCAGTGCCTCTGCCCTCCAGAGAGAGAAAATAATGCTGTTTCCTATTCAGCTTAATGCCTGACAGAGAAAAATAGGCTTGCATGGTTCCCATTTCCTGCTGTTCAGCATGCCCCAAGGAATGATATGGTAACTGAGCATAAAAGCTGCTTTATTAAAATCACTGTTTGTCTGTTGTACAAGTTAAAACAATACAGGAGAAGATGCAATTTGATCAGTGAGGTGGGGAGACTTTACTCGTCAGATATTTAACATGAAAGCAAAAGAAGCATCCCGCTGTGTGTGAAAACACTGCTATTGCTGACGTGTATTCAGTGCTGCAAAATCAATTTCTGACGGCGGTTTAAAGTGGAATTAACAGTAGTCATCGATTCACAATTTTAGCTCAATATTGTAAGATTGGAAATTAAGACGTCCAGCAGTCTAGTTCCACATCAGATCCAGGTGAGATGTGTCTTTTACCCAAGTCTTAATCCATATAAGAGATTATAAGAGACTGGAAAAGTGTGATGGATCCACATGTGGACAGGGACGGTGGCTGGAAAGGAATAAAGGTAGAAGATTGCACTTTTTTTTAACTCCAGTTAAAAAGCAAAAACCCTGAACAAACCTATTCCATTGCAGATGACACTTTAAAACAAATCTCTTCAATCAGCCAAAAAAAATACTAAATCAACAAACCTTTGAATTGTCACTGAATATTGTAACGTAAAGGATAAAGTGCTAATGTCAGTATCAGTTCCTCCTCACACTCCCTGAGTTTCCCAGAGTCTAATTTGTCAAACATGCAAGCAACAATGCCAGAAATCAGCCCGGGGGGAGCACTCCTCCAGAGGACAGAATGATTATGTTTGATCATGGAAAAAGCAAGAACATTAACACGCTTTGTTGTTTTTTCAGAACTGGAACAAATGCTTGTTTTATGTTTGGAGGAGGGAATAATTCAAGGTTGAATGTCAAAGTATTGGGAAACCGCTAAAGCTAATTAGAAAACCGAAGAAAAACTGAATCCCTCTTGAGTAGCAATGAAAATCTAGGCCATACGGCTGCACGTGCAGGCAGAATTACCATCTTAATAAAATATCATGAATTTGCCCTTCTGCCAGACATAGTCAATAACGAAATCTCCTGCCATTCAGTCACGTCAAGCTTAGAACACCTGATAGGGTCAGATGGTGCACAGGTGGAAGGTGGATGCCTGCGCAGGTGAAAGGTTGCAGTGAGGATCTGAGCGCTGCTTTGACAGGTGTGGCTCAAGAGATTTCAGTCCCAGTGGGAGCTTTTTTAAAGTGCCATCGTGGGGTCTTCACCTGCACACTTCAAACAAAGTCAGACCCTTTGTCTCTCCGCCAAAGCCTCATAAATCAGCTACCTGAAAGAAAAGCACCATGGCCTGGATTAATCCTCCTGGGTCAGGGGGATCCGGTGTGAAAGGCAGGAGGCATTCGAGGCCATCTTTAAAATTTACTGCATCTGCAGCGCTCTTCTTGTGCTTGGCAACAGCAGAGTGTGCAGACAGGTCGGTGTTGATCTGAACACAGGTGGGAGGAATCTTATGCTGCTGTGTGAAGTACAACCTCAGTACTTTGAGGCATGACATTTTAAGACAAAGTAGATAATTAGATCACAAAAGGCCACTATCAGCTTGCACCATGGCATTTCTCTGATGTGTGAGGTTGTTGATAATATATCATCTGCATGATTTTATCCAAGCCTAAAGCTGTTTTTGTTAATTATGTTGCAATCAAATTTAACACAATGATAAAGCTTCATATTACCTCAGTCATACTGGCAGACAGGTTGCTTCTAATGAGAGATGCAGTCAAATAACAAAACAATCATTATCGTATTAGCCAAGAGTTTTAGGTAAATTAAGTTCCTTCTTGTTTCCTGAAAATGAGTTGATTGGAAGAGGGGGGGAGGGGGGAGCTCTCTTTTACTCAAGATTACTGAGCAAATGAAGTTGAAAGGAGTATTTGGACCCTCTATATCTGTAGTCCAAGAACTCAGGATTCTGCGGTTCCTAAAAGATGAGCCAAAATGCTCTAAAACACTGGCAGTATAACAACGGCTGGCAACCAATGAGTTAATACATTTTAAAAATCTGATGCCGTAAATAACTAAAACAAAAAAAAAAACCAGCTAGTACTTAGTTTATTTAACCTATAACAAATTATATGTGCAGTTTCCAGCCCATAAAATGTTTAATCTTATGGAAACTGTCCTGTTAAGTTTGCTCTAAAATAAAAATGTTTGATAAAAAAAAAACAATCCTTAAGAAGTTAATTGTTGGTTCCCTGATTTGTAAAAACTAAAAGTATTATGTAAAATGTGTGTGTAAAGTTAAATATTTAGGTAACGAAAGAACAGCCATACTATATACTCAGTCAAATTGAAACATGTATAAGTTCCAATATGTACGGATAACGCCCCCTAAAAAATTTCAATCTATTAGCCCGCCTACTCCATTGACTGACATGTATGAACTTTGTTACACAAGTGCAACTAGTCAGGACCTACAGAAATGCCTATTGGACCTATGGGCTCATACAGGTGTTGGGCTCTGAGAGAATGGAAAACTGTGAAAATGAGTACACAAATTAGTGGTAAAATAATCACAAGAGTTGGGGTCCAGAAGCTGCTCAAAATAACAAAACAATATAACAAATACAAATAAAAAACAGAAACTGGGATGGTCAGAATACCCAAAGTACCAAACGTACGGCAACAAAATAAAACAGGCCTCCTAAGAATGTTAAAAAAAATTGGAGAGCAGATCCGATAAACTAAACTATCAACTATAACAAGAATACTAAATACAAAACAAAACACCCAACCCTAGTAAATGTACAAAATTATCTATAAATATCTACAAATATTAAATAACAAAAAAATTATGTACAATTACAATCAGAAGTTAAACTATCCCAACTCAAACGATAAATTTTAAACTAACTAACAATGAACAAAAAACAAGTAGTCTTAACACTACCGGAACAAACAATATCAAAGCGGGGGACGCGGTGGCTGCCTAGGCTAAGCGGCGCTTTAGGTGCAAGGACCTCCAACGCCGCTTATGGCTGTCATTTTGTCAATAAAATCTTAAATCTATGCATTTAAAAAAAAATGTGAAAATTGCACTCATCTTATAGGCTGTTATAGGTAATAATGTTGAAGACAACTACTAATTGTAATACATATTCAGTGAATTTATAACCAATTCCAAATTTATAAAAAATACTGAATCATTTTTATTTTACATTCTCAGTTGCATTGCTGCTCAAGCAGCCTTCCAACAAAGGCCTCATTGACTTCCTGGAGCATGTGGTGGTTGCTTGGCAACCTAACAATGGTTCTTTATAGATTAAATAAAAAGATATGATGCATTAATTAGGAAACTTTAGAGGTGCTGGCCTGCGGGTGTTGTTATCTTTGGTCAGAGAGATTTATTGCTAAGGTGGCTGCCTGTAGTCCCTTATTTACTGTACAGGTATCATAGTGGCATTGATCTTCTCAGTTCAACTGTTGGCAGGGAAAGAGAACAAGCATGCCCCTTCGAACACCAAACTTTAATGCATTTAGAACTTGTCCTGATACAGAGCTTATATTCTGTATGTGTGAAGTAGAGCTAAACTGGCAGGTGACAGCAGGGATCAGGATGGGAAACATTTACATTAACCTGCTAGTACATCTGTAGTTTTACATGCAATTGGTTTCTTTTCCTTTTCTAATAAAGAGCTATTTCAAAATTGCAACAGAAATACAATAATATTATATTGAAAAGCAAAGCCTCCACCAGCCAAATTGTTTAAATACTAAATAATTATGTTCTATGATAATGGAACCATGCATAAAACTATGCAAAAAAGACAGAATAACATCACAAATTCAGCTTTTTCTCAGCTTTTGTTATCAGTTCAGAGACAGCCAAGTGGTTTGAATAAGTTAAGGACACAAAAGAATTCCCTGAATCATTAATGTTATTAATTTTTAAATGCAATTATTGTAGGACTGCTCGTGACCTATTTCCTGATTTAAGTGCTCTATC
This sequence comes from Pseudomugil tenellus, assembly GCA_037177515.1. Lineage (NCBI taxonomy): Eukaryota > Metazoa > Chordata > Actinopteri > Atheriniformes > Pseudomugilidae > Pseudomugil > Pseudomugil tenellus. The sequence continues at coordinate 20,539,326 of JBAMHX010000009.1, read as the reverse complement.
AAAACCTTGCACATCACAGGGTGCAGAGGAACCTTTAATGTTTTAAATTAAGCTCAAGCTCAAGCAGGGTGTTCCTTTGGGAGAGCTTCAGGTTCCCCTTCTGCCGTGTGCCCTGCAGGAGAATATTACAATCCAGGTGAAAGATTTCAGGTATTAGTCTAGAGCAAAAAAAAAGATTTCTCAAGCACTGCACCTCTCTGATCTCTTGTTACACTGCAGTTTTTTTTCATTAAGGAGGTGACAGGTTCATATAAAGTCATAGAGCAAGCACATTCTAACCTGACAGAGGAGGAAATTTACAATAGATTATATGATGGCCAGTGTGAAGAGAAGTGGGGCCAAATGAGTGCAGACTAAAGCAAAAACATAGGAACCCTGAGAGGATTTCACAAAGCATCTCAACAAAAAGACAAGCAACAGAACATGACTGATTTTCTATAATCTTGCAGGAATAGAGCACATTGGCCCAGTGACTGAATAAGTACCCTGGTGCTGGTATATATAGAAATCACTTACATTTTTTTTGGGAGCTTTGATAACTAAAAACAGGGAGGAAACTCTAACAAGACAGCGAAACCATACTCTTACATTTCAACGGTGTCATCTACTGTACGAAAACATTCCTTAGGTCTAAAAACAGATTTAGGAGCAGATTGTATTTTTTTGTAATAACACTTTGTACCATTAGCGATGAGGCAACCTCATGTCTAGTCTGCTTAGGAGCAACAGAAAAAGAAGCAGTAGATGGCAATGGTGCTACCAAAAACATAAACTGCACAGTGACAAAGAATAAAGATTGGGAGAAGTTATTAAAAACACAATATCTATAACAATGGTGGATGCTACAAGCTAGCCTAGCATGATATTAAATGTCAGAGAAAGAGTCAGAATAACAGAAAATGAGTTTTCAATCAACGTGTATTGTCTGCCAACACGATAATAAAATGTGGTGCTGTGCACACTGACTCAGTTCATGTTGTGAAATGCTGTGGTTCACAATCTAATGATGATGACAAGTGACACGGTTAACAACAACAAAAATGTCTTAAAATGGAGTAAGAAAAGCTTAGTAGATGCCATAAAGCCCATGACCATCAAGCCAGAGACATAATGATTACCTTCCCTGGGATGTGACTTTACTACATAGTGGCATATGAACATGATCATATGATACAGATTTCCTGGTGAGACACAACGACATTTGATTTCCGCATAATATTTAAAGCAATGCAAATCGTTTGCCACTAAATTGTGCTGCAGCTTTTCTTCTTACTTCTTTAACAGCCATGACAGTGATGACAGACGCAGGGATAAGTCTGTCTTCACTGAGAGGGTGCACCGGTTGCATCAGATATTTGTTGCAGACTAAAATTAACTTAAACATGTATCAGTATTTTCATACTGCTTTCATCCATCATGTACAACTCATCAACTGCCAGCTGTACATGTTTAGTTGAAAGAAAAATGAGATATAACATGTTGTAAGAAAATTGTGAGTCTATTTGTTTATTTTTATCAAATGAGATGACAACATGATGTTTTTAACTTGTTTTTTAATTAATAATTTGGAATTAAAGTATTATTAAACAAGTTCACATTGAAATAGCATTTTCGAGTTGAGGTTTACATGGAAAAAAAACATTTATTCACCTTTTCTTAATCCTTCTTTAGATCTGGGGGATGGGAAGCGTTATGATTGGACAGAGGGCAGACGTAACTAACTTACATTAACCAGAAATAAGCCAAGTACGCTTCCTGCTTCTCGTCTTTTCATCTGTAAAATGGAAAACCACATTATAAGTACCATTTTCACATTTGTTATGATCATAATTGTGAAGTGCCGGCTCGACACGGGCATGCTACTTCACTTTTATTCAGCAGCTGAGGAGGAGAAGGAAGATAAAGAGTACCGGAGTCAGGAGTCAGAAGACCAGGCATGTGCGTCATCAGAAGAAAAGGTAATGAGCATGCACAGAACGACCAGAAAAAATTAAATGAAGGTTTACATGACAGAAGAAATAATCAGTTCAGATTTCAAATGGGAATAAACCAGCCACTTGAGAATTATGCTTATTTCTGAACTGTTTTTGCATTCGGAAATATGTGTTTAAATGGTCATTTTTTCATCAGTGGATTGAATTTTTTGTGGAATTAAAGACGAAGTAAAACTTGCATGTAAATCCACCCTTTTGCGATTCTTTGTCAGGGATGTCCAATGAAGCAATGAGGAATATTAATTAAAATACTTAATTTAATTGACTGAATTTCATCACTTTAATAAAGTAGTAAAGTCATTAGTTACATGCATATCACACACAACAGTAAGCACTATGCACTTGTAAAAATGCAGGCAATTCTTGAAGATCTAATTCAGTGAAATAATGTATATTATACTTATATAAAACAAAGAAAAAGAAAACTGCACTGTTGCATATTATAGCTACAGAATAAGTAAAAGAACAGCGATAAACACAAGTTCCTTGATTGTAATAGCAGTAAAATGTGAAGTTAAACAGTGGCTATACAATCTCATAAGAGTTTCCACAAAAGCATTTACCAAGAAAAGTAACAGAAAGTAACATACTAACTGCAAAACCGTTGCAGGGATTAGATCAGTTTATAACACTGTTTTATTTGTTTAATTCACATTAAATATATTCCGTCATATGAGGTTAAATAGAATACTGTCAAGCATTTTTTTAAATCTGTTATTCTCAGAAATAGAAGGAGATCTTTATCAAAAAATTGCATTAAAAATCAATATAACAGAGTAGTTTGGCTTTAAAGTTATTCAGATCAACTATTTAGGTAGCTGGAGGCCAACCATAAAAAACATTGCTGTCTATCTATGTGTCAATCTGGTTCCTCAGGTCTTTCCGAAGAAGTCTTATCATTTCAATAACCACAGAGGTCATGATATTCTCAATACTCAGTCTGCATTTTGAGGCAAACATGTCACCAAGTCAAACATCACTTTGAATTGTCTGCCCCACTTGACCATCCCACAGGCCTTTGGACCTATATCGGTTTTGCTAAAGGAGCCAAATCAATCACAAGACAAGAAGGGGTGCCAAAGGGTTGTTCACACCCAAACACTGAACCACTCACTGCCATGTTTGGGCTATTTTGACATGGTCTCAGAAATGTCAAGGAAATCAAGAGGGGCAAAACACAAGAGCTGCGGGGCTCGTCACTGCCATGTAGGCAAACAGAATAAAGAAAAACAAGATGGGAAAGGATAAAACATTCTGTAACTCTCACATCAAGAAAAGAAACTATTAAAATGTCTTCATGATTCATTTAAGGCAAAAGCAATATCATCCAGAAAAGTTTAATTTCATGTGAAATTAACCACATCATCTCTATGCGGAGGTTTCATGCCAGGTTCAGTCCAATTTACATTAACTGCAGCTGACTCAGAATAGTGAGTGTAATTTTCCATTTGACTGCTTATCATCAGATTAAATGACATACAAAACATTCAAAAGGGCATATAAGAGCAGTGATGAAGGCAGATTCCCACCAAAATGCACAACAATGATATAGATCTTAATCTGGCTTTTGCAAGCATGAATGTGAATTATAACGGACGGTACAAGGCAGCTGTACAAATGGATCAAATTAGATATCTGATATCTGATATCTGACAGGTGACAAATTAAAAAAATAAAAAGCCAAATGGAAGCCGAATAAGTTAGTGGGGCAACAACACGTGTATGTTTGCAGGTCATATTGCAAATTTAAATTAGACTATTAATTCTGAATAAAACTTAATTCCACTTTAAAAAGATGAAAAGTATCCACGTGAAGACCTACTTCCGAGTGGTGTGAATAATTCAGAATTAAACTCCTCAGAATCTCCTCCTCAGCTGTGCAAAATAGTGAAGTAGTATACTCGTAACGAGCTAGTACTTCAAAAATGTAATCAAAACATGAGAAAAAATTGTTGTCATAATGTTGTTTTCCACATTGCAGATAAAGCTAAAAACAGGACGTTGTTTGTGTATTTCCGGTATACATGAGTGCATCATGTTTGCCAATACGTCAGAATTAAGAGAAGGCGAATAGACTTATTTCTATGTAAACCTTAATTCAGAATGAATATTTTCATGCAAACTTGAAGAATAATAATTTATTTTGGTATTAATCATTAAGAATTAATAATTCCAAATAAAAAAAAAAAACATCATGTAACCGCACCAACGTTTCTAGGCTCAATTAAATGTAAGCTATTTCTCTAAAAATATGAGACTTTTCTGATTATTTAACCATCTGGATAGAAATATATTAAGCCTGATACATCCAAGTCTGTCTATTCTCAGTCCCAACCCATCACATATGGTCAATAGGTGAGGATACTAATGGCGTCACATTGCAATGTATAACTGCAGATGGGCAACACCTTCCCATCACATTTCAACGGACGGGTAACTGCTATGTCCTTGAATGAAAGTATCGCTATATATGGGCCACCAATCGGATTAAATGGTGCTTCTGATGCAGAACTAGTTACCAGAAGTGTGAAACGACAAATTAAAAACTGAACCTCTTTGTAATGTGCTAAACACTGTCAAAACATGAATTTTAAACCAAACTATGATGGCATTTTTTTTTTCTTCTAAAAACTATTTCTGATTCTGATATAGCAAGATTGTTAATGGTGATATATTATATAAACTTATTGATGAGATGGTCAACCTACAAAGACATTCCACATTTTCTCTTCTTTACTAATTACTGTATCAATATGTCCGCATTCATCTGCCATTTGTTTTTAATAAATTAAAAGCTACACAAGTTCCAGATGCAAACATGTTTTTATCAGAGTGCCTAAGTAAAGCAAAGACGATAAGGACGATTCTCTTACATTCTTTACATTTTTGCACGCTAATGAGGATTTTGTTCCATCAGATGGCGATTGAGAATAACCCAAGAAATCATTTTACTACTGGGGAAGTTGTTTTGTTGTTGATGTTTTTGACCTTGTGTACTCTACTTCCATATGGCGACATGAATATGAGAAAGTGCACACTGCCATTTTACAAAATATGGTCCATCGCTAAAGCTGCAGTGTGTATTTCTCCAACAACAGATGTTTAAGCGAAAAACCAACAAGCAATTTTATAGGATGGGGGGGGGGGGGGGGGTGGCACCTGCTGGCTTGAAAGCATCTCAATTTCTCTTTCCAGCAATTACATTTTTTTTGCTATTTCAAACATAAACACAAGTTCTGTGCAGCAGAAACATTTGAAAAAAACGTAACCCAAGTCGTCCGAACATGGGATGAACTACATGCACACGCTCACAAACAATGCAGAAAACTTACCTAAAGGATTGAGAGCTGGCAAACATCCCAAACTTTTAATTGAGACACCTGAATATGATGGTAACTAGCACCTGGAAAGCATTTGTTCCTTACAAGGACAAGCTCCACATTCAGCTGCATTTCCATAAAGAAGCGTGCAAAATGTATCATCCATCTTGTGCATAAAATTAAAATTCTGCACCTTATTTTGACATTCACAAGCTTCATTTTCTAATAATTAAGGTGAAAAGCTGCAAGCTAAGTGGTAAATTTAGTACCGGAGCATATGCTTTTTTTGTTTTGTTTTGTTTTTCTGGATTGTTCATCGGGTTTCAACTCTTAATGAATTAGATGTGTGAAACTTTTCAAGAGGCATCTTCTGTTTCACACACACATTTCATTAACCTGCAGTTCATTCATTATTGCTGCGGGTGTGAGTGTGGAGGGGCTGCAGCCACATATATAATTGTGTTATTGGTGGATGTAGGGCTCTGGCTAATTACTGGATGTGAACACAACACATGCACTCAGACATCAGCCTGATGGAACAACCCACAATAGCTTGTGACAAGAGCTGTCTTGCTTGAAATTTCAGGAGAAGACATGATAGCCCAGTAATTTATGACTCATAACACAATCACATCATCCCCATGGCATGAAAGATGACACGGGGACACTAAAATAAGTCAACAACTTCCCTGTTCTCAACTAAGAGACTAGATCTGACAGAAAACCACTAAAACAGGGGGGAGTTTTTTACAAAAAGTCAAAATTTAGCACCATTGAAATTACTGTGTACAAGAAATCCAAAGCAGTTTGTTGGGGTGATGCTGTTCCTGCAATATAGTAATTAACAGGTAACCTGTAGGAGGTTGTTGAGATGTTAAGATTTTATTTGAGGTAATCTGTTTATTCAAGCTCTTCATGTTCTGCTCCTGCACTCTGTCATCTCCAAACTTTCTTTTTTAAATAACTGAAGCTTTAGTTAGTTTTATCTAAACAATCTGAAAGCAGAACTCTTTAAAAACATTGCCACACAACACCTTCTATTCTTACGCCTACAAAGCAGGAGCATCACACCTGACACAACTGAACTGCAGCTCTAAAATTGAGTAGCAAAAACTTTTTAACACACGCATAGTAAATGGAGCAGTCATTTGCAGTACTGTGATGCTTGCTCATCGCACCTCACAGCCTACTACAGTTCAGCAGGTGTTTTCATCATATGGTGTGCATCCATCAAACATGATGCCATTGCAAAGTTTATTAGAGGCCTCTTGCTTAGTGTGGCTTGCAGGGAAATTGTAGAATGGCTAAAATTGCTCATATGAGTGAAAAAAAGACATAAAATCTGTAAACTAGTATAAGTAGTATATGACAATAAAATTTGAGGGCAAATTAAAGCAATAATAAAGAAGCTTTCAACCTTAAATCTCTGCATTTTTGACTCATTTTTAAAAGCACACTGACTTTCATTATGCAGATTCTTGGGGGTGCTATTGCTCCACAGCACACTAAGTCTGGGGAACTGCTCTTCATAACTTGATGTTCCATCCTCGAGCGTCACGTGACAGATGCCAAATTAGGGGGCCTTTGCTAGGGGGCACCAAAGTGGAAAAATCTGCAAAAGTTAATAGTGCTGCTTTAAATTAGCCAAAAGTGGAGAAAATGTACAAAGTACATGCAAAATATGTCATGCAAATAAAAGGAAGACAGAATCTAAGAGGATATACTGAGAACGAATATCTTGTGTTCTTGTTGCTCAACCACATTTTATCCAAATTGAGATGCATTTCTTACAGAAGTCTCCCCAGAAGCAGTCGCTGGTAACTGTCTCACTCTTCCAGCTAGAGATGCACAAAACTGATTCTATATTTCCCAAAAACCTGACCCTTCTGAAAGGCACATTATGGTGGCTCCGAAATTCTAATCAGGAAGTCATGCTTGCTTGACTTTTGTTTCGTCAAAACATACGCAGAACTTCAAAGAATAATAACTTTATGCAATGCCTATTTGACTCTTTATGCAGCAGACAAAATTATACAATGCTAACACATACATACACTGTTTATATATA
>JBAMHX010000009.1:20515559-20531844 GCA_037177515.1 Pseudomugil tenellus | reverse complement strand
TATATATATATAATATAAATAAGTCTGTTTGCGTGTTTGTTATGGATTTGTGACAGTGCCCCTTATTAGCAGGGTTACAAATGTAGTTAGACTTTGTGTGAAAGTATTTAACTCAACAAATATGAATATAAACCATTAAAAAAAATCACAATAATGTTAACAAAAGCATATGCAAGACTGTGGAGAGACAAAGATATCTGACAGGTAGCAGCATAATGACACACCTGCTCCATTTACAGCACAACCATAAATACAAAAGAGAACAACTCACAAAGCACAGCAGTCTTTATCTACAGTCATTCTTTATCTATTTTAGTCCTTAATGAGATACAGAGTACAAAATGTGTAGGTAAAAGGACCGAGTGAAAGAGACATGCATTTTTTCAATGCATTATTTTTAAACTGTGCTTGGGAATCTTTCAATTAGACTTACTGCTTCTGAACCTGTGAGAAACTAAACTCATCCCACAAACCAGACAAAGCTGAGGCATTGTCTGTTACCTGGCATCCCTTATCATCTGGCTAACACAATGTCTAACTCACTGCAGCTTGAAAACTTCCTATTTGGAGCTCATAAAAAGTGCTTTAGACAAGACGTCCACAGCAGCATATTTCCTCTCAATCATGGCTTAACAAAAGAAGAAAAGCAGAAAGCAGCCGCCATGGAGTTATCCTCATGAATCTCTGACAAGTTCTTTTTTCCCCCCTTCTATCCTCCTGTCGGCAGCTTGTCTGATTCATATAAAACTCATCCTACATTCATGTCTGACTTTGACTGAATTGACTGGAGATATCTTCTCCACTGACTGACCTTGAGATTGCATTCTACTTTTTTTTTTTTTTTTTTTTTTTTTACATGAGAGATAAATGGAAAAATCAGTAACAAGAGCAGAGGATCCAGAAACTCTCTATCCATCTCTGCAAAGCTTACCAGCCCTAAAGGTTCTGGTGCTGGAAAAACCAGGCTAGTCTCAGAGGCTGACTATTTTATTTTCTCTCTGCCATTTTTATCTCTCTGTTCACATGCTGTTCAGTGTCCATTTATCCATGGTGAGGGCTTCTCCTTGGCAGGAGCGATTACTTTCAACAACGGTCCCTGCAAATCAGAGCGACGTGTCACATCGTTCCAGTGACAACTAACGACTACCAATGTATCTGGGCAGACTGCCAGTGCGCTGGGCGAGGAACAGCCTGGGGGTGGTGTTGGCGGAGGAGGAGATGGTGATGGTGGGGGCTGAATGCTCCAAGGAGACAGAGGTCTAGCTCACTGGTGGCAGCATCAAAACCTCCCATCAAATCCCTTCAGTCAACAAAGTCCCTTACACATCATGTGTCGTGAGATGAAATCAATCTGCTTTGAGAAGCTGACTCTGCTATCGTATGTCTGGAGGCTGGCTTGGACAGGAGTCAGGCAGTGCAATAACCCAACTAAGGGTGGAGAAAGAAGCAGCACAAACATGGGGGTCATCTGATTCATCCAACAGCCAAGACTTCTTTTCGCTCTCGTCCCTTCTTCTAATTTGTATAACCAAGGTCTAAGAGGTCACCAAACTTTACTTTTTTGACATCAGGATTAAGAGCAAAACACACTACTGCCATAAATAAACACTAATTAGAAGCTAATTTTCTTAGTTCTTGCCTGGTTGATTCATTGCCTCTGGGCTGGTATGAATTATTCATTGAAGTGGCAAAACAGCTTTATGTAGAAACCTACAAGGCACTGCATTCATTATGCTATCATGCCGAGTAATTCCAGGCACTGACAGCTAGTATTAGAATAATATGCATATTGGGTATTCTTTTCTCTTGCTAAGGCATTGGCAGGCAGTTGTGGGGCTTCCGCTGGCAGTGACTGGGAGGGATGCAACACCCCTCATGGCTGACAAAACCCCCTTGTTTCGACAGAGGACTGAGCAAGGAGAGGAATGAGTGTTTCAGCTCTGCCCTCATGGAGAGAGGATTAAGCTGTGTGGTCGTGATGCCTGATGGCGCAGGGAACCAGTATGCTATGTTATTGTATCAATCCTTGCTCCCGTGGTACCCCAGATCTGGGCTTACCCCCATGACTGGGAGAGAAGCACCTGGCCTGGCTGCAGGGAGCTCATAAAGCCCACCGCTCTCCCTTGGGAGCATAGCTGCCTTGCACTTTCTACAGAATCCCAATTCTGGCTGACTGCAGAAGAAGGACAATTCAAAGACATGCTACACACACTGTGAGGCTGCAGATTCTGTTTATGCTTTGGAAAAGCTTTTCCTCCCTGTTATCACTTCCAGTCTGCCCACATTTTTTTTTAACCTGTATACTAGTTCACGATGACAGCAACAGAGTGAGGCCGATGACTCGCAGGAGAAATGGTAAAACAGAAATGTCAGTTCAAAGCAGGGTGAGACTGTTAAATGGCAGCCGGCGCCTGGCTGAGGTATCCGTCTTCCCAAGTGTTCCCTGTCTCCGATGATCTGTCTCAGCACCGGAGATACCTTTACTCCAGAGGCCCACGTTATGTCCTCAGGCATCAGCAGCATCAGTGTGAGGAAAACATGCAGGGAGCACGGAAGGGCGACAGCTGGTTTCCTCTGCCATGTTGATATTAAGGGTTGGACTATTCAAAAGTTATTCAAAAAGTCTGCAAGTAGATGAAACTTCTGAAATAGACACGTGTTGACCTGAATAGTTTTTTCTTTTTATTTTATTATTATTATCATTCATTATTATTATCTGGGATGCTTTGAAAATGACCCACTTATGGCTGCTTCTGCCATTCAGCACCTCAGTCAAGAATTACAAAGACAAAACAGGTGTTTTTGAGCTTATTGTATAGGACATGTTGGTCTTTTGTGACTGCCTGAACAGTTTATGTACTGAAGCATGGATTCAAACTGTGAACAGGTGTGCTGAAAATACAAAATATGGGATTATCATTGCTTGTTTGCTTTGCTTGCTGCTGTTCAAGAGATCTCTGGTTAATATGACACTGCTTTGTTGCCACCAAAAGGCATTTGCTCAGCTCAGAGAGCACACCGAGCAACAATAAAATGTGATCTGTCTAATAGAGCGTGCATGTTCAGAGGAATTATCTACATTTCAAGTGTTTACCGCATTACCACGGATCCAGAGTATTTGCTGCAAGATATTAGGGAACATTAGCATCATGCTTACCCACTGGGGTGGAATTCAGCCTGTCTTCTGATTTAAACTGTGAGCAAATTTATATGACATTCATTTCAATGAATTAATACATGCCAAGGCGAGTTCAGGTGATCAGCTATGCCTTGCAGCGATTGTGGTGTCAAATTACTATCAATCTAAAGCAGGTTTCAGTATGTCCCCTGTTTCAGAGACCACTTATATCCAAGGACAAGGCTCTTTAGTGTGTAAGATTCAATAAAATAAATGAAAAAGGAAAGCATAGCTGAGAAGTGTTTCCTGAAAATAAAAGAACATTCAAGCCATCTGTAGACTGCTCCCCATGAGGGTAATAAAGCAGATACACTAAACACGTTAAGCAAATCTTAACATATTCCCAAGTAAATTGAAAAGATGTTTAAAAACTTATTAACTGGTGAAGGATAATATTCCTTCTGGAATTAGGGATTGACAGAATTGGAGCAACTCGGGTGAAACGTTAATTAAGCAAAGGGTTTAAATGTTCCACCGCTGCAGCCAGCGGCTCGCCAGGCATCCTGTCCAATATCGCAAAAGGCCTTAATGCACGAATAATACTAACATCTAAAACACCATTTTGGTTTTGTTTTGTTTTTTAAACCCATTGTCTAAAACCAAAGTAATCAGACAACTTGAATTGTCATGCTATGACAGAAAGTCCCATATTGGTAAAGTGATGAAAAAGGAAAAGAAGATCAGAGCGATATCATAAAACAGAGCCAGGGAGCAAAGGTGAATTCCTAGAGTAAATGTCAGCTCCTCCCACTGGTGGATAAGCCTTGATGCCTCATCAGTCCAAGAGCTCCGCGGCGGGTGCTGGTGTATTACTGCAAGATAAGGAGCTCAAATCTGAGGGCGTCCTGTTTAATTTCTGAAAATAGGCCTCTTTTACAAGTGCGTGAGATGAACTTCCACCTCATCAAGCTACTTATGACGATTTCAAACCGAATTTCAAAACTGTCTTTTTGCACAGTTCTAGATAATAGCCCAATGAGCGCACAAAACAATGCGACCTCCTCTGCTGACCCTCTTTGTGGTGGGGAAATTGCCTCTAATGACATGCTGTAGCACAGGCATTAAAACGATTTTTCTTACAGCCTTGCCAATTGACACATCTGCAGAAAAAAATTCCACTTGTAATAAATATGGTAGCACATTGTGCCAGAGTGCAGAAAAAAAACAGCCTTTGTGCCTGGAGGAAAGATTTTGCATTACTCAGTTTAAATCCCAGCAAATGCTCTGATAAAATGTGACAAAATATACATGATTTTGACTAGAATCTTGAGGATGAAATAACCTAATTTCCCACCATAGAGTTGGGAGGAGGAGGGGGGAGTGGGGGGGTGATTAAAAGATATGTATTGCCAGAGTTGCCGCAGTACACTTGGGCATATGAAATTATAAGGCCAGTCATGAAAGTAAAACACTTTAATTATCTTCAAGAAAATGAATGTGCAGGAATGCATTAACAAAAATTAATAAAACTAATCTTAATCTAGCTCCTTTTTTTTAGTCAGGTGGAAAATCTTTGGGGATTTCCACAATTAAAAGTGTGACTCCAAGGCGAAGACCTGGTTATTATAAATCTAAGCCACCTTCTTTTCATCTTACAGCCAAAATAACATTTTTTCCTGTTGTCACTGCTGAGGCAGGCACTAATTACAGCTCATACATAATCTTTTATGTAAATGTTTTTGCCGTCTTTGATCTCCCCGTGTCGTCGAGGACAGCAGATCACAGACTTGGGCTAGATCTGTCACTTCAGTCAGAAATCGAGAAGTGAAGTGGAAGCAAATCTGATTTGTTGTGATGCTCGTCAGCATATAGCGCAGAGGATGTTTGATCAGGTCATTACATGTAGGTTCTGAAACAACATGGTCAACCCATCCCAAGCTTTCATCGCAGTCTGGTAAGATAAATAAGCTTAGCCTCAGAAGTGGACCAATAAGGATGGAGTATAGACAAGGATTAGAACACCTTTTAGTTTCAGGATTAATCTCTGCTAAGCTGCAATGAAATTGCTTCTATGCTCAGTTCTTTAACTTAATGAACACTTGGTTGTACATTAGAGCAAGTCGTTTTTCATAATGAACTTTTAAACGGCTTACATAATTCTGATTTTCAACGACAGATAATTCTTGGTGAGAGAAATAAATGAGCAAGTTGCAACTATCAGTATAAGGCGAGTGGAATAAAACAATGAATGTTGTATCTTTTTTCCTTTCACCCTAACATAACACAGTTGGCCCCGTGGTCTTTTCTAAACAGAAATTCGACTGGGGGCATTGCAGACAGAGGACGGCTGAACAGTATTCCTCATACCAACACAGAAAGGTCAGCTATGACACCCCCGAAGGAGCCCTCAAACTCTTATGGATATTAGGGAGCCAAACTGGCTTTCTGTAAAGTGGATACAGTTCTGGGGCAAAAGGGTCAGACATCCAGCCAAGAGCAAGGCAGGAAGAAATACTGACAACCTCTGACATCCAGTCCAAGCTTGAATGGCTAGCTAACCCAGAATACAACAGAAACATATTTACTCACTACTTGTGTCCAGCTGAGCAGATTAGCTTAGATTAGTTTCACTTTACTGGGTTTTCAAATATCTGTGTGTAAATTATGTACTGCTAATGCTTCTGTAACAGGCAGAGCAGCATTTCACATATACTTCATTTGTCACAATAAAAATGATCACTCTATAAAGATTTTAAACTTCCATCTTTAAAGGCGTGTAGGCTAATTTGAGTGCAGCAATTTACACTGAACAATAAATGTAAACACAACACTCATTTTTCATGAGCTGACCTCAAGGATTTAAAGCATATTCTATCAACAAAAAAGACCCGTTCCTTTCAAACACTCTTAACCAATCTGTCTAAAGCTCTACTAGGGAGCGCTTCTTCTTTGCCGAAATAATCTTGCCCACCTCACGGGTGTGGCATATCTAGAGAAGTGTTGTGTTTATATTTTTGTTCAGTGTAATTTCAGAAGCTTTATTGTTGAAGTAGAAACCATATTTGGACAAGAAGATGAAGTAACAGAGTGACTACACAATGCTAATTTTTTAATGTGTTTTCATGTCTGTTTATGGAACCAGTGTTTTTTTGGTACTAGCTTCTAGCAGTCATCAGTGGTACTGCACTTAATGACACTGCTGAATTAGCTTCATGGCTAACTTAAAGACCTCGCGATCCTTTATTTACCATCTATCAATGGAGATAATCTGGACTTTGACCTCAAATGGTAGTTAATTGCAAGTGTTACAAGAAGTAAAGCAACAGCAGAACCTAGTCAAAACACATTTTTACTGTTTTCTCTAGTGCGCAAAATAAAATTACATTTGACAGCTGAAGACAGAAATTAGCTTTACTAACCAGGTAAATATGGTTGTTCATATCAGGTCTTTAAAGTTCGCCACCACTAACCATTATTTATATCACATTACTAATTACTAGTAGTCCTATCAATCAATCAACATAACCAATGAAGGGACAAACACTTCTTGTAAATATAACTTCTTAATTAATAAATTAAAAAATAAACAAATAAATAAGAAAAGTAAAAAAGTCATATTTTTTCCAAAATGGGGGACCACTCCAAGCATCTCCATGACAACTAACGCAAGATTCATCCCAGACAAAACATTGATCTTTGAAAGTAACAGGAAAAAAAAGTTTTGACAGAACAATGGAGAAGAGAAAAATGAAAGGAAAAACACCAGGATTATTTTTGGTCAGGAAAAGAGGAGGAAGTACATTTTGCAAGAACTTGATCAGAAGGATGTAGGTGTTCTTTCTCTATGTGTGTCCTACAAATGAACATGACAGGCTTAATTCAGTGGTGTGAGGCCCAGACCTGCTGTCATGTCTTTTATTTCTGCACCTTCCGTTACTGCCCATCTCATTCCTTTGCTCCACATGTCACCAATTAGTCAGGGTCTAGGTTTCATTAAGGCTTTGACGCTGCTGCCTGTAACATCATTGATAATAAGGCGAAGATGGGTCTGCTACATGACTCACAGGGATAAGGATGAAGAAAAAAACGGAGCACACATATGTAGAAGATACAAGAACCAAGTCCACCCTCAAGTCTCACACAGTGTAAACACTGCCATGTGCACAAATACCCCCGCACATGCAGGCATGCTTGGAAGATGAATCAACGTTTGATGCTCTTTTGTTTAGAAAGCTATAGAAATGAAGGCTTAAAGATAAGAAATAGAAATATAAAAGGTGAAAACTCAGCTAGTTGATTGTAGATTAATGTAAAGCTGCTTTTGTAAGCCACTGAAAACATATACACTACCAGTGTCAATATACTATTTGGATTTTTAAAGAATTGCAAAACAATGCACAAAATAGGTTTAAGAAATGGATTAAAAACTGTTTAAGCCACTAGAAACAAATGCACATAGAACTTCCGTAGAACTACTTTGGATTGGTTAAATGGACTCTTCTCAAACTGTTGATTAAATTAAGACCTGCATACTCAATGAGGTTAGGCTCTTGGTTTATTTAATGCAAAAACTAAAGAGGATTTTTCTGATTTGTTTTACGAGAATAGGTCTTGGTCTAGCCTAGATTCCATTCAAGTCTAGGAATGGAAAAGGACTTCACAACATGGGTGGAAATGAGCTGCTTAGGGGAGATCTGTTCTGTCCAAGTGCTTTTCTAGTTTTAAAATATCTGACCAGTTACTGAATGCTGCTTGATACTGCAATGTTTTCAGGTTTTGGAGACAAATTTCCTCCCAATATATGTTTTGCAATTAATAGTCCAATCACAACACTGTTTATTTATGTATTATTGTTACATTTATTTATTTAGAACATATATCTATTCTGTACATTTATTAAAAATGGCAATGCCATACTGATGGTTTGGACAAAGCACAGCTGGGGCGATGGGGTGAGGTTTTCCACCAAAGGATTTTTAAATATACGGGTGATGATGAATATTAGTCTCACAGTAAGAAGTGTAGCCTTGTGGGAGGAGAGTGAATTATTCATATTCTGAATTCAGACTTTGCCCTTTTGCCGTACCAGGCCACTGTTTGATGCTGCTGACTTTTGACACCTGAATGAGGCTGAGAAACTGCTCCAGAGACCAGCCATTCGGGAGTTGCAGGTACTATACGGAAAATTGACGAATCAACCCTTAATTCTGCTCACGTTAATATATTGAATAAACTGTGCCCCACCATTTCATCTTGGAACAATACTTTGTGTGCAGTAGCAATCAGTCTACTAATGATATTTCTAAAGCTGTGAAGTAATATCACTATGCTCTTCTAGTAAGTACTGTAGAAGATACTTTTTTAACATTATGATAATTTTTCATTTACTCACTGGGCTGAGAAAATGTGAGTGGGTGAATGCTACATCTTAAGCTTTATCTAACTAGAACTAAAAGATCTGAACACATCACACAGTTTGAACATCTTCACACTGGTTTCCAGTCCAAAGACTCAGGTCAAATAGTCCAGACCAGAGTCTAGACTAAACATGAAGAAACAGCATTTAGCTGTTATGTTGCGAACAAGTGGAACAAACTGCCAGTAGAGATAAAACTTTCACCACATGTAGAAATGATTAAATCCAATTTAAAAGCATTTTTATTTCTTTCATGCATGAAATCTGAAAGATCTTGCTTTTAATTATTTAATTCAAATTTTATGATGAATTTTGCATTTGTTTTTCAAATCAAACTTTATATATAAAGCACTTTTCATACCGAGGCAATACAAAGTGCTTTACATGATAAAAGCATTTAAAAATAAACAAGCCGTCACACATAATACATACAACAATTGACAGTTCCATCATAACTACTGACACACACACACTCAAACATACACATATATACATACAAACTCATACAGACAACCCCCTAACCCCCTTAAATTAAGACTCCATGATTTCTGTCTCTTGATTTAAAAAAAAACTTATTTAAATATATGAAAATAAATATATCTAGATTGGTACAGGAATTTTACATTATGGGATGAGATTATGTTGTCAATATACTCACATTAAATATATCCGTAAACGCAGAGTGTTGGTGATATAATGGTTTCATCATGGCCGCCGCTGGATATCTTTCATGTGAGTGCAATAACGTAAACAGTTTTCACAATTGGAATTTGATACTCAGTATACCTGTTTAGGTCGACCCGCATCAAATTTCAGCATTTTCGGATTAATGGTTTCCTCACTAGGCGGTGCATTATGCACGAAAAATCTGATTTGGCCTATAACTCTGGAACTATTTACAACTGGATGTTGATACTCAGTAAAGTTTCAACACCATGTGGAGCTTATTGACTCATGGCGTACGCTCTGCTGCGACAGCACAGTCTGTACACGTTTTGAACACCCTTTAAACTGTAAAGTTCTGCAAAAAATAATTTCCCACGCGAGATAATAAACAAACTAACATGTGCGTCTTTACATTATTGTATTGTGTCTATTCGAGGATAGACGCAATACAATAACTACTGACACACACACTCAATTGGAGGATTGGGGGCGTTCTAACGGCATAAGCCTTGTTTACCATTTAAAGGATATATAGCTTAAATCAAATGTTTTGTCCTATTTTCACAATTTGTAAGAAAATAAAACATTAATAAACACACATCCCTTTAACAAATACTAGAAGTAAAGAAAATATCCATGTTTCACAGACAGTTAGTGATAGGACAGCTCACGTCTTTTTATTCCTCCCCACTTAAATCTGCAACTTAAATCTCCATGGGCCACCTTTAGCTGGGTTACTCTTAAGATTAATGTCCCATTTAGAGATGTAAGAAGCGCAGGAAGGAAATCCTCAGTTAGCCTTGGGAGTTTCTCAAGGACTTACGTGAACAGGAAAAATATATGTTTGCATTTTTGTAAAAGCACAGTTTCAGCACTGGGGAATGTTTCTTTGCACTACTGAAAAGATGCACATAGCTTGGCTTTAGTTGTAGCCCTTGAGGCTATTATGTCCTAAGAACTAAAATAAAGTAAATATTACTTCAAAGAATGATTGTTTTGATTTAATATGATGATTTCTTGAAATCATTCTAAACAAATAGCATTTTAACTTGCTTAAACATAACGCTATTTGTCATTACTGACATGAAGGCAACTGTATTGATAATAATTTTGTTGAAACCAACAGATGCTTGAAGCTTTTCACATTAATTACTAGATATTTTGCTGCTCTGATACCAGTTAGTGTCCTGAAATATCACATTCAGTGGAATTTATCCTCCCGGCCGGCAGCATGCTATTATTACAATCAACCTGTCAGATTTTTTCCGGTTTGTTTATTCAGATGTGCATTATTCCAAAAACGTGTTTTTGACTTAGCTTCTGTTTGCAAGGCAAAGCTTCACTCACACCTCTAATGACTCCTTTGCCCTGTAATTTCTTTAGTGTGACAAACTCTGATTACAGGGTGGGAGTCAACTTCAAGCCAAGCATCATCTTTTCCAGTTATTGTTTTGTGTTTGTTCCATCTTTAACATGAGCCCTGCAGCTGTGTGTCTCAGTAGTAGTTTCAATGAAGCAGTGTTTAACAGCAAAATGACTAAGTACCACCATTTTCTGTAGGACAGCCCATAGCTACCCAGCTTTCAGTGCATTGTTTGCTCAGGCCGTTTTAGCAAGTTTAACAAGGAATGTGTCAGAAAGTGCACAGCATAGGCTGTGCGGCATGCCTGCGATAGTGGAAGGGCCTGCAGTTAGCCAAGTTGTCCCCAGAAGAGCTATTAATTCACTTGACTCATGTCAGATTTCAGTGAGTTAACAGACTGTCACAAGGACAAGCACAAGTGAGAATATAATTTTTGTGGCGATAGAAGGTTTGCCCCTCAGTTAAAAACTTAAATTGCGATTGACAGTAGCAAATTCCCTGCCGCACTATCTGATAATTCCATCCCCACAAGCCCTTTTGAGTTCATTTCAAGGGCATAAGTGGGGTCATTCGCATAATCCTCATATTTTTTTCTGAATATTTGAGCAAAAGAAAACACTACATCTGTTCTCCTGCATCGCTTCCGCTGCTCTTTTGAAGGCACAGACACTCCTCGGGTTCCTACAGCTCCAGAATGACCACCGTGCGCAGTGCCGAGCGTACAATAATGCAATTAAACCTCCCCCTGGGGAATCAGTCACGCGGTCGTTGGAGCTCAGGGCCAATAGAAAAGACACCTATTTGAAAAGGAGCCAGGCCCAGCCTGAAGAGGTCAGAAGGCTGTTTACAGAACAACAGTCTCTTATCGGCTGTATGCTTCCCCGAGGAGTCTCCAATACGAACAGATAACAGCCTCCAAATAGGCACCAGAGTGTGACCGATAAGAGTATAATCAGGTACATTGTGCTTTGGGAGGAAGAAGTGGAGGATAAGGGTGGATAATAGTGTTCACAGCTGTTAGTGGTGTGATCATATGCCAGAGGGATGCCTCTGCAATGAAAACATACTGTTTATTAGAGGAGTAAAAGTTGACGTTCATAGTTACATGTTACCTTAAATAAAAACAATGGGGATTTTTTTTACCCTTTTTTGTTAATAACCACTGTTAAGCAGGACCACTGCGGCCTAATTCATCCTCAGGGATCGCTTCATTATTGAACAGTTAAACGGTCAATAGGTTCAGCCAAGGCTGCTTTTAGCACAAGGGCAAATAGACAGTGTAAAAGCCAATGCAAATAACCAGCACTCAAACAAGGCCTAATGCATTAATGACTGCATGACGTGCGCTAATGTGATGGCAGCAGATTCGGGCTGACAGTAATGGAGAATTTTGCCCCTGGTAATACTCATAAGGCCTGGACAGGGAGAGGAGGAGGGATGTACACCTGCCTGCTGCCTGAGCCTTGACAGAAGCCTAATAAATAACAGGAGACAAGGTGAAACAGCAGTAGCAGATTCACCCCCCCCCCCCCATCTCTCTCACACACTATCTCTCCCTCTTCTTCCTCCCACTGCCACCACCTACACTGGCTACCGGCTACACAGCCTACTCAGACAGCTTTCTGGCATGAAACAGAGTCTCCTCCGAGTTAACAAGTGCACTTGTCCCATTGAAGGAGGCAACTTGAGTTATTCATGAAATTACAGAAGAAACTTTGCACCTCCCCCCCCCCCCCAACTATGTAACTGTGGCGCTAAAGCAGAGGCGGGACTTGAAAGTAAGCTCCACGCCGCAGGTCAAGGCTAAACGCTTACCTGAATCAAATATCAAAGTGTGCGCTTTCAGAATCAATTTCACTTCACATAATAACCTCTGGGTTATGGTCGACAATGCTGAATAGATCCAGCTGATTGAATGTGGGGGATTTGAAGATGGGCGAGGAATGTGGCAGGGTTGAGGGGGTCAATTCAATCTGAGAATAAAACTACTTGTGTGGCCGTCTGTCATGTTTGTCGCCGAAGCAGACAAGCATTCTCAAACGTTTAAAGAAAATGAGCCAAAGTGAGCTGCGGTGTGCAGATATGACGCGCAACAATCAATTATGAAGGCACGCTGTAACGTCCTGATTTAAACTGCTTCTCCTCCTCCTCCATCTTGTCAACATTAATAACAATTGAGACCCTTGGAGCATTAATTAGTGAAAACTTCCACAGTAGCTAGATTCACCAAACCACCTACATACGGCATCCTTCTGTCAACACAATCCTCTGCATAGTAAGTTGTTTTTCTTTAAAAGAGACCTTTTTTTAAAAAACAAAAAAAAAGATGGTTATGAGATCACAGAATTATCGGAGCGTGACAAACACACACAAACACTCCCCGCTCCGTTTCTCACTCTCTCTTCATTAAGCAGCCCCTGCGCTGGCCTGTGTGCGATTCATTAGCTTTTATCCTCTTCATTTGAAGAAGGAGCTGTGTATAATTAGAGCATCTCTGTTTGTCCGGCATCCTTCACACAGCCGCATCCCAAGGCATTATCATACCGCTGCAGATAACATAGCCGCATCAGCCGCCTCGAGTGCAAACTTCAAGCTATTACTGCCTCTCAAGAATGTAAATAAAATCACTTGCAAATCAAAGGCTAATGATTGAATGTGGAGTGGCACTCCTGGGAAATGAAGATGAGGAACCATACTGGTAAACTTTCAACATTTTACTCACTTGAAAGTGCTTGTGGGAGGCCAGTTTCTATATTTCCCCGTTCAGCTACGGTATGTTTGTTGTCCTGTTGGCTCTGCTTTTACTTGTTTGTTCCTTTGAGTCTGCTGGCAGATTTAATTAAAGCTCTTCCTTCATCTTCCATTTGAATCAACAGCATAGAAACTGCTGGTGAAAAGTCCCAATGCACTTTTTATGGTGAACAGTAGCATGTCCCTGACCAGTCAGGTTAGTCGCCTGACCAAATTATCATGTGTTTTGCTTCCTTAAGCTTAAGACAAACACTTTGCACAACCACTAAAACATAAAATAGCAGGCACTTTAACTGTAGTCATTGCAGAAAAACTCAAATTAAACTGAAAAAAATCTTATATAAATCTTCTGAAGAAGATAGGCATCAGAATTTTTTCAGTTGCATCACGGAGTGCTGCATCTTCCTATAAAAAGCAGTTGTTTGCAGCTGCATTAAGGTTTGAAATCTGACCTCTGGGTCTTGAGCTTTAGAATAGATCTAACTCGCTGGATTTTAGGTCGACAATTTGAAACTGTCATTTTGCCAATACAAACTGCACTTTCCACCTTCTAATTAATCGGACGGAACAAACCAGTTTGTTTGGAGAGCAGCAGCAATGCGACATTTCCACATCCGATTCGATCACAGAGCAAGTGCTGAGGCTTGCTGCCTACGTCAATGAAGAAATCCAACCTTTAGGTCTTCATTCACTTGTATGCTTAATCAGTCTGTGATGTTAAATGAAACTCTGGAGCATGATCAAGTGTTGTTTACAGGGTTACAGAAGAAGCCCAAAGTGAGCTTGACTTTCTGCATTTCCTAGAATCCCTTGTGGCAACTTGAAGAGAAAAGAAGCCGACTTTTCCTATTTTAGCGAGACTGAATAACATGTCAAACTGTATGCCATTTACTCAGCATGAAAACTATTTTGTTATTCTGATATAGGCGTATAAATCTAATAAAATGGGGAACTGTTTCATATCTCCCTCTTGTTTGATATATGATACAGACTCCTGGTTTTGCTCCAAGTCCAAAAACACAGATCTGATCATTAACTCTGAGACCTTAGAGCTTAATGTTTACTGCTGATGCATCAGTTAGTTGTTATCCTTTTTCATAATAGAGCTTCCAATTAGATGTGATAACTATCAAAATATTTAAAGATGTGTAAGAATGGTAACACCACCTTTGGGAAAATTCGGGAGTTGAACTGGACTAAATTAAATTTTCACACAAACTGTATATTATCATTTGACTGCATTTTAACCTGCAAAGCAGCACTCAACATTTGTAAGTCCATAAAATCTTGTTTTTGTGGAACCAACAACCTCTGATAAGTCTGCAGTCTTAAGACAACTCAGCTGACAAACTCACCAGACCTCTTTTTCTTGGAATATACACATGAACCGGCTGTGTTTGAAGAGCTTTGGTATATCCACGTGTCTCCACAGCCTTCATTATCATCATAATAAAAAGTGTCTGAAAAGCAAAGTTACAGAAGAGCGCAGACACCTCACTTCCTACTTTGTACTATCATCAATCACAACAGAGAGCTTTTTTTTCTTACCAAACACTGGTTGAAGCCATAAGAAAAAGAAAATCACATGCATTTTTAATTTCATTCTCCACTGGCTCACACAAAAGGAAACCGCCACCCTTTTGGACACCTTTTGGAAAAGTCTCTATTAAATTTGATTCAGCTGGATGGGAGAGGGGGGAGGAGGAAAAAGGGTAGGTGTGTTTTGGGGGGAATGAAACATTTCACAAGTGAAAAATCATCAAAATTATTGCCAGACTTCAAATGAAGCGCTGTTTTATGTCCAACGGCAGCCAATGTGTTGTTTTACTTCTTAGTCACAGCTTGGATGACAATCAGGATCGGTCAACCGGGACGCTATCAGCAACCGTCACCGCGGTGACAAACTACAGCTCTTCTACACTCAGAGCATGGGCATCATTCTCAACACGAGACTGGCCCCATCAGAAAACAAGGCAGGTTTTATGGCTGCTGGAAAAGGTGGTAAACATAACAGTGCATGCAGCTCCCTGGAATTTAATGTTCTTGGTCAAGAGACTGAGTATAGATATCAAAGGCCCGGCCTTCTGGAAAACAACAACAAAAAAGAAAAAAGAAAAGAAATAGCTCTGGCCTCATAATGTAGAAAAACATGCTGGTCATACACAACAAGTGATTTATAGTGATATTGTTTTGCTTTCTGTCTGAACCTAGTGGGCATTGCAAAGGCAACATGGGGGGGGGGGGGGGCGGTTGTCAAACAAAAGAGCTGTTCATCTTTACAGATATACAGGCACATAAACACGTTCACATGAAGGGAGATTAAACTGAGAAAGTGTGATGTTTTGAATTCTAACAAGTAAATTAAATGACTTTTCCACAGGCCTGTTGCTTGTGATCGACTTGCGGCAGCACAGTCACAAGGTGATACTGTGCACTGGTGCTCTGGTTACTTCAGTTATCTAATTATCATATGGGCTGTTATCACATAGTCTCCATAACAAATGCATCCCCGCCACATATATGGGCTCATATTTAGCCTCTGTCTCTCCATTCGTGTGTGGCTAATCCGTCACCTAACCCGGAGAGAGTAAAATACACCCAATTGATTTCTTCCCGGTTTACATATTTACACACACTCTCATGCAATTAGGAGCACATTTATTGATGGTTTTGGCACCACTGGGAGCCGTGCAGAGCAGCCCACTCCAATATATCTCCCATTCCTGAGGCTGCCAGCGGGCAAGACTGATAAACCCTCATGTAAAAATGGACTGGGAATACTTTGAGCTTCGGGGTAAGACAGCTTTCAGTCACTAAAATTGACCCATGATGTCGAACCTGCTTGATAAAATCTGCTTGTTTACCATAAAATGCTTAATCAGTCTCTTGTAAATCTTTGCATACCCAAAAGGCTCTCACTACGAGTAATTTCTCAGCAGTACCATAAGCATTTAAGATGTTCATAATATAT
>JBAMHX010000009.1:20504674-20515448 GCA_037177515.1 Pseudomugil tenellus | reverse complement strand
TATATATATATCAAGATGAACTACGATGGAGGCTTTATTTGTTTATTTAAACAACTCTAAGCACAAATAGTTTTTAAAAAATCTGAATTCTGATCTACGTCTGACTCCCAGGTTTCAGTCAGAGTGGCTCAACTTTGTCATCAGAGTATCATTATGTGTGTACCATGCTGCCCCCAACAGGCTCTCTGTAAAACATATCACATCCAACGGCAACTCCAAGCAACTTCACACATAAAGGACTTCTTAAGCAGTACCCACAATAGATAGAACAAACACACACACACAAATCCGGATACACAGTAGTCTGTCCCATTAGCTTTTTAGATTTTGTTTTTACACAGCGTTCATTTCCCTGGCATTATGGGTCAGCATCATTGAGCTGGGCTTTTCATTGATTGGCACAAATATGAACTAATATGTCTTTTTCCACATTGATAATGCCATCATGGTGACAGCAATGCCCCCCTTTAGGGTGGGCTAATTTATATTGTTGGTTGTGAAATCCATGAATATTGGAACTTTTCACCTCAACACCCTTTAAATTGGGTTGTATGATAAGATCATTCATTTAACTGAATGCAGCGTGGGGCTGTGCTTGTGTGGAGAGGTTCGTATGCAGAAGTCAGCAAAAAAAATGTGAATTTAAGTGAAACCCAAAGTGACAACTCTGAACCACACATGAAGCAAAAGAGTTTTGTATTTATTTTTCTAAATAGAGACAATTATTAGAACAAGTTCACAATATTCTCTGTTTAAATGAACATTACAGAAAAGCTTAAACAAAGCATAAAGATTTGCATTAAAGCCAGAAAGAACCAAAAAATGATGGGAATAAGTTTTACGCACATCAATTAGACTAGATCAGGAAACTGGACCCCATAATGAGTGTGGCTCGTGCTTTCTCTGCCATTACAAATGAAGTTTCAGTGAAATCTTGACAGAAGGTCTCGTTTAGCTTTCTGCCTCAGCGCAGAGCAACAGTAACTGCTGCGTGAATCCCTTAAGGTTAATCACATTAGACACACCAAGATAAAGTTAGACACACACACAAAGCACTCTTGAAACTTGTGGTTTTGTAAACAGCAACGCAGAAAGCAGAAAAGTCTCCGCAGCGCGCGTGCTCGTTGCGCACAGTGGCACCAAAGGTGACAACAAACTCCGGCCAAAAAGCGAGATGTGGCGCTGACCCGTGTAGATGGATTCCCAGTAAAAATGTCAAAATACCACCTTCTCACACTTTCTTTGCGCGTAAGCTGATTTTTTTCGCACGAAAGATTTATTTGCATACTTCAAACTCCTAATAAAAACTAAACAAATGTGTGCGCCAACTCGTTTGGAGTGCGTCTCCTCTTTATCCTGTGCAATAAAATAAATACCAAACAGGTAATCGGTACCAGCAGACATCTCCAGGAATCATCCTTACCTTTAAAAACTTCCCCTCGAACGGACACCAGCAGGGTTATCGCGGCAAAAAACCAATTGATAACTTTATCCATGTCGGCAGCTCCGTCGTAGCGTTAACCCCCAGCCGCGGGGTTAACTGACAACTCTTCTTTCTTCTCTCAAACTGTACTTTTGACAGTCTTAAGAAGCTTCACTCTGCCCTCGTTCCTTGGTATGTTTTTTGGGAATGAGGGAAGAGGGTGGGGGGGAGACTACCGCCGACACGACTGCTCCTTGCCGGCTCGCTCCACTCTTGGAGGAGGAATGTGTGAGTGAGTCCTGATTCCTGAATTACGCCTGGATTGAGTGGTCCAGCAGCTCCAGGAGAGCAGCGGCTGCACGCGCGCTGTCTGGCCAATAGAGGGCGCGCGAGAACCCGCCTGTTGGGGAGAAGACAGGCGGAGGTGTCCCTCCTCCTGCCCCCCTCCCACAAACACACAACAGTGAGTCCCCTGTTGGATCAGATTCCGAGATGTTTTCAAGACTAAAGTTAGAAGTACAGTGTTAGCAGGTTGAATTCTCTCTTAATGTTTGGAATCAGCAGAAAATGATGTTTACTGATGTCAGTCGCATTCAGTAGACCTCTTAAAAAGGAAACTTAATAGGCTACTGGTCAATTTGGAGATGAAAAGGGGCAAGTGTAGTCTCATTCTTTTGACTTTCGCATTCTATTTGCATAATCAAACATACAATATTTACGTATTTCTGCATTTTTTTGTAAAATGTCAAATAAAAAAATGAAGCTTTAAAACTGCACAAGAACCGGATGCATTTCATCCCGTCATCAAATCTGTAACAGATTGGATATAAAAACAAAAATCAAAAGCAAAAAGTTTAGCACCTGAATAATAGCATACATGTATCCTTTTTCTGGGGTCATGTTGGGGGGGCAGCAGCCTAAGCAGGGTAGCCCAGACTTCCCTCTCTCCAGCCACATTTACTGGCTCTCTATGGGGATCTGAGGAGTTCTTAGGCCAGCCAAGAGATTTAATCCCTGCAGCGCGTCCTCCAGGGTCTCTTCCTGCAGGGACGTCCCCGGAACACCTCTCAGAGGCATCCTATCCAGGTGCGTGAGCCACCTCATCTGGCTCCTCTTGATTCGGAAGAGAAGCCATTCACGGTGACCGAGCTTCTCACCCTATGGGAGAGCCCGGCAACCCTGCGGATGAAAACTCATTTCAGCCGCCTGTACTCAAGATCTCATTCTTTCGGTCGCTACTCACAGCTTTTGACCGTAGGTGAGGATAGGAACATAGATCGACTCCTTCTTTACCAAGAAATACCAGCAAAGAGTTGCAAATTTCTGCAGCTTCATAGCATTCATGAATATAAAACTTTCAAATCACATAAAGTTTAAAGACAACTTAGATAATCTCTGTGTGTAATAGATCTTTGAGCACTCATGCTATGCTGCAGTGGAAACTAACAGCATTCAGTCACCAACTTGGCTTATGTTTGAAACCAATCTACATTAAATAACAGCTTCCTTTAAATGGTAAAATAAGCTAAAGTGGGCTGTGGAAATGTGACAGTCAGCAGTGTAATCCCACGAGAGGATGGTTGTGTGTGTGTGGTAATGTACAGAAATAAAGATGCAAAACAAAGTTGTGGTTACCATGAGTAGGAAAGATGGATGCCCACAGAGAGTGAGTGACCTGTCATAGCAGGCTTTTGTAAGCTTAAACACTCCCATCTTTAAAGGTGCAGCACGTACAATAACAACCCACTCAGGGAAATCTGTCCAAGATAAAGCCTGAGGAGAAAACAATGGTGGTGGGCCATCACAAGTCTGAAAAGACAAAGTCCATCTCTATCACACAAGTAAACAAAAAGGGACTTTTGATTTTCCCAAATGAACATGTTTTGTAATAACCAATCCTGCCATTTGATTGATAACCTTATCAGTGATGGTTTTGCTAATGGAAGCTAGATTGACCACATTCAGCGTGACTCTGCAGGTGAAATAGACCCACTGCTAAACTGGTCTCCATGCAGTTCAGACCTGTCATTCAGTTAAAGGTATCTGATGCTTTCTATAACAACAAAACACAAACAAAACAAAAGCTGGCCTGAAATATTTAGACACAATTGTTCTCCAAGATTTTAAACAGAGTTGTTGTTAGAAGAGTAAGGTGATGCAATGCAGAGGAAAACAAAAGTGACCTCAGAAGAGGAGAAGCGACTTTGGGGATTTGAGTGTGGGCTGGTAGACAGAACTGGGTCTGAAGTGGTCCATGAGACTGGAGAAAAGTTCAGTGAACACGAACCAAAAGTAGCTACAACCACAAAAGAAGAGATTCAAATGAGAGAAGGGGTGAAAATAAAGGCTGAGCGTGACTAAAGCTGCATGTGACTGTCAGGCAGAGCTTTGGAGAAAGCCGGGTGATAATCTGCAGACACTGATGTGGCAGTTTATGCAGTGCAGGTGTTCCAGCTGCAGATGCCCACAAGTTACCACACTTATGGACACAAAAACAGAGACAGGAAAAGAGAGTGCAAAGGGACAAAATGAAGCATTCAAGCACTGATGTGGACTGTTGAGCTTTGTAAAGTAATTGTTTTTTTTCCATTTTAAATTGAGGGTGTATTCATAACACACAAAACAAAGTCTATGCCTTTGGAAGTGATGACTAGGGGGTCTATCCCCAATAACCCCCAATCCTCCAATTCCCCTAGACACAATGCAATAATATAAAGATCCACATGTTTAGTCACAAAGCTGTCTGTATCTCCAGAGATATAGACAAAAATCAGATTTTCCGTGAATAAAGCGCCACCTAGTGGGGAAAACCATAAATCCAATAATCTTGAAATTTTATACCGATCGTCCTCTTGGGAACCTAAACAGATACACCAAGTATCAAATTCCAGTTGTGAAAACTGTTCGAGTCATTGCACGAAGGATATCCGGCGGCAGTCGTGATGAAACCATTACATCCCCGATACTCCGCGTTCGGGGATAAACAAGCATGTTAAGTTTCTACATCTGATTTGTTGTAATTGCCAGCTATAGGTAAAAGTTTTAAACAGCTTTACAGTCGCACAACTGTTTGGGGGGGGGGGTGGAGCCAATCCCAGCTGACATCAGGTGAGAAGCGGGATACACCCAGGACAGGTCGCCAGTCCATCATAGATAATCAATACGTAGTGTAGAAAAAGTTTTTTTTACTTCTTTCCAAGAAAGAAAAAACTTTTTTCACATTAACAAGTTTGAAAACATTGGCAGAAAAATCAGAACGGGAACATTCCTGAGAAGATTTGCTAACTTTTTACAGACTTTTTTCTCTACACGCCTTTTACATGCAGTGCCTCGTGTCATATTTCACTTATTACTTTACTTACTTTGCTTATATTTGACTTACTTACAGAAATACTCTGATGACTGCAGTTGTTAGGCGCATCAGTGATGAACAAGAAGCCGAGTACAGAGAACTGATCAGTTTGTCAGCTGGTGCAGAGACAGATGAGTGTTGACTTCAGGAGGAAAGTGAGTAAACAAAGCTCTGTTTAGATCCAGGAAGAATAGACATAGGAATACAAGCACCTTGGAGCTCAACAGACAGGACTGGAAATGCAACTTTGTAGAAGCCATGTACAACAAGAGACAAAACAGACTCTACTTCTGAAGGAAGGTGAGACCATCTAATGTGTGTATGTAAGTCGACTGTAGAAAGTGCAGTCAGCTTTGCAGCATCTGCAAGAGCAGCATCATCACAGCCAAATACTTAAACTGATCAAGAAGGCTAATCTAAAATAACTCTGAAGCTGTTTGCTTATAGAAGAGGCTAAGTGGATGATTCTTTGCACTTTTCCACACGTCAGTGAAAAAAAACAATCTAACGCTTGTCGTGAGAGACTTTGTCAAATCCAATGCAATACAGAAAAACAACAGGAGGTCATTCCTGCCAGTAGTCTCCACCAACTGTCCTGCTCCAATCCTCAAGGGCCACAATCCTGCAGATTTCCCATGTATCCCTGTTCCAACACACCTGAGTCAAATCAACCAGTCATTGTGCAGAACTTAATTGGCTGCTGAATCCAAGTCAGGTGCATTGAAACAGAGATACACTGAAAACCTGCAGGTCAGTAAACCTCGAGGACCGATTTCGGACAGCCCTGCTCTAGAACATGCCCTTATCTACAATTTATCTATTATTATTATTGAATAAATGTAGAAAAATTTTCCCTCTAGGATAAGAAAAAGAGCATTTTTTATTTCAGGCGCCTCAGTTGCCATCACAACGCAATGCACAAATGTTACCACATCACGTAATAATACTTCTCTGATCAACACAAGTCAATCACATTTCTACCAAATCTAACTTCATTTAATTATAAACGGCGATGTTAATGCTCAGCTTGATGCATCAATCACCAAATTTACCATGACTTATTACATTATAATCTTTGGCAGATGTGTTTTTAATCCCAGCTCACCTTGTTTGTCCTTTCTAATCAAATTCATACATTGATCCTGTTTGAGTGAAACTCCAGCTAACATTAAAGAGGACTTCATTAACTGACCTGGAAACGCATCACAGCACACATTTTTACAGCTTTGATGGATCACTAATGATGCTTTTACTTATACAAATATGGATGGAAAATCACTGTCATTTGAAACAGTAAGCCTGGACAATGTAGAAATACTTTCACTGTAAGGGGGGGGGGGTTACTAATGACAAAGTCAAAACAATGTCATTCTTTATTGTTTTCACATGCATAAACCCACATGGCAATTCTTCTTGTACAAGCAGTTTTCATGGCTAATTAAAATGCAGCCAGATTGACACACTTCCACATTTAGTTTCAAAATGACCTCTTGTTGTCAAAGATATATGGCTCTGTTAGTTGTTTTTTTTTTTTTAAACAATGGCTGAGGCATCTGTGGTGTGTAGGTATTGTCTTTGTTACCGTGGTTCTGTTTCCTGGAATGCATGAAATCCAGTCTGAGTCGAGCTGTCATGGGAGTTGGGGATAGAGTTAACTTCTCTGATTGGGCAGAGTGGATGGATAACATCATTGTGCTTTTAAATGTGTAGAGGAGGATGATGGTTCTGAGAACGAGACTGAGAGGTGTGATTCAGTGGTTCACTGTGACAATCTGTTCTGATCCATGTAAATGCTTTCTTTCCTCATCTGTACATGTCAAAGTTTCAATTCTATGAATTATCAAACATATGAAAACATGGAGTTTTCTCCTTTAAGAATAAACTTTAAGTTTTAAGGTTCATTTTGGTTAAGTCGGTGTCACTTTAACAGGCAGAAATTTCACATTTCAGTACATAAATATTTAAATGTTAATTTAAAAATATATTATTTATTAAAATATATAATGAGTTTATATGACAGGAACAATAAGTAAAATGTTGTATAGAATAGTAATCTCTGTATATATTTTTTCTACCAATGATTAATATGCAGACTGTCAAAGATCATAGTGTTAGGTTCCTTCATTTTCCCCCTCCCGCCTTTTGCAGTCATATGTCCATTTTTATGCACTAACCATCACATACACAGTTTATCTGTTACATGTAAACAGGCATGAACAGATTATTTTAAAAGTTTTAGATACTCATACTGTAAGAACTACATGGAAATCACAAACCTCGCATGGCTACATCTTACATCATGTGTTGCATTTATTGTCACATAACATATATGTAAATATTTTGACATCTTATTTTAGTGGTTTGGGGTTTCATTTAAAGAAATGTTCCATGTTTGTGTCACAACGAGCCCTCAACCTATGAAAATGGATTAAACTGATATTCTAAATTGGATTTGTGTGGAAGTGTGAATTGTTGCACATAGTTTTTTTCAGACTGGCAACCTCTATATACAGTAAATGCTGGCAACCTGTCCAGCGAGCCCCCTTCATCTTGCAAAGTGATCCCTCCCCTGACTGTGACCTTCTACAGAACAAAGCAAGTGTAGCTGCTGGGGGCTGCAGAATTGTCACTGATTCTAACTGCATCAGTCATGAGAAGGAAAGTAAACTCAAATCACTAAAAGCCTCACATGAAGGCCTGTTGATGTTTGTCACAATCTTTTTCATTATCCATTAGCCTTTCATAAACTTCTTTTCAATCAAGTTTCAAAGCAAGGCAAAGAAAAGAGGAAAAGTTCAACACGCTGAGTGAAGTAGCTCCTTCAGATTTCTCAAACCAAACAAAACTTAGGTCAAAAATTTGTGCTGCTGAAAGTTCCTCTTGTACTACTATCAAATATAATAATAAAAATCTACAGGGGTCATCATTGGTCATCAACAGGTCAAAGCCAGGGTCATTTTAAAGATATTAAAGTTTAAAGGTTATCTAAAAGTCCATCACCTCTGACTCACTGCAAATAACGGGTTGCACATTTAGAAAAGTAAACAGTCACAGTTGATAGATTCACTTCAGCTGCCTCTAAAACAAGTTACTCTTTTAACAAACTGAATGTATCAAACTGGTTACTGTGGGTCCAACCAGTCACATAAAATGAAATCCTTCATTAAAATCCATTCTAAGGTTATTTCTAAGTCTTTAAGAAAGTCGACACATCTCTGAAAGGAGCCTTACGTGTGCCAAATCGTGCACTAGGAGAGCAGTTGCTGTCCGTCACAAAGTGACGATGTTGCAGTTTGATCAGCCTCCGTTAAAGTAATCAGTATATTTTTAGTAATAATTCATGCAACATGCAGCTTGCATCAGATGAATATGATAGTGATGAACTAAATCACAAGCTATAATTGACATAAGTGGGAGTCTAATGGTTCACCTCACCTCATGTGTGAGTCTCAGTGTGACTGAATAAATCCCACAACTTCAGCTGCACTGCGAAGGAAAAACATCTTAAGACTCTCCTCAGGTGGCTGCCTGACAATGGTTTTGTCATTTAATTCCATTGTGATTATTTCGTGCCCTGATTGTCAAAAGCTCAATGCGAGATTGATTAGCTGTCCTTCTTATTAAGAAGTCACTGGCTGTCGCTGAGCTATTTTCAAAGTTTCGGCGTGAGAATGCAACATGGGAGCCACTTTGCACCTCTTACTGTTTGGTCTATAGTGTCTCATGATGAAAAGTTACTGAAATATGTAGCAGTTCAGCTAATCCTGCTAAGCCTGTTTACTGCTGTTCGATCCATGGTGTACACGGACAACTAATTTAGTTGCAAAGGATTATTTAAATTGGTCTTAGTAAAGGTTAAAGTATATTCAGGTACTTTAAAATAATATGCAAGAGATTTTAAGATATTAAGAGCAGATCTTAGAGTTTTTTAGTAGATGTCTAATGATAAAAATCAATTATATGTGCATTTATGTGCAAATAATTGAATAAAAATATCAATATGCTAACAAATTTTAGTTATGTGTAGAGGAATTTCATGTATTAACTTAATTACCTTGCTCTTAATTAATGTCTAGCTGAAAGGTCCGACCATAAGACTCCTAAACTGATGTCATTCTGACCTTTAGTAAACCATCTGCTAAGACCTTGGTCTTGTTGTTGTAGCCGAAGCAAGACCGGCATCCTGCCATCAGGGAAATGATAAGAAAACAGATTGGAATATGTGACCAGAGTCTTTAAATAAAGCTCCCCTATCTGACGGGGACAGAATAGCTCCAGACTTCTGTGGGATCCACAGATCTTTTGGGGAATATTCTCCCTGGGTTATGACCTCGTACTATGTCTGTGTGTCTTAATGTTTTGTCCTTATATCTTTCAACGTTTAATGTATGTTCAACTTCTTTTATCTTCATTATTAAATTTATATTCTTCTCAATCAAAAGAAACCAGTGTCCTTGTCTTTGACAGGAATAACGGTCTCCTACATATGTTTACCTTTGTCTCAGCAAGTCTAGTTATTGACCTTGCCATTTAACTTAACAACCTTTAAATAATTTCCCTAATTCATTTATTTCTGTTTCTCTGAGTAGCCTTTGTTTAAATGTTCCCTCCATTTCTAAAACATTTTAATCTCAAATATTCTTTTAATTTAATTTGCTTACTTTACACTTTCATATGATGATATATAAATATAATAAAGCAGGAATAATATAGAAATGAGCAGAAATAATATTTCCAAAAATTCAGTTACACTGCCCAAGCTGTATTTATTTAAAATATTCTCTTATGTACATTTATTGGCACAGTGATGGATTTACTAGGTCATTTTGTATGTCTGTGTTTATTTTTGGGGTTGACAGTTTTGGTTCTTCTTAACATTAATCCACACAGAACCTGAAATCAGGTCATCAGACTCACACTGATACAACATTTCTATAGGTGCTTCATTTGACAACATGTCCCACGACCACTATCTAGGACAAAGAGTTGTTCAGGAGAGATTCATCTATCATGAATACATACAGTGTGTGTGCCTATGTGTGTGTTTCTCAATCCTGGTCTACAGGACCCACTGTCCTGCTCGTTTTAGACTTAATCAGGCTTTAACATAACTGTTTTAAATAAATGACTTGTCAACAGACAAAAAAAACTTGATGAGGAACTTAATTATGTTGGAAAAGATATGCAAAGCGATGGTTTCTCGGGACCTGGATTGATAAACACTAATGGGGAGAATTTTGGAGCATAACTTGACTACGTGGGGCAGTGTAAAGTACATATCAACAGTGGTCATGTGGACTTCTCTTTCAAATATTTCCCGGATTAAAATGTGACCTTAGAGCTGGTGACATGTCTGCAAATCAAATTTACGATTACACCTTCAAATAAAGTTATGTTGGTTCACCCATTAATCAAAACTCTGCAATAAATATAGCAAAAAGTACAACAAAAATTGTAGAAATATATTTTGCATTTTGCTGTCATGAGCTGCCGTGGAAGTACTGGGTGTATTCCTGATTATTCAATAAGAAATGCTCTTCCACACGACTGGGGTGGGGTGTTGGGGGGGGGGGGGGGGTCCTGTCTGAGTAGCGATACACTGTCATGCAATGAGGAACTGTATTATACAATAAGCAATGCTTATTATAAGTGAACTGTAGAGATAATTAGTGATAATGTTTCCACTTCAGAAAGGATTGTTAGACAATTTTGGTTTTAAATTTTACATTCAACATAATTCCATACAATTCAGCTAAAATGTGGGATTACTGCAGTTTATTGGTAACTGACCTCATCAGTTCACAGTTTTATTTTAATCAAAAATATATTTAGTCTTCTTCCTTTCATGATGTTTCATTGTGGTTGGGTAAGGCAAGGCAAGTTTATTTGTATAGTACCTTTCATGTACACAACAGTTCAAAATGCTTTACATAAAAACATTAAAAGCATTACAGATGTTGAAACAGAAATAAAAAAGAAAATAAAAACAGAGCAAGAAT
>JBAMHX010000009.1:20493142-20503222 GCA_037177515.1 Pseudomugil tenellus | reverse complement strand
CTGGAATCCTACTGGGTCCCAGCTTGTTCTGGGAACAGCTGTCAGTAGTAGGTCTACTACAGCAGGGACCCTGAACGGATCATGGCATCTTATCTTTGTTTTGAACTCTGCTGCTGGTTTGTGTGCATCCTGCTCTTCCTCCTGTGTCCTGCTCTGCCAGGACAGATGATCTAAGAGGAGGATGATGAGGGGGAGGGGGAGCTCTGTCTTTCTTAACAGATGGTTGTCGCTTGGAACCAGACTGAGATAAAGACATCTTCTGGAGACCTTGGGTGACGTGAAGAAGTGGATCCGATGAGTGAGGAGAGTAGCTACAGATTCCTTGTGAGCAGGGTAGCACAGTATTACATAGTTTTAGTGAAAAAAGCCCAAACACAGGAGACCATTTTTATTGCATCTTGTCAAAGATTACATATTAATTTCCTACCTATAAAAGACAAAAGAAAAAAAGACAGCTTAGAACCAGTATAATATACTTGCTCATATTTTGTGCCAGCATCTTCTAATAAAGACAAACTGAAATATCAAATTCAAACACAGACACACACACACAAATGTGGCCAGTACCAGTCTGTTTTCATCCGGGTCATTTCATTTTACCCAATTTTACACCTGTTATGCAAAACCATTTTATGTTGTTGTTGCATTGAAAATGTTCCTAGATGTTAAGGTAGTAAAAGTGGATTCAAAGTTTTAATTTCATATTTGTTGGGCCGGATTCCAGCTGTAATTCTAAACATCTGCAATAAAAAGCTGGCAACACAACCAACTTTCCTCTGCTTGTGTGGTAGGTCTGAACACAGAAATAAAAAAAAATTTGTGCATGTATTCATATTACAATCAATCATCTGATCATTTCAGATTGATTGTAAAGGTGCTTCATTTACTCATTTGCTCTGCTTTAGTATACATTTCTGTCATTTCATACACTGCATCCCAGTGTCTTTTAAAATGTTCAGTCTCGCACTGTCTAATTGAGCTGGATCAACACTTAATCTGAACCCAAGTCCCTGTTGTATGTTGTGTTATGGTTTTGCAGATCTTAAGCCCCCCCTCCCCCCCCCAACCTCCAGTGTTCTTTCCACTGACTTTACACACCTGATCCCTCTGACCTGAATACAATAAATACTCCCTATTCTCCCCCTTCAACACCAACTAACCAGTAATAGGCTAGTCTGAAGAAGTGATTTGTTTTGACCTCTTTCTTGCTACTTACCAGATTCAGTTTTTTTTTTAAAAAAAGTGTGATCCAAGCATGATCTAATTTTACATTAGACCTAATTTAACACATTATCACTGACAAATAGTTCTTTGTCATGAATCAGTTTGAGGTAACTACAATTTTAGAGTATGACTATCACATGCGAAGGGCTAGATTTATTCCAACATACCCTCATAGCACACATCTACGCACGCTGGAAACGAGCAGTGGTCCCTCACGTGGGCTTGAGGTAATTATAGAGGGAGTTCAGTCCTCCCTGCAATACCTCCTGGATAGGCTTGAGGAGGGGGTTATGAATAATATGAAGTCCTTTATCCAGCGGGTGGCACGCCAGCCGCCCAAGCCTGCTCAGCAGGTACATTTCCACTGGCACACTTTGCAAGTCATTAAAGTCAACATTGAGCAGTTCTAATGATTCTAAGAAGCACAGAGTCTTCGGCAGCGTGTGTATAGAGTTCCCCTCCACAATAAGTATCTTAAGGTTAACTAGATCCTGGATCTGGTCTGCAATAGTCTCCAGACGGTTGCAGGCCAGGTGGAGGAAAACCAGACCCTTCATGCTGTAGATGCAGGTGGGGATATGAACAATGCGGTTGTGGCTGAGGTTGAGTTTGGTCAGACTATGCATGGTTGCCAAGCTGCCGGGAAGGCCTACAATTTGGTTGTTGGCCAGGCTAAGCACTTCCAGGCGCGAGCAGGAGCCTAACTCCTCGGGGACCTCGCTCAGGCGGTTGCGACAGGCAAAGAGCACCCGCAGCTTCTTCAGGAGGCCAATCTCAGGCGGGAGGCAGGACAAGTTGTTCCCCCACAAGTTGAGGACCACCAGATTGTCCAGAGCTCCCAAAGCGGGAGGAACAGAGCACAGACAGTTCATGGACAAGTTGAGCTTCTGAAGCTCCCGGAGTTCCCACAGCTCGGTGGGTGTTTCATCCAGACCCCGCATGGCCAGACTCAGGGTGCTATAACCAAAATGCACTGTAGCATGTTTGCGAATCCTCTCAGCAGCTGAAGACAGGCTGGGCTGGTCGTCTCTGATCAGACTCTTCCTCCTTTGACCTAAGCTCATCTCATTTAGCTCCTTGTTGGATAAACTGCGAGACTGCTTGACACCCATTGCCCTCACAGCAATAGTAAATAAATTATATTAGCATGAAATGAACCAGGTCACCACCTGATGGAGCAGTGAGAGGACTGTTCATCATCAGCTATTAGAACTTTGTACAACTCACACTGAACCCTGACTGAGTTTTTCTAACTGAGCTGCGCTGCGTTCTGCTCTAACAGAGCACTATGTACACTCCTGCTCTGTGGCCAGTTGCCTGTCTTACTGGATTTCATTCCCCAGCTGGTCCTGTCACTTTTCAAGTCCACAGATAGCACTCTGCTTCCCACCCACCAGGCAGGCGGGATTCAGGATAGGATGCTCTTTGTGCTCAATCAACTGAGCTCACCATGATCTCAGTCTCGTTTTGCAAAAATAAACGCACACTGCACTATTACTACCACTGTTTATCCTATCAATACCATGTAGTCTGCAGCTGTTACCTTTACGAAGGTGATTTATAAACTTAAAATGGTTTGGATATCTAGCATACCATTGCTGCGTGTTCACAAGCTCTTATTACATTTTTTCATGTGCCAGTCTCTGCTATTTTGCACACGTCCCAACTTAAATATGGCATGATGTTTAGAGCTGTGAAGACTTGGAAATGTGGTTCACAATGGTGGTAGTTCTCAAATGGTACTATGTGCTAATATATGGGGCTTTAATCTCAAGTGCAAAAGAATATTCCAGTCTGTTCCTAGAAAACTCAAAATCTCACTTTTGTTACACCACAAGGGAAGGGACTCTCTTTACATGAAAAAGTATATTGAAGTACATTTACATTTTTGAATTTGTCTTTCCCCCCAGCATCTTACGTACAGAGGTAAAAATTTCATTATGCATTTTCCCTGAAGAGATTTTTGGAGCACTTCTGAGCATTCGTTGCTTAAAGGTATTTATTAAAGTCCCCTTTGAAAAGTCAAACTTTTAAAATGTGAAAAATGGTAATGCATCCATATTTACCTGGATAGCTCTATGGGAATATAATCTAAGCTTCCCTCATAGACTATTACAGCTGTGTCCCAAAACGCCTTTGGTAAGTAATCGGTCTGCAACAGCATTTAGAAAATGTAAATTAATATTATAAAGCTTTCCAAGTAATCAACAGTAACAGTAATTTAACAGTAACAGGATTCTTGATCCTCTCTTGTGGCATGATGAAAATTAAAACAGTAAATGTCCTACAAATTTTAGCAAATTATCTCAATTGTAATTTTATTTAATCTAAAAAAATATTTTAAAGGAGAAGTGGAGGTCAGGTTTACGCATGAAAGATGAGGAAAACGCTTAAAAAACTTCCTTGAATTGCCAAAAGCAAGTTTAGAGCAAGACAGACGTCGAATTTCTTGAAAAGATTATTGGTAGACAAATGGTGTTTGTGTTAGTGTCAGCGCAAGAAACAAGTTGCCAGCCTTGAAACCACAGACCTGAGTGACGCCCTTCCTCTTTTTTGTCCAGCAGTTGGAAAAAAAGACCCAGCACAGGCAAATGGATGTGTTGATTTAATGAAAAGATGTAATTAATAAGCAAGTGTTTTATTGAATGTGCATATAGGAAAAAATGTTAAATGACATCAAATAAAATGTTATTGATCCACTTTATAATGCAACAGGATTAATGCATGACAGTTCAGGAGACAAGTTGCAAACTTGCTGACGACACAAGTCTGACAACACTCTGTTGTCCAGACTGAACAAGCTACAAATAATATAATGAAATGGTCATGATAAGTTTAATACAATACAAGTAACTTAATAAGTGTGTGCCAGTCATCATACTTGAAGATGTTTAGGCTGCAAAAAGACCTTAAGGCTTATGGTACCAGACAACCTAATAAAGAGAAGTTAAAATATGAAAAAAAAAATGTCAGACGGATTTAAGGGAAGGAGTGTCTAAAGCAGGTACTACCTGAGAGGTTAAATGCTTACAAATCTTGGTTGATTTTGAATTAAGGCTTCAAGAACTACAAATGATCAACTATAAAAACATGCAGAATAGAAGAATGAGAAACATGACCCGGTCCAAGACTGGAGTTATCTGGACTGATAAAGTTAAACAGTTGTAGAGGAATTTCATGTATTAACTTAATTACCTTGCTCTTAATTAATGTCGAGCTGAAAGGTCCGACCATAAGGCTCCTAAACTAATGTCATTCTGACCTTAATAAATCATCTGCTAAGACCTTGGTTTTGTTGTCGTAGTCGAAGCAAGGCCGGCGTCTTTCCATCAGAGAGATGTTTAGGGTTATAACCTTGACCATGTCTATCTTAATGTATTGTCCCTTCATGTTTTAATGTTTAATGTATATTCAACTTCGTTAATCTTCATGTAAATATAAAGAAACCCTCATCTTTGACAGGAATAATGATCATCTACAGTTGGTGTCAGAAGTGTCCCTTGTGAGAGCACAGACCGGACCATGTGAAGTCTGTATGGCCAAAACCTGGGTAAGAACCAGCCTCTGTTCAGGAGGGCCTTTGCCTGATCTGTGCTCTGCTCTGCCAGTTCCTGAGTCTCATCCTGTCAAGGTCAACTGGTAAGTGATGTACATCTCTATTTCTCTCTTTGCTGAAGATTGGGGACTAAGACAGCCTGAGGGTGTGAGCAAAGATGAGTTTCTATGTGAGAAAGTAAATAGAAGGCCGTGATTCTCACTTTTGGTGGGACCGGACAGGAAAAATACTGCTTTTGCCAGTGAGCAAAAGAGGTGTTTCACTGAAAGGACAGTAAAATTGTAGGTTAAATCCTTTGTCCCTGAGAGTGTGACAAAGGTTTACCACAACAGGATAGTGGGGTGAGGCTTTGGTCCGCCAGAGAATAGAACAGCGGAGATGTCCAGTAGTGAGAAGATAAGGTAATTCCTCCCAGTGTCTACAAAGGGTCAGACATGAGTTTTTAGCAGAACCAGCACAAGACACCAGGATATTTCCCCTGACAGAAGGAGAAAAATCTTTAACTTTATGTTAAGGAAGGGCTTAGAGCATGCAGATGAGCGTCGACCTGGATTGAGTAAAGATTTTTTGTTTTCCTGCTGAGGGCATTTTCAGTCCGACAGCATCAAAAGCTACCAGAAAAGGGTTGATTAAGATAAAAAGAAGAATTAAACTCATTCAAATAAAAATAGTGAAATATGGATTAATGTCTCAAATTAAGACAAAATTATTTAAATGCTGAATTAAGAGAATACTAAAACATTTGACTTGCTGACAGATTTAAGAAGAAGCTCATAATAAAGTAGGTTTCCAAGAGCAAAAAATTAATACCCTTCAGAGTCTAAAAGGGTTTTTGGAAGTAATCCTCACCTGGGATTTTGTTTGTGTTTTATATATAATATATATATCTCATAAAATAGTCATCTTGTAACATATTCATAATATCAATGTTATAATTGGGTCAAATGAATTTAAAAAAAAATCTCTGGACTCATAAAGAGAAAGAAAACATAAACAGAAAAAAGAAATTTAACATCTATGTATTGAAAAAACA
This sequence comes from Pseudomugil tenellus, assembly GCA_037177515.1. Classification (NCBI taxonomy): domain Eukaryota; kingdom Metazoa; phylum Chordata; class Actinopteri; order Atheriniformes; family Pseudomugilidae; genus Pseudomugil; species Pseudomugil tenellus. The sequence goes on along the minus strand of JBAMHX010000009.1, from coordinate 20,497,409 downwards.
CAGATACCAAAAATTGCAAGAATCAAAACTTGTGTCATTGCAGCTGACACTTCCTTCAGGTCGTTTCTGTTAACTTTGCCAAAGGTAGCATGTGGCTGATTTGTCCCATCTAAAATAAGCCCAATGACACTCTTCCATCAGCAAGCTAGCTTCGGAATAACTAATTCTCGCGTTTTCCACACAAAAAAGTAAGTAATAATTTTAAACCATTCCAGAGATATTGCTGTTTAAAGGGCGTTAAGTCGAGGATTTCGCCAGATATACGATTTTCCCTCAAGTACCACCAGAGGGAGAACTAGTACCACCAGTGGTCCATGTACCACAATTTGAGAATCGAAGAGCTAGATCATTTATTTACACTCAATCACTGAACACCAATTATCCTATTTTATATTATATATAGTGATGCACGATATGAAAAATTTCAACCGATACCGATAACCTATATATTTCTGCTTTTCATGGCCGATAACTGATAAGTTACAGATATTTTTTGTTTACTATAATCTGCTGCAGTTTGTGCTGGATGCAGTGATCAAAAACTGATAAGTAGCACTGGTGTATCTGTAACACCAAACAAATAGGTTTGGCTCTTCAAATGTCTATTATTTTCATATCATAGCACAAAAATATGGTTTATCAAATAACAAATTGCATTTATTCAAAATTTAGTAACAGATTTACAACTTATCTCCAAAGGTCTGTGTTTAAATATGAAATTATATGTGCTTATATACTATCGCAGCCTCATTTACAAAAATGTGATCAAATATATAAAATAAAAGTTTATCCTTAAACAATAGGGGAATTTGATGAAAATGTTACACATAACCTTTTCGCTGTCACTTAAGAAGTTTTTATGCCGTTCTGAATGAATAGACCCTCTGTCTTATTGTATTAGTTTATATATATTATAATCCAATATGTGTACAGTATGTGTTCAAAACTGAGCTTTTTGGTCTTATCTATCTTCCTAAGGCAGGCTTCAGATTTTTTTTGACCCCATGTTCTCCACTTTTTAGGATCCCTTCTTTAAACAACAATGTGTACACATCTGGGAAGTGAGAAAACCATTTTCTTCCCAGTCTGATAAGATTTAACTGGATCTTATTTGTTGTATTTAGGGCTCCAGAAAAAGTTCAGAAATGTTTGGCCTAGAGTGCAAATAAACTAGTTCAGCATGTGAACCTTTACTTTCATTTTTTAAAACGATGGTTTATGAGATCACACAATTTAGCAATAACTAGCCAAAATATTTAGTTATCTCCCCTGGCTAAGAACATGTGATGTTGTCAAACCTGTATAGACATTTAGTACTGACAGTGCCCAGATGCCCAGATGCTCACAAGATCTACATGCACTACATACCTCTGTGTATCATCAGAGGGGCAGATTCTTTAAATGAGAGCAGATAAACAGATGTTTGTCTTAGATGTGCTACTGCTGTTTCATTCAAGCTAATATCTTCAGTAAAAGAGTGAGATGTAGCACTTTTATTACTTGATGTTTCTTTTACAAAATGCGTGAATAATTGCATTCTGTGTATTTTTAACTATTTCCAAACAAGGGATTTATTATTACATCTGAGGTATATTATTTTGTAATTACCTGCGGCCATTATGACTGCACCAATATACAGCAAAAACATTTTGCAAGAGGAATTTTTCACTGGCGTTTGGACTGGAATTCTTTCTTATACAGGGTTTAAATGTGAGCCTAGACTTGATCCTCTTTCTCTGAGAGCCTCATGGAGTCTGACCAAGACTTAAAGTGGTCTTAGTCATCACTCTTCTCCCAATCCAGTAATCAAAGTACAAGGATGACAGTTAGCAGTGATATCCACCTCAGGGGACTCCATGGCTCCGCTGTGAGCAAGGCTACATCAGCACTTATGAACGACAGACTGAACCATGTGCTTGCAGAATTGGACATCAGAGCCATTGAGACACATTGACCATTCAGGCAGCTGCTTGTGCAGCATGTCTTATGTGGAATCTTTTTAAGTAAATGTCAATATCTTCACATCAAAATAACTTTTGTAGAAACTGGCTGACTGGTAGATTTTTGGTGTGTGCTTACAACAGTGAATCTTTATAAAGCCCTCATTTCTTAGGAAGTCTGCACTGCGGAACTTGCACGCATGTGTGCCTCGACTAATTTCACAAACAGCAGGGTAGCTATATCCTGCTGTCTTTTATTTACATGGAAAATGACACCTAAGCTGTAAACATCAGAATAAACTTTCATTCAACATGCAAACACATTTTCAGAGTGGTAGCATGGGGCTCTGAACTCAAGCTGTCAAATGTGTTTAAAAAAAAGCATCATGTACATATATCCATTATGAGTTAGTAATGCAGTAACCTGGAGAAAGCTTAAATGGACAAATAGATAGGAGGGGTTGAATGCTGTAATCTGTGGATATGAATACAAGAAAGGGAAAATGGTTGTATCTTTGACTGGCGCATTTTTTTTAATGAATCACCTCTTTCTGCCAGAGTAACAGATGCGAGGAGACAGCTTGAGATTTAAATTACAAGAAAATGGGATTTACCATTCCACTTGCATTCACACAACACCTTAATATGGAGTCCCATTAGCACTAAATGAGGATGAGTTATACACTCTGAGAACAGTTACACCCCTCTGTCCTCAGGGTGACAAAAATGATCTCATTTGAGAAGGCTCATCTGGTTATGGAGCACAATAATGACTCTGGATGAGCTACCTTTAGAGACTCAACTTCAAGATAAATACCATTATTACTTGTTCATTACTGTAGAGGCTTATGACGATGATTATATACGGCCTCAATGCTGGAAAATCTGCCGTAGGTGTCTGTCCTGTTAAAAAGTAAGGAGCACCTGCCAAGACCAGAGGCTCTTTAAAGTCGATATGGGAGACACATTATTCCCTGCAGCCAGAGCATGCATTGAAGAATATGCTCTCTCTTGAGACAGAAAACAAGATAAAATCCAGTCAGAGACAAGACATGTGCATTTTGCAAGCTTTTTCAGACAAAATTAGCACAATGAAACGGGAGAAAGTGTGTGAATAGGGCTGCATTATAAGCCACCTGAGCTGGTAATCGTCTATTATTCAGCAGGTGCAGATGTGAATATTCACATCAGTGGACATTTTCCCATTTGTGCACATGCATCCCCATAGCTAATGGAGTCTGCAGAAGAGGCAGCATTTTGTGAAAAACTGAGGATATGTCACACATTTGAGTTGCCATCTGGAAATTGGCTGCAAAAATGCTTTGCCCAAACCTCCAGGTGACACAAAGGATCTACTCAGCAATGCAAATTAGCAGGAAGGAAATTGGAGAGAATGTCCAACGAATATGCTCGGAGGCTGAACACAAAGCCAAGAACATTACATTTCAATGTTTCAAATGTTCATTTCTTCACCGGGTTGGCCGCATTGAGGTTGCCCCTGGCTGCTTGTGCAAATTGTCAGCACTGAATTAAAGCTGGGTTTAATTTTTTCCAAACATTCTTTGAAGACTTAGTAGTGTATATAAAAGTACAAAACACAAATTTACAACTGCTCTGCATCTTCTCAGAACATTTTTCACCTTCTTATCAGTTGAGAGAAACTCCTCCACTGAGGATCTCATAATCTTCTAATCTCCCTCCCCAGGCTACATGCCAGGTACATGTAGTTAGATCTGTATTGAAGCAGCTAGATTCATCTTGAGATAAACTGGGACAACATGATGAATAGATAATAAAGGCACCCAGGGGGATGGAACTATCCGGGTTAACTCCACCGTGTAAAGATACCATTTGTAATGATGGCTGGAATGGAAGTGAGCAAAGCTAACTGGGTTCCAAAGTGACCAAATCAGTTGCGACTTTGCTGATGCAGCAGATGGGAACTACAGACCAATTGTGGCTGTGACAACAAAAAGCAGAGTGATGAAGTACCACAGACCAGCCTATCTGGGTCTCACCTGCTTGCTGCTATAGGCTACTGAGCCTTAAACAAAATGGCTGAACAATCAGCTCAGCTCTATGATGATTGCAGAGATAAACTGTCATTGATTTAGGACAGCAGTTTTAGTCACAGATTGATTTGCTGTTCTGAGCTTGTTACTAAATGGAGCTTTGCAAAGATGATAAAAATCTTTTCTTGGAGAAACATTCCAAAAGAAGGTCAATCAGACAAGTAAATAGGATGTCTGATTAGAATTACACACTGAAGAAAAAAAAGAATTAAAGACTGTTATTTTAAAGTTCTCTCTCTCTAATATATATATATA
>JBAMHX010000009.1:20477650-20488780 GCA_037177515.1 Pseudomugil tenellus | reverse complement strand
AATAAATCTAGTTCCACCACATTCCGGTTGTCCTCCTGGTCTGCATTTGGGTCCACATCCTCCAGCGCTTCCTAACATCCTATAGTGCTTTTGATGTCATCTGGGAAGAGTATGCTAAAGTAATGCTTCAATATGATAAATAGTTTAAATCAGTTATTAATCTCACCTACAAAAAAATTCCCAACCTAAAGCTAGTTGGATTTGAGAAAACCATAGTACATGAATGCAAAATCAAAGGTAGTGTGACGTGGTGCTCATAGCTGCATGCATGCTCAGGATGGGGGACTGGATCGATGTCATGATTTAATGCAATCTGTTGGATTTCCTTAACTAGGCTATTTATCATGAATTGGCTCAAATTGATGTGTCTAAAGCGCCCAGAGATGACACTGATGTGAAATGGTGCCACACAAATAAAGCAGAATTTGCATGAGCAGTATCAACCCTAAGAAACAAATAACTGTGCTACCTTTTCAGTGAGGAGTTTGTTAATTAACTTTATTCAAGCTTCTTTTATTTTTATTATAAGTAGATGTGGCCTAACTGTGGCAGATGTTCATGCTTGCTCATTCTATATTTGTAATTAGTGCTTTACACAGTTGTTGAACGTGTCTGTTAAAGAAAGAACAAATAAGCTGTGCAGTAGAGAGACTGCACAGCAAATGAGTAGAAGCACCATTGTCGGTTTGCGTCTACTGCCTTGTTGCTGCATATTGATATTCCTGTTTGATCAAGAGGGAGGGAGGGTTTAAAGTGTCTTATCAAGTTGTGCTTTTGACCACGAGTGACAGAGCTCTTAGAAGTTTTAGGGTTGATGATTTCTCTGTTTATGCCACCAGGACTTGAAACAATAGAGTCTGACAGTCTCTGTTTGAGAAATTAGGATGCTTGACAGGCCATCGATGCCAGCAAGCCAAAAATGTTTCATGTGGTGCTGATATGGTAATCACGGGATGCCTACAATGACACCTTGTGAGAGTTGGATAACGATGGCTGTCTTTCAGGCCTCTGTGACTGTGGACGCATTCCAACAGCTGAGGCGAAGCCTGACGAGTGAATCGGTCTGTTAAAAAAGCTGCACGGCATCTAATATGGAGACATGTCTCCATTAAATGAGAAATACAGTTGCACACATCCTTCAGGTGTCGTGCAGCTATAGGCTTGCTGCTGTGCTTCCACATTAAAAAAAGAACATCCTTCTAACTTAAATATACATTCTGTTTCATGGGGTTTGCGAGAAGGTCCAGGTGCCCAGTGGTGGCACAGGCCCAGCTGGAGGATGTGGCTGACTGGTGCTCAGGCTGGCATACTAACAGAGCCAGGGGTGATTTCACATTGAGTTGAAAGAGGCTGGTGCTAGTTCCACACACCCAGAGTTCAGAGACACGAGCTCCAGCTGCATGTCCACTCACTCGCATAGCTAAAGAAATCACAAGCTTGAAAATCCAAAGTTAACTTTTTTTTCAATCCACACTCTCTGCAGGGTGTTTTTCATGACTGGAATGCTGATTTCCTGACATTACACACTACACCACCACCTTGAGCACATCTCTCTGTCATTGCACACAAGATTCTGCGAGATTAAATGTCGGTATGAAAAAAGACATTTTCATACCACAAGGGACGAGGCAGCAAAAGGCCAACATGTCTAAAACAGCTTAATGTATTATTTGTCCAAGGCTTGCGTAAGCCTTTTATTAAAGTGAAACAATCTTCTCAGACACCTGTTGTTCTTGCAGGGGGTATTTATTGTTGGCCTATGTCAGCAGACTATAATCCCTGACTGGAATGCGGCTGTATTACCAGTGTCACCTAGTCTTGGTCATCATAATTTCCTGAGAGAAATATCGCAAGTGTGTGTTTGAACCGGAGAGGCAGCGAAAGTGACACTATTCATGTGTATGAGAGTGTATTTGCGTGTGACCGCATTATGATTGCCGGCACCTTTTTTTCTGGCACCCAATGTCATGCAGAACAAATGGCCTATTGCTGACACCAGTGATTTCTTGTCTCTACTGCTGAGAAGTGTGTGTGGAGGCAAAACAGTTGGGTCTTACTGACAGAGTTGGACATTTTTTGTGATTAGGTAGTAATGGCACCAGATGTGACGGGGGCATGGGGGATTTCATCGGTCACAGAGCAGGAAAAGCTGCACAACTTTTGAGCTCCTTTTCCATTTTTAGGTGAAAATATCATCATTTCAAGAGTTTTTGCCACCAAACTTACTAAATCAGCATTTAAGAACCCTGTAGAATGAATAACTGAGCAATGATTGACATATGCAAGTATCATTAGTGTTTAAAAGCAAAGAGGACTCTCATCATCTCACCACCTTCACCACGGCTGCCTTGAATTCTTCTGTCTGCATGTAGGCTTAACCCACTAATTGTGGTTTGAGTTCTTTTGCTATTGTTGCATGCCTGTGGCTGGGTTAAAACTTGCAGTTATATTAAGATCTGTTCATCTGAACGTTTATAATGTGATATTATTAGATGAGATGTGCAGTCTGATTTCTTTTAGAAGTTGTTCTGTTGGTACAGCTTGGTTAAACAACTGAGTTTCATGAGAGGTAAATAAAAATATGAGATAAAAATAAACCTGAACAAGGACGCAATATTTCTGTTAGAATATAAGATGGTCAGATGAACACTCAAAGATCTCTGTAGTTCTTGAGAGGGCCATGAACAGTGTTATGGGGACATCTACTGGTCAAATGGGATTCACGTGTAGAGGAGCTTCACTAATCTGAAACAGGCAGTTCATCTAAGTGAAACACTACTAGGCCTATCAGAATAACAAGTTTTGATGTGCGATTAATTGCCTAAGAAATTATTGCGATAAACAATAATATTACACTAAGAGATTAATGTTGTCATTTTTAGACAGTTTGCAACTGAAAAACTTAATAATGTCATTATAAGGTTAAGTACACCCTTTCAAAGAATAAACATTCATTTATAAAGAGCATTTAGCTTGATGTGCAGACTAGTTTAGTCTTCCACGGTCTCAACAGTGTGACTTGAGCTCAGGGTCCAGTCTGCTCATATAAGGGGTCAGGTTTTACATGACCACAATTCTAAGGTGGCAGAGTAAAATTGAATGAATGTCTGATCTCCTTTAGTATGTCATCTTATAGGCAACTTGTAGACAAAGGCTACTGAAAGACTCTGAATTTCTCTTCTGCACTATGATGCACTGTAGTGAAACTTTCCAGTCTTTTGAAAAGAGACAAACAAAAACTAAAATTATGCAGCCGTCAAAGTTATTGCGCTCACATTTTCTTATCATGCAATTAATTGACTTATTGCTTATTGCAACAGGCCTAAACATTACCATGACCATATGAGATGATCATGTTCTCCCTATGTCTACAGATCTATCAGGATTTTAGTATTACTTTGTTTAAAAATTAATTGGCTATTATGGGATCTACCTGAAAATTCTGATTTTTATGGTTTGATGTGCAGTTTAAGTTAGCTAATGTGTCAATTTTATTTCCATCACACATTTCATAATCAGAGGTGCACATAAAGTACACTGCTTTAAAATACTGCAGTAATGCAGGTAATGGGCCAACACAGGGAAATAAAGCTAAATAAGTTATAAGCTACAAAAATGATACATTACACGTGTAGTGGGGTTTTAAAATGTGGCACTGATCTGAAATGGAGTTTGGTCCAAGGTATGATGAAAATGTGCTTCCCTCCATCTGCTGGTGGATTATAAACTTCTTGATGGGCCAGAAGTTAAAGGAAATCAAATTCAGCCCCAGGAAAATCAGCACTGAAACCTGGACAGAGAGCTGAAGTGGGCCTCTGATTTGTAACCTCTCACATCCCCCCACCCTTGCGCTCCCACCCATCTTGTGTTTATTCATTTTAAAATATATATAACAGTGTAGAATAATGAAGCTATTGTATAAATGCTGCATTGTTATCAAGAACATGGTTGTGTTTGTGTCTAATAACGTATTTAACAACATGTTAAAGAACATTTCATGTCCCATTCACTTGCACTCGGGCTCCGGATTGCATTAATTTTCTTTGTTCATTCATCAGTGAGTCTCTTTGTGAAAACCTATCAAACAGGACAGGAAAAAAGCTACAAGGGACCATTTGAAAAATGATGATGCCACTGAACCTTTATTTAACCTCTCTGACCAATCATAACCAACTCTTCCCACTGGAAGGTGCAAAAGAGCCCTCATGTTTGGAGGACCCAGTTTCTTGTTTCCTTACTGACTGACTCTTTTTAGACATGGTTCCAGAAGAAAATGAATTTGTTTAGAATACATGTTTACACAGAGGAACAACTGTATGACACCAGAAACCACAGACGAGTTAGGTGCACACATCTGTGTCTGTTCATTTCTTTTTCTTTTCTGCTGGTGGTCAGGAGCATCAAGGTGACATACTACCTGCTACGGAGCAAGAACCCATTTCCAAATGTTAAGGTAGTGGCTTCTTATCCTGGCGGATCACTGGGATTATACCTGCACCATGTGCATATATTGCATGCATATGTGTTGTTACATAGCTCTTTTTTTTTACTCTAGTCTTTGTCCAGGTTTTTACTTGTACTGTTCGTTTCTGTGAGATTATGTGCAATTTTAGGCTTTTAAAGCTCTTTCCACACTGAACCAGTGGAGCTAATTTGGGACACGATTCAACTTTGCTTGAATAAGTTACATGAAACTTTAACTTCTTTGTAAATATCAGATATATTACGTAAAACAATGGAATACTTAAAGAGCAAATAAAATTTTCCTGACATCAATGTGATGTCAGTGAAAAGAGGAATTAACGAAATGCTTCTCTTGTTAACATGGCAATACTCTTATTGATAAAAATGAATCTAAGTTGTGGGTGACACCTGGTTTGAGTTTAATTTTATTAGAAATATTTTGATTTGTGGAAAATACACGATGAATACTTTTTTAGATAAAAAACACAATATTGTGTAAAAAATACTTGTGAATACCTATAAAATCATATTTAAATGACATAAAGTAGGCTTTAAAAGTGTAATAAGGAAAAAAAAGCTTTCTTGACAGTGTTAAATGTTCAAGTATCAAACTGAAGCTTGTGCTTTACAGCAAACATTTTAATTTGGCAAAGTGATAAAAAACACAGTGAATTTAAGGATGTCGGAGTTTTTCCTTGTGTATGTGAATGTGTACAGATGCTTCTTTTCCTGTTATGTGGTGTTTCGTGAAAATCTTAGGTTTCAGGCTCAACAAACTTTATAATATATTTATTTTTTCTTCAATTAGTCAACTCTGCAACGATTACCACAACTATGCTGTGAATTTGAATATATATTTAGCATTAAATAGTTGTTGTAGCATCAATGCTTAATAATATAACTCTGAGTCATCACGGGGTCACTGCAGAGCTACTACAGCTGATTAAATAATAATGGCGTCTTGATCATTCAGAGCTTGTATCACTGCTCCCTAACTCTAAAGATATGAATGACGTTGCACTCGACCACCCAGTTCGTCATGGAGGGTATCGCAGCCTATCACGATTCAGAATTAAGATGCTACCATTTGATGAGCAGCTGTATCATCCTATCAGAACGTGACAAAGACTATTTAGACCCACCTCTACCCTAATTCTAACCAATCAGAATGCAGCAGTAATTATTAATTCATTACATTGCAAAGGGGAGTGACGCAGTTATTGTAGAACTATAGATACTCCATGCTTTTCTTCATATGACCTGAAATCACATTTTCTAAAAAAAATAAATTAGGCTTTGGCTGTATAATTCCTTACAAACACATTAAAGAATAGGAATTCACATCGTCATCTGGAGGCTGTATGACGGATCTCTACGTCCCTTGAATTTGGATGCCATTCCGGTTGGAGGTTGCGGTAGACCCCGAGGACTGGATGCGATAACCAGGACGAAACATGCCGCAGCCAAAATCACGAAAAATTGCCATCCTCGGGTACAGATCCGTGGGTGAGTAACAAGAAAACGAAGCAAAGCGGGGTGGGCAATGGGAAAGGCTTCTCCGTGAGAGATTTAAGCGGCCTCGCGGGTGAGTTTAGGTCCATCACGCGAGCGGTTTACGCCTCCTATAATAGACTTAAATTGTAGGGAGTAAGGTCTGTCACGCAGTGTTTCTGGCGGAAAGAATGAGCGCCGCTAGATTAGACCTGGCATTGTGTTTTGCGTAGGCCTCGAATAGGATTTAAGGCATTTATTTTCTATTTTACTGCTCGTTGGATAGCTTTCCATCAGTGACCCTAACCCTGGAGCCATGTTAGTGCCATGCTCTGTGTAGGCCTGGCGGTCCAGTGGTTCTGACTCATCACTGCGAGGTCTAATGTATCGCATCTGAATTGAAAAAGCACAAATTGTACGCACTGAGAGGATGATGAGGATGGCAAGATGGCACTCAAAGATAGCGCGATTAAAGGGCAGCGTGCCCGTAGTAACGACAAAACCTCTCATATAGGCTGCACATAAAGAGGATGGTTGTATTTGTTGAGCATTTTCTTTGTTAGTACCATGCTTTATATTATTTTTTTTTTTTGCATATTTTTTTTCCTTTCAGATTATTTTTCTAACTCAGCCATATTTCTAAATTTTATTTGTGTTTTGCAGGAAAGTCTTCCTTGACGATTCAGTTTGTGGAAGGCCAGTTTGTGGATTCCTATGACCCAACAATAGAAAACAGTAAGTTTTTTTTCCCCTTTTCCTTACAGGACAAGCTGTGTATTCCTCAGGAAACTTTCAGGGAGGCGGTTACCCTTGGCAACCCTGGTGTGTGTCTGAATCTTGTGGGATTTTGAGCTGAGCATCACATGTGATTGTTATTGTTGCACTTTAATGTTCTCCACCTTCACTTGATTCTGTGCAGCAAGGTATTTTGCTGACTAGTTCTGTGAATAATATTTACTGCAGGGATTACACAATCTCAGGTCAGGCTTTACAGGAAAAATATCAATTAATCCACAATGCATTTTGCAAAGAACCCTGATGATGAATTATTCTAAAAGCTTTAACAAAAGAAAACTGCTTTTTATGATTTAATCTTGGTATTTCATCATTCTTATGTGTCTTCAGTTTGAAGGAAAGTTGCCATATCTTCAAGAACTGAGAAGAGAAGTTTAAAAACTTCCCCTGACCTGGTCGACATTTAACACGTTTTACTACAAAGCAAGTAATTATACAAGTGATAAAATAGTACAAACCAATATTATTCTTAATGTCAAGTAAATGAAATCATAAGATTGTTCTTCTTAAACTTCCATCGAACTCCTTTAACAATGTTTGCATGTGTGTGTTAGTATCCTACTTATGAAAGGACATATATGTGTATAAATCTGGATAATCTACCTGGAGCAATCAAGACACCAAAATATTGTAGCCATTCCTTTTCTTTTCTAAATACTGTGCAAGAAAAGTTCATTGTGGCTAATGTGATTGTAAAAAAAATACTCACAACCATACACATGATCAGAAGCCCTAAAACCTAAATGACCATCCAGACAGAAACAGAAGACTGAATGCTATGATGAAACTAAAACAGCTGGTTTTACTGGAGATATATTTTTCTACTTTTTAGTAAACAGACAAGTATTTTTGTGACTCAAATGCTGATTAATTATTAAGATTATTATTATCTTGTCTGAGGAAAGCCGAAAATCTTTAGGAGACAGAAGCTCAGTACATGGTTTTAATCTAACCATAAATACAACAACATGAGTTCTTGTATGAAGTGGAACCTATTTCTCAAAAGAACCCAAATAAAGAGTAAAGTTTACTTTGAAACTACTTTAAAAACAAGCCAAATAGAACCTTCAAATAACTCAGAGTGGACATCAAATTTACAAAACCACATAAAAAACTCAAAGAATCACAACACTCTAAACATGTGACATTTTTGTAATTTAAAATAACAATTGGAAGTAAAACACACAACCAAAAACAATACGTTTCTAAATGACCATATAGGCATATATTAGTGAAAATAATCAAAGCACATCCATGTAATTTATTCCATGATTAAATGTTAATTTTAACATGCTCTACTATCTCACACACACACACTGATATATATATATATATATATATTGGAAAATCAACTGTACCACCTGGTCATCAATCCTCTGTTGACACCTTCTTTTTATTCCAGGGTTAAATGTTAACTGTTGCATACTATAAATATGGAAAATCTTCTCGTCTTCCTGAGACTTGACTGAACGACAGTAAATCACAAGATTCTGTTGTTACCCAGCAGGGTGCAATGTTCCCTCCAAAAACAATGTGTTGAAACCAAAACAGTCCACCTGCTGACTTCACCAGTCTCCACATTTCCAAACAGAGAAAACAACAGAAAGAGACACTTTTTTTAAGAGACTTTTGAGATTTTCAGTGATACATGACTGGACATCAGTTACAGAAAAAAACTTGCCTATAGGCACCTTTGATAGCACATTTTTGTCAGGACTTGCAGGAGAACATGCAGTAGTTCATCAACCACTTGAGCACAAATGATCCCAGACACTCCAGAGTCTTGAGTCTAAACTTTACCTTAAGGCTGTTTTTCTTTCCACTGACATGTTCTCTCATATTTACCACCCTGTGGTTCTCAGCCGTGTGGTCTGTATCTATAAATAATCCCTGGGTACTTAGCATAAAGTCCTGTCAGCATTATCAACGAGATGCTGCAGGCTGTAGGCTTTCTGCGTCCTGCGATAGATAACAAGACTTCTCTACAGATGGATATTGACAGTCCTGCTCTGAATGAACTCGCTGGTATCAAGCTGGATCTATAATTGAGTATTGTCTTGAAATGCAGAGTGGACAGAGAGTACAGAAGATGTAGTTGGTAACCGTTATATGTACTGTTTCCCGTTTCACTGAAAGCTCTGCTTTGTCATCTCTGTTTCATTTCTAATCCATCTTTTCCACTGATTACAGCTTTTACTAAAATGATCACAATAAATGGACAAGACTACCACCTTCAGCTGGTAGACACAGCAGGACAGGTATGATTCTGTACTCTCAGCCTGTGATTGGTTAATTGATTTTCACATAAATACGTGTTGTAACACTCACTTTACATCTTTTCTAGGACGAGTACTCCATTTTCCCTCAGACTTACTCCATAGATATCAACGGTTACATTTTGGTCTATTCCGTTACATCTAATAAAAGGTACACGATGGCCTCTGCTGCTTAAAAGCAGCCCAGATATGTCGGCAGAGCTGGACTGCATGCACTTCCTGAATGTTGAAAAGGAAATTCTTCTTTTCTCTTCCAGCTTTGAAGTTGTACAGGTTATCCACGAAAAACTGTTGGACATGGTGGGAAAAGTTCAGTAAGTGAAACTTTTCTTTCTGCTTTCCAAGCAAGCTCAAGATATATTTTTAATATAGTGTACATGAATGACATTGGGACATTTTTACTTTCCTCTCAATGCAGAGTTCCAATTATGCTTGTCGGGAACAAGAATGACCTACATATGGAGCGGTACGTCCTTGTACTATGAAATGAATGTTCACTGGATTTACTATAGAAAGGAGCTATGCATCCATGTCAGAATCCAGTTACGTTATGTTATCAGGGCTGAAACAGAGTAGAGCTGATGTCAGCAGCAGCTGTAAAACTTTTCCTTGAACTTTTGTAGCAAATTCACCATTCACAAACCCAATTCAATGGCATTCATTACACGTGCAGATTTCTTAGTTACTATGGCCACGCTTCTTTCTTTTCACACCTCAGAGTAATCAGTTGTGAAGAGGGGAAAGCATTAGCTGAATCCTGGAACGCAGCCTTCATGGAGTCCTCAGCTAAAGAGAACCAGGTAATATTTGGATTTTATCATCCTGTTATGATGAAACTATTTAGTCAAATTTAGTTGCAGCTTTTAAATGCACAGTAAAAATGCTCAGAGATAAAAAAAAAAAAAAAAAAAAAAGGTATGAGTTCTGGAGCTAATGTTGCTAATGTATACATTTGGATAAGCGGGTGCAGGACTGCACAAGAGAAATACATATACACTGATAGGTTTGGATAGATTGTAAGGATTATATTCTTTTCAGAATTCATATTTCAAGCAGAACTTGAAAAGCCTGAAATGTGATCTCTCTCTCTGACCCTCTAAAGGAGAAGAAGATGGATGTGTGGTGGTTTTTTGTCAATCAGCTGAGATTAAAAATTTAGTGAATGGCGTCCTCTTTCAATATCAGCGTCACACTGTCCAGGGTAGCAGAGGGTTAAGTGTAGTCCAGCTGTGTTTCTGAGACAGGGTGCACCCTCTGGAGGTCGTCAGTCCATCACAGGCCAAACACAGGAGACACGAACACCCATTTATGCACACACACACACACAGATAGGGTCAGTTTAAGCTAACAGACATGCTTTCTGACTGTGGGGGATAAACTCAACTGAGAAACAAAGAGATTATTGCAAACTCCACATTCATACCACATTCATACTAGTATTATTTCCTCCAGACAACAGCTTTCTAAGCACAAGCTCAGCCAGTTTATAGTAACTTTTGGTGAAGTTTCATATACAAATACTGTGCAGGGAGTTTAGCTCAACAATCAACACAACCTCAGATCTGCAGAAGGATTTTAGTCTATCTGTTGATAAACTTTAAACTACCAGTAATCACTAACCCATCACATGCCAGCAATGGTTTTAGGACAGTAAAATAACCAGTTCAAGAAATGAGAAGTTTCTATCTCTGCCTCAAAACTTCCCCTCATTCTATATTAAACTGTTCTCACTGAGGCGATTTGATCAACAGATGCACCTCAATGCACCATGTTGACAAAATAACATTAAACAATTGAATAATTCAGCCTGTAGATCAATTTAAATCATCATTAAACATTTATAGTGTTCTGAAGACATAAAGCTGGCTGTGTTGATGTATAAATTAGTGATTATTACCAAGTCCATTGTCACCTGATGTTTTACACATCTTGAAAACCTGCATTAAGTCCCTGAACTCATCAGTATGCATATCCTGATGAAACCCCAGGTTCCCCAGTGAGTAGTGCTGCACCAGATCATGTTGGCGTTACACACAGCCATCCACTACATCTGCATTTATCAAATAACATTAAGTTGCTGCACTAAACCAATCGATGTCACACA
>JBAMHX010000009.1:20453651-20474684 GCA_037177515.1 Pseudomugil tenellus | reverse complement strand
TGAGAAAAAGTAGATTATGCAATAGGATATTTTATCTAATTTATGATGTTTTATCAGTTTCAATTGTTTGATAATGACGTTGACTTGCTGTGTGTTACAGGCTCTTTAGAAAATACATTAGATATTTCTCTGTTTTCACTATCTGTATCTGTAAATGCTTTTCAGTCTCACTTAGCTGGGTTTTTTTTAACAAAAGATTCCCACTGAAATATTTATTTATCATATGTTAGGTATGGTAATGATAGAATTGTTCCATCCTTTAGTATTTCGGCAAACTTACAGGGGTGTCTGAGGAAAGTGGCTGAAGCACAGGCATCCTTCTCCGGGTTACAAGTCTCTACACTGAGCTCACACTTGTCTCCAGCCTTTCTCGGGACACAACGATGACAATTTAGAGCTTCACCTACAATCCCAAAAGAAAGAACATATCTCAGAGTATTATTCTGAATAAATGTGTCAACTGTTCTTTATTACTGTCTGTGATCATGTCTTCTGATCATCCCAAATGAATCAATTTCTCTGTTGCTAAAAAGAAAAACATTTAGGTTTCTTGCAAGTTTGACGAGACTGTGCTGTTACAAAGGCTGAAAGAGAAGGTAGATGTTCCCGTTGCACAGCAGCAGAGATTGTGTTTATACAGTGGAGAATCAGTGACAGACTCACCGGCTGTAAACAGCAGGATGGCGGTTAAAACCAAGACCAACAGCTTCATTTTTTCCTTCTGCACTGCAGCCTACAGCAGATAAAGGACAGATTTGAAAACATACACATTGATATCTAATCTCCCGGATTTATGGCTGGAAATCTATTACATTAAACTTGAAGTGAGTTTGTAAATTCTTGGTATAGGTGAGCGTCTCACCATTTTAAGGCATTAAGCAGAGTTGACATTTAAGTTAAAAAAAAGAAAATATTGATTTCATACGAACACTATTAATTGGGAAAAGACCCAACAAGGTTAAATACATACAATACAGATAACTGTTTGTACCCAAAAGCAGTGTTTTGCATGCACATACCTCACGGATTTGTCCACTTCGGTGGCTTCCAAAGACTTATGTGTGTTCACTTTCTGTCTTTTTATACTCCTTTGTACTTTATTTTGTCATGGTAACGTCCACTTAAGTGCCAAGCCTGCGTCCCCTGTCCCTACCGGGTCTATTTGCTTATTACCTTACTGGCCATGGGTACACTGCGTTCAAAGGTTGTGGTTTCCCAGTGGATTATGCAAGAACAGTTCAGCTTTTGTTTGATATGAGAATTTCCAGAAAGTCAGATATGCACTAACATCATACTCAAATAAAGGTTTATACTAGTGTGTTAAGCAGACAAATGCAAATTAGTCAAATTGACTGGGTGTTTGCTGTGGGTGGATTATGTTTGACAGACAGGTGGCACACCTTTAGCTCTTGAAACAGCATTATCACTAGATGGGTTAACTAAAACAAATATAAAATCTGACTTCATAAGAACAACCATGAAACATACTGTATAAGACAAAATGTTTTTTTTTTTTGGTTCTAGCAAAATTGAAAGTCTATTTTAAAAAAAAAACAGCATGATCCCTCTTAAAAAGTCTTCCTAGACATTTCTTTAATCTTTAAGAGGTTTTCAGTAATAGTTCTCAAGTATTGTTGAAGGACGTCTTAAAGTCTTTACATGTTGCTGCCTTTCATGTTATTTTGTTAAGATGACCCAATACTTCTTCAATAATGTTGAGGCTTGTGCTTTAGAGAAGATTAATCACTCCTGAAGACCTTTGGTCACTTATATCCACTTTAGTCACGGTGTCATTTGGCATATCTCATCTTTTTCTGCCTGTTTTCCTTCCTTAAGAATGTCTTCTTACCAGCTGCTTTTCCATTAATTTTCTATAAGATGTCAGTGAGTAGTAGATGAACTATAGGTTGTATAAAAGATGGACGGAGCCTCCCTGTTGGTTTCTAAAGAGCTGAGGTGAAGCTTGTTGGGCGGTTTCTACCGTCGCCATCTTGGCAGCGTCATGACTTCTGTTGCTCATTAAAAATACAAAAATGGACAAAAAGCTGGAGCTGAGGGGGGCTGTGAGCATGGGAGGGGGTGGATGATTGACGTCTATTAAACTCCAAGCTGTCTGTAGCTGTCTGTAACTCAGAGCTAACGGCAGCTAACCGGCTATGGGGGTAGGTGGGCTAAAGCTGAGGACTAAGATATCAGCCTATTTGCTGCTGATATTGAATACCTGTCAATCAAAAAAACACAACCGTAATTATGCCATTTTCAAAATTAAATAAAATATAAATGGATGAGTTTTATAAAATAAAATAAAAATCACATGTAAACATGTTTTTTTTCTGCTGTGAAGTTGTCCTTTTTTAACATGGGGGTCTACGGGGATGTGCTCTGTTTTGGTGCCCTATAGGGGATGAGGGATAACTCAGTCTTCCTTTGCTTTGCCTTACAGTCTTTGGGGATGAACTGCAATCTGCACTTCTGCAGAAGCTTCACTTTGTTTCAATGGAGGTTTCTGCTACATATGAACCAATAGAGGGGTCAGAGCGCTCCAGAGGCATACTCGGGTCAATGTGTTTAGTTGAATTAATTTAGTTATTTTTATTTTCATAGTTCATATAGTTTAATGGTGTCATAGTATATTTGCAATGTTTCCTCAGTGGGGGGGCGCCTGCGCAGGTTGCTATGATTGGTTCTGGATGGTTGTTCTTGTGGTGGGCATCGGCCCGGCCTGGCAGTCTTTTACTGGTGCAGGCCCCTTGCTGAGTTGAAGCAATGAGGCTGCCCATTTGGAGGTATTCTGTACTTGGGTCATGATTGTCATCTGGTGCAGACGACCTCCTAAAACAGTGTTTCCTGACCTAGCTCCTCCACCATCAGCCCTAGGATTTTAGCAGATTTTGTAGAGAATATCTATGGATGTCTACATGTGTATGTATGCGTGTGTATGCATGTGTAAGTGTGCGTATGTGGTGTGGTAGGAAGGTGGGAGAAGATTAGACTGCTTTTAAATGGACAGAGCACGTTGTGCTATGCCTTAAATGTATAAAAAAGTGCTTTTGAAATAAAGTTTAATTAAAATGCATTGATTTAGTTTTTCTCGTTTTGTAGATCCAGATACACCACATTTTATTTTTCCTTTATAGATCCTTTAATGATTCACATGTCAGAATCAAGTGACCTAATGAAAATGAAAATGAAAAGAAAAAGAACAAAATGCAACATGCAAAAGAAATGAGAGACAACTTAAAACTTTTGCTGTACAATAAATCTCGAGAAACAAAGTCTTGTAACTCTTTGCAGTGCTGCACCTCAAAACTTTCAAAACCCATGACTGTAATTAATCTTTTAATTAATGAATAGATTTGTTTGTGCATGCATAGATTGTGGCCTATAAACGGAATAAAAATGCAAGAAAAGAAGAAATCCAGAGGTCTGATTCCCCATCTGGGAAACTATTTAATGCAATTTCTCCCACATTCCCTATCTTTCCATGATCTGTTATTTAAAATAAAAGCTAAAATGAGGCAAAAACAGAAGCCTCATAGAAGATGAAGAGTTCATACATACATACATACATGTATTGCATACAGTGAAAATCTGTGCAACAGCTGCAAGTGTGTCATACTGCTTATGACTGAACGGCAGCTTCATTAAACCTGCTAAACTTTTTGACATGTAGTAGTTTTTAACATTCCACCCAAGAGTGATATATGGGTCATTTCAAATTGTGGGACTTATCTCTGATTGTGCAAATAAATAGCATGTTTTTTGTTGTATTTGCTTTGCAACCTGCTCTACCTGTCTAACCCAGGGATTAGCTGTAGATAAGTTGCACGGAAACAACAGCATTGGATTCCTAAAGAAAAACAGGAGGACTATCAGCTTTCATGTAAGATTGCCCTCTTCACCCTGCTGCCGTTAAACCTCTAGCCTTAGATAAGTAGTCTGACATTGACATGAACCACACCTCCCTGCTGCTCCCTGCTAGAGAAAAGTTTATCATTTGGATCATTCCCTGTCCTTTCCCCTCTGGTTTCACTTTCCCTCCCCGTGTTTGTTTTCC
This sequence comes from Pseudomugil tenellus, assembly GCA_037177515.1. Lineage (NCBI taxonomy): Eukaryota > Metazoa > Chordata > Actinopteri > Atheriniformes > Pseudomugilidae > Pseudomugil > Pseudomugil tenellus. Next base: position 20,470,627 of record JBAMHX010000009.1, on the reverse strand, counting down.
TCCTCATCCCTCCTCATCTGGACACAACCCAAATATTGCTCTGTAGCCCTTGACAAAGCCCAATCAAAGCTAAATCTCTCCCACCCTGTTGTTTCATCTTCCTTTGGAGGCAAACTCCAATATCAGCACTGGCACATGTAAGGGAAACTGTCCATGAAGCAAAATGTCTAAACCCCCCATTGTTGGGCTTTTGTTGCCTCCACCTCGCGATACCACCAGTCTCTCGTTCGGCCATATATATCTGGCGGTCCAAATTTTTCCACTCTTAGACTGTGTGAGTATTTTGGAAGAGTTAAGAGTGGACAATGTCTCAGTACTCAGGAAAGGTGAGTACCACAACAAGAATGCAGTCACAGTAAAGCTTTCCCAGACCTATGCAGCTACTCACAAACAAAAGTTGATCACAAAGACATCACATCAATGTAAAGTGTCTTTTGATGTCCATTATAAATATTTCTGCAAGAAAAGGAAACACATTTGCAGCATTTTCACAGTGTCTTTACAATCTTTACAGATTGTGTTCTATGAGGGAAAATGTTTTACGGGGAGGAAGCTGGAGCTTTGCAGCGACTGCGATAACTTCCAGGATCGTGGCTTCATGAACAGAGTCAACTCTGTGCGTGTGGAGAGTGGGGCCTTCGTCTGCTTCGACCACCCAGACTTCAAGGGTCAGCAGTATATTCTGGAACATGGAGAGTACCCTGAATTCCAGCGTTGGAATGCCCATAATGATCACATGGGCTCCTGCAGACCAATCAGGATGGTAAGGCTGAGTGTAGACAAATGTTTGGTTGGAAAAAAAACTGGCAGATTGGCATATGTTTGGTCTCTTTTGATCACATCTGTTTTTTAAAGAAATGAAATTAGGATTAATCAGTCATACTTTTAATAATGCAAGAATCATGTTTCTACAAAGTCACACTTTTCAATCTTACCTTTTTTTGAATGCCAAGCTGACACCATCAGCTGAAAAGAAGCAACAATACTGCTGCATTTCAGAAATAGACTATGACTTATAGACAACATCCTCCGCATACAACGTTTACATTTCTATAGGTGTTCACATAATGCAGCCTTGGTCATATAAAAGAGGCAGCCTTGGTCATTTGCAGAGAGGTGAAGCTGATCGTTGCTGCTATGACTCAGCGTGCATGCATGCCATTTTCCTCCCCAGCACGGAGAGCACTACAGGATGGAGATGTTCGAGGGAGACAACTTCACCGGCCAGTGTGTGGAGCTGTGTAACGACTGTCCATTTCTGCAAGCACGAGGCCTGACCAAGAACTGTATCAACTCCATCAAGGTGTATGGAGACGGAGCGTATGTATCTCTGGCCATAAATGATGTTTCACTGTTGCACATAACACTTTTAAAGCAAGGCTTAAACACGACTGATTAGTTGCACTAAAATGCTGAAATACTTCAAAACCGGCTCAAGAGGCAAAATCATCTGCATATTTCCAAGAAATGCAGCTGTATCTGATACCAATCAGCAAACAACTGAAAAGGAGCTTAGCACTCTGTTCATTTAGATAGCTTTTTATTTTAATAATGATAAAATAATAAAAGTTTAAAACTACAAGAAAAAGAACAAACACTTCATGCACAATTAAAAGTTTTAACTTAAGTTAGTGCACTCAGCCCTCTTCTTATCCTGTGGGAAGTTAATATTACAAATAATTAAATTAATTTAATGTTTTCTCTGCGGCACTAGAACATTGCTGTTATTTAAAAGCATATTGTGGAGGGAGGGAGTTCATACAGCATACATGAAAGTAGTTAAACCTGAACTAGAGTTCACTTTCTAATTTTATAGCCATCATCTTAACTACATACACATTTTTTTAATCTAAAGCCTTTATTTAGCCTTTCAGCAAAATGTTAACAAGAAAAAACCAAGAATTTGCTTTTTTATATTTTTCATTTATTACTTTGATGTCAAAATTATTGTAGTGCAGAAATTCTCCATCAGGGGGCAGCAGACAAGTATCCTACTGCATACAGCAGGGTCTTGAGCAAAGTTTTTACCACAAAGTGATGCAAAAAGCTTTAAAACTGTCTGAATCAAATGTGTTAAACATTGTATTGAATGTACTTTGGGGATGGTCTCTTTTGGAATAAGCTGTTCTTTAAAAGGAAATTGTTCATAGTGGAGTCTGGAAATTCCAGATGGGGATTTGCTTTTCTCTGAAAAACTTAAACTTCTACCATTGCCATTATATATAACATAGATAACACCTCCACATAAAATACAAAACATAAATAAATCTAAAGTCAAACCACAGCTATTGACAATGAGATAAAGTGATTTCTCTAAAGAAATCAAGGCGAGATTCATTTTAAAAGCTGCATGAGAGATTTTTATGTGGAATTTTCAATACTTTTAGTTGCACAAACAAAATGAGAAATGCTCAGAGGCGTATAGGCTGTCTGGAGCTTTCAGGCACTGACCATGAACTGCTGTGCCTTTGACTTTAAGCTAAGCAGAAAGCTTTTGATGTAAGCCATTTTACATTTCTGTCATCTCCCCACTTCTGTCAGCAACTGCCTAAAGTAATAAAAAGCCCACATAATGTCTCTTTTTCTTCAATAAAATTCAATCAGAATAAAAACTTAGTTAATTAAAATGAATGAAGATACATATATTATTGTGGGAAACCTTTTTTTGCCTATTTCAACACATGCATTCGATTTTATTTCATTTCTAAACAGCTGGGTGTTGTACGAGGAGCCAAACTACCGTGGTCGCATGTACATCGTGGAGAGGGGAAGCTACTGCACCCACATGGAGTGGCAGGCAGAGAACCCCAACATCCAGTCTGTTCGCAGGGTGGCAAATTACTTTTGAAGCTACCTCATCGTTGGTGGCAAAAATGATCAACCACTGAGGAAAAACATGCTGCACTGTCAAATCATCTCTCACTGACTCTGCGGAGCTGTAGAATAATAAAACATGGAGAAAATGTCTGACGCTGCTTGTTCTTTTATTTTTGTACTGAATTATTCAAAGGCTGAAATAAAGTAGTGATTCTACAGCATTATCAATCTTATTTTCATTTTTCTCCTACTACTTAACAATCATATTTCATTGTAAAAATGCCTACAGGGCTATTATTCAGGTAATTGCTTTCTATTATACGCTATGAGTAGAAAACCTTTAAGTGCTGCACTTTTCCTCATGATAATGGATCCATTACCAGGTTATATGAGGAATTTGGTACACAACTGAAGTTGATTAATAGATATGTGTATTTAATTTATTTCAAAAATGTAAATTTTCCCAAACGTTTTAACAAAATGCTCAAAAATGCTCCAATTAGAGCCCAAATGGCCAAAAGTTCAGCAGTCAGCACAGAACAACAGAAACTTTATGTTCTCCCCACATGCAGTGTATAAATCAAGAGTGAAAGAAAGAAATCGCACAGGTCAACAATGTAGGAACACCTGCCCCGGGAGCTCTGCTACCACCTAGTGTCATTTATCTGTTTTATTGTGTTGCACACCTCAGGGCTCTGAAAAGGGGACTTTCAGCATCACCGACAAAAGCAAGCTAACAAATAAAATATCCTATATATGCTTTACAAGACAGAAGCACACTACAAAAACCCTAAACATGCTATTAAATAACAATAGTGTAAATAGTCTCACTCATTTGCAGATTTGTCTGATTTTAAAAGGGAAAATGCTACCGTGTAACAGCTAAAACACAAAAAAATAGATTACTACCAATCACATGGGTCTGTAAATAAGTGCAGAATATAAGACTTAGTGCTGAACACATAAATGGGTGGACAATGAATATTGTTTTTCTGAAAGCTGACAGTACCACAGCTAAACTAAGCATATCAAAAATAATTAAGTTAGCAACACCTTTAAGATCAATCTTAAGACCTTCCCTTTACACAAATCTTATAGTTAGGGACAGTCTACCAATCCGTTAATTATGCAGCCATGGTAACGTCCCATAATGCACTGAGAACTTCTTTTTTCTCCATGTATTTATACAAACAATATTGACATAATTGACATAATTCTCCTTTTTCTGCAGGTCTTCCTGGATAGACGTTGCAGTGCATGTCGATCTGTATTTCCCGTCCTCTCCACTGCAACCAGTCGAGGCCCACTGCAACCAGTCGAGGCAGATGGTTGCCCTCCCTGAGCAGAGTTCTGCAGGAGGTTTTTTCTTCCTGTTAAAAGGGAGTTTTCCTTTCCACTGTCGCCCCATGCACTCAGGATGCGAGACTTTGATGCAATCTTTTAGTTTTCCTTAACTAGGCTATTTTTTATGAACTGGCTCAAATTGATGTGTCCGTAAAGTTCCCTGATATGAATTGTTGTGAAGTGGTGATATACAAATAAAATGGACTTGAATTAAACTGAATACTTTTGATATGAGTGTCAAAACATTTCCTACATGCACATTAGATACTTTCAAACAGCAGGAACATGATTCTGAAGCCCAAAAGAGGAATACCTTCTCCATTTTTTTGTCTCCTCAGGAACTACAACTACTTTTAGTTCATGGAACTTCATGGATTCAGTTGAAACATTTTTTTCTTTTGTTTTTTTTTTTTACTTAGGAGAGTTAGTGATTGAACTGATCTGGAAGTGAAATAAATGAATACTGTAAATGATATACCTATCTGTGGTACTCTCAGCCCCCACAGAGTAAATAATATAAAGGTGTGAAAGATGTACAATATTCCCACTTAAACAAACCAAGTGCACCAACTAACCTGATGTAAATAGCACTGTTCAGTTAGTTAAACCTAATCCTGGTTCACTTCCACTGATAGTCCTGTCATTTGGAGTAATGAGAACTGTAATGCAGACCATATAAAATATATGAAAATGGGAATCAAGGTCTAATTGCAAATTAACCCTGGTCCCATGTGCTGACAGTGGCAAAGCGAACAGATCTTCCAGCTCATCAGACAGAGGAATTGACATAGCACATGGCTTTCCTCAACATGCTGAATATGTCGCTGCATGTCCTTATGCTCATACGGAACAGATTCTGGTAAAGACCTAAACAAAAACAAACCCCCCAAGACGACATAATGGTGACTTCATGGTGACTCCATTATTAGTGGAAGGGTCCTTTTTTGGCCCTTGGAAATGAATGGGGATTTTCTTCTTCTTTCCTAGTGGTCAGAGGTCATTGCAGTGCATATCACTCTCTATTGAGCAGCTGTTGCAAATGCATGACATGGTCTGACCCAGGAGTCTCCAACTCTGGTCTCTAAAGGCTACTATCCTGCAGGTTTGAGCGTTTCACTGGTACAACACAACTTATTCAAATGAAAAAGTTCTCCAACAACTTGATTTAATCTTCTGCACGTGCTTGTTAATGAGTTCTTGATTTGGGTCAGGTGTGTTGCAGCAGGAAAACCCTAAAACCAGCAGGAGTTGGTGACTCCTGGTCTAGCTGGTTTGGCTGAGTAAAATGCAGGGTGTAAGCACACCAAAAAAAGTTAAAAAATGTTCACAGTTACACCTAACTGAACAGAATCCTCTGGACTAACCTGGTGGGAATGCACCCGAAAGCACAGACACAGCACTAACACAGCCAAGAGTAGCCCACTAGTGATGCGCCAAGCGGAAAGAGAGCTTTGCATCTGCAGGGGCTTCAAGAAGCTGTACACATCAGTATGTCTGGACTTAACAAATCATAAGCTTCAGTGTTTCTTTTGTTATCTCATTTAGAACAAGGACTAAACCATTATTTGAAAACATTTTTTGCACGTTTCCCCGTGGTGGTAACTTTCATTCATGATGTTTTCTTCAAGTTTCCAAGTGATCATGAAGAGACCTTCCAAGCATAACGGATCATTCGTAGTTTGACTGGATATGACTCAGTTGATTGATTGTTAGTCTTTCGTTGAGAATATTGGTGGTTTCATCCTTGGGAAAGACACTGATCTTTCACATTGCCCCTAACACCAGCATGATCATCAGGGTGGGACTGTTGACAAAGAAGAACTGAATACTGTATAGTGAACTCATATATACAATAAGAAATGTGGTGTGAATGGATAAATCCACAGTATGGCACTTTACAAAGTGTAGACCATTTATCATCTGGTGGTCTCCACAATGTAAATATATATATTCAGCATATGGTGATGGCTGATGAAATGAGTACAAGGACCTTCCATTCTAGACAAAAAGGTAAATATCAGCAAAAGGTCATGGATAAAATAGAATAACATAAAATAATGTTGTTAGTTGAGGGGCTGCAGTAGCAAGTCAGAGTATTGATACTTCCTTTGACAGTTATTGGAAGTGTAAAGTGCTATTTTTAACTTATTATAAATATAACTATTGAGCTTATAGAGCATCACTTATTGAGCAAAGATTTACCTGAAAAATTATTGTCAGAAACATCAGATGAAATGTTAAAAACAGAACACTTTTTAGGATGTACTTTTTACTGTAAATTTATACGATTTTATCCATTTTTATATATTTTTTATTTTCCAAATAATACTTTAATAAATGTTTAGCATTACTTGTAAAAACCACAATAATACCTAATTGCGTACATGGGATATTTCCAATCAGGAATAATTACGTTAACCAGTCTTTATCAGACAGTAATGCAAAAAATGCATTATATATTTTAACGTCATGGACAATGTAGTCTATAAGTGTGATCAAGGTGTTGTAAACTTCCTTTACTGGGATTTTGCAACACGTTTGCACCATGTTTTAAATGTCCTACTGCATCATTTTCCCAATATTCTCATTTTTGTGGACATGTCATTCTTTGGTTGTGGCTGTTGGACCCCTAATGAGCACTCATGTGCTTTCTCTTGCAACTGTCATGACAACTGAACATCTATCTTTACAAGGTTTCGGTCTTGGCCTCTATTGAGTTACAGGGTCAATACATGATAGCTTAATGAGGAAATGCTTTGTCTTGAGTTACACTCAATGGCACTAGTTTAAGGGGCGATTACCTATAGCTAACCCTGTTCCTAGGACATGTGCTGCTTGAATTGGCTGAGTGTCACCAACATGCCAATAGTCTGGATCAAAGAGGAAAAAGGAGAGTGTGAAGCAAAGCTTAATGATATTTTAAGTATGTCATCCTTGTTTCTTTGTGAGGATGGCATTCTTCATTTTGTATAAAAGACCTCAGCTTTGAAAATATGTGTGGTGAATGCTCGACAGAAAGCTACATACCTAGATACTTATTGTAACAATTCTGACACACACAGATTACCTGCTCTAATGGAGGTGAGCATTCTTTTCATAATGGGAAAACGATAATTACTCAGAGCAAAAGAATTTTAATCTTTACTCTTTTGAGAGAAATACTTCTAAAAATGGTCTGTTGGCAGGGAGACTCTATTAGCAGGTCTGCATTCAACTCTGTGACCCAATCAGGTGTAATATCATGGATTAATTAAGCAATAAGGAATATTACAGACTTTTCAAACTGGGCACTTCCTGTTTTGTGAGGATCATGTATTGTTTACTATAATGTGGTGCTATTTTAGTTTTTATATGTGGGGCATATTTAATTTTTAATGTTGTGTAGAAGTGCAATAAGAAATTGGAGCGAATGCATTTTAATAGAATTTATTGTGTCATGTTACTCCAAAACTAGGGCAGCTATTTAAAGCTCTACCACTTATGCATAAAAGATCATTCAGATAGGGGAAAAAAATCTGAATTTATCACTTTTAAGTACAGGTGGGAATACAAGATATAGCATATTTGTCATACTCATGGATAAAAAGCTGTAAACCTGAAACATTTATAATATAGCATTCCTTTATGTGTTTATAGCCTCACTGTGTATCCGATTTATTATACTCTCATCCAGCCGATTTTATAATTAATTTCTATTTAATTAGGGCAAGTTTGTTGCCGTCCTCTCTACCATATCGGATAAGTAAAATTTAGTTAATCAAAACTATCATTAAAACCTAACTCGGTGCTAAAGAACCAAAAAAGTGGAGTAAAATCCCACGTCTGAGAACAGAAAGTACTAGACCCCCATTCCTTGGAAGCGGTACAAATACCGTTGTGGGGAAACGCCAATCTCCCTTTCACATTTCTCATTTCTTTCGCCATGTGTGTAAAATTGCTTAAATGATCGACATGAATCGTAAGAATAAAGTAATTTCAGGCGTGTGTCTGCGGTGTCGCGTTAAGGTCATTCTCTGGCTGCCTGAATTCCCCTCTTTGTGTTTACACATCCGGGTTTCCCTGTTTGCAGCCCATTCCCCATTTAGAAGCCATTTTGGACACAGATCAGTAACATGCATGTAAACCCCGACCGACCTCCCGACGCAGCGGTGCTACTATTTAACTGAATAACCTTTTCCAAAAAAGCACCGAGCTTCCGATTTGGATGTTTTAGCGCCTTTTGTGTCCACTTCCGTTGCGAAATGTGGCATATTTCAACGGACTAACAGTCCCGGCGGTCTTATTAATCGCTCCTATCTTTTCGCGCAACATTGTTGCAGCGTCGCGGCTATTGACACGCGCTGTGGTGGCGGAGGTGGTGGTTAGGCTGTTGGAAGGACCGGAGGCCTGTGGTCGTTTTGAACCTGGACTGATGTTTTGGCCAACCTGAGTTTTGATGTTCGCGTGGGTACGAGGGGGGAATCTCTGTCCTGTATTTAAAACGGAACATGTCGTTTTCATGGCTGACTTGTTCACTTCTTCTGGGAACTTTATGCGCAGGTAAGCATGCTTGTGTTTAAATTTCTAACTGTTTTGTCAACGCTTTTTTATTTTAGTTAAATTGTGTAATGTGAAACGGGAAATACTGACCCCGGTACTGGCTAACATTTGCTAGTATAGCCTAGTTTAAACTTTGCTGGCAGTGGATACAGTCGTTCAGCCGGGATTTAAAGCTCTCAGCCATAATCTCCTTTTCTCTCCCTATTTAGCTGCTACAGTAAAGTAGTTCTCTCACGCGTATTGTTTGAGAACTGTATATTAGAAACGTTTACATTTACGTTTGTCTCACTATTTTCCCCTAATGTGAGTAGTTTTTATTTGATCTTTTAAAGTGTATCTCGTTTTAAAACTGTTGCGTCCCCTTGCTTTCCTCCTCAACGGTGGCAGGAATAGAAAGCAGCAGCTGCACCAACATCCTGAAACCTTATAGGTTACATCTCAGGTCTGCACTCGTGTTTGTGGTTTAGAAGAAAAGAAAAAAAAAAACACTTATCCGGTGAAGATTTTCCCCAAATCGATGTCGTTTTATTTGAAGAGACAGCAGCTGAAGCCATGTCTTAATTGTGAATTGAGGTTACTGTTACAAACAGCTCAGTTTCCAGAGCAGGGCACCACGTGAAATTCAGCATGAGGATTGTTTTGTCTTGTTGTTTTCCTTTTTTCTGGTCCATTTTTCATTACCAAATGTGGGTTTACCGTAGCCCTGCATGTGAAAACACGTCCTCCACCTTTGCATGCTTTTAACTCTGAACGGAGCTATTTTGAAACTAGATCCTTTAGACTTTTTCCTGTTTTTAACTGAGCTAAACATTTCATTGAGGCACAGCTGTTCGCCAAATAGCCCTGCAGTTAATACCTTTATGGTTTATAGATTAAGGCATGGAGTGTACAGTATAAGCTGCTTCTCTAGAATTTGTGTTGTTGTGGTGTAAAGGCTCAGTAAGTGACAGGGGGAGGGGGTTGGGGAATGATCTTGTAGTAAAAGTCCTCCGGGATCATGTGACCACGAATATCAGAAATGCCATCTCGGCTCAATGGAGCATTGAGCATCACTGCTGCATGTGTGTGTGTTACCACCTTGTCTCTCTCTAGTCCGGCTTTTTTTATATAATGAGCCTGGTGTTTGGTTATTACATGCATCCCTGTATGATATAATGAAGTCTATTGTATGCTGCTGGACGTGTGAATGTGTGAGTGTACGTGTAAACGGAGTGTGTATGTGTAATTGGGTTGGTGGGGGTAACGCTGGGGGGATGGGCAAGCTTCTATAGGCAGGGATTTAAAGAGACAGGCACTATTTTTTTCCTAACAAAGATAGGGCATAAGTGTCGAAGATGTTTTTTGACTGATGTGTCCAATATGTTATCTGCCTCTTGTCTTGTGTGTGAAATGTGTGGCCAATACTAAAAAGCAATGAGAACAAAGACAAACCTTTTTAATAGAAATCATTTAAGGCTATTGTTGCAATTCCTCTTAGTTGGAGGAAATAATAAAAAAAAGTCTTTTAAAGATGGTCTTATCTGTCCATACAGATGTGTCTCAAGACGGAATACTTATCTGCAGAAGTAGTGTGCCAATGCTGTGGGCCTTCTTTCTATACCACAGCAGGCAGATCATTGTTTTCTAGCTAATTAAAATCTGTAATTTCTCCAACCGTTTTGCTTTTTTTTTCACCCTGAAAAGATCCTTTAGTCAATGGGATTATGCTGAGCCAGTATTCAGCAACAATTTCTTAGCCTAGAGGAACTCCCTTTTCACTACAGAGAGCTCCCAAAGCTGGCTGCGAGCCAGAGTGATGATAGTCTCTGCTCCGAGATGTTTCGGCATGGCACAGAGTGGATCCTATGCCGTATGTCGGTGCTTCCACCGTCGGGTTTCAATTCATTACGATGTCAGCTGACCAAGGCCTTCTGTCCATAACAGGGTACAGCCTTGGCGAAGCAGAGACCCGGGAGTGCGTGTACTACAATGATAACTGGCGCACGGAGAGGACCAACCAGAGTGGCTTTGAGCGCTGCGAAGGGGATAACGACAAGCGCCTGCACTGTTATGCCTCCTGGCTTAACTCCTCAGGGACCATCAAGTTGGTGAAGAAAGGCTGCTGGCTGGATGACTTCAACTGCTATGACAGGTCAGGTCACAGTAAATGTATATTTTTGGTCTCCGGCTTGCAGAAAGCAAGCTGACAGTGAGGTCAGTGGGTGTATCGGCATCACATGCCGCTCACGTCGTAAAAACACAAAGTAAAAATGTGATTGTGGAATGATTATTTCTGCATTTGCTGTCCATTTTTTTCTACATGTCAAAGGAATCAGTTTTGCAGCCTTTTTTATCTAATTTTTAGAAAACGTGAATCCATCGTATATATTTGAGGAGAGATTTTCACAGTAGTCTTAACATTTTACAGCTTTGCATGACCAACACAAGCAAATGTGATTTAAACAAGATGCATAACACGCATATGAAGAATGCACTATCCATTTTTGTGTTAAAATCTTTTTTTAGATATAAATAGTTCTTTATTTCTAACATGAGTCTCAGCATGTTACCTGCTCTGATAAACCTTACATTCATAATTCTCCGGAGACTGTCCATGGGCAAGCTTGTGCATGAGACTTCCGAAGCCTGTTTATAGATTCAGGCATGCACATTTGGATTGTTGGTGTTGTCTGATCAGTGATTTAACACCCTTAAGATATTTAACTGTTTGTGACATAAATGAAAGAGCTGTAGAAAAATATGCAGCATACAAGGGTGGTAATGCCAGCGAATTTTGAAATATAGGGTCATGTGACATATTTAAACATTGTGGTTTGAAATGCAATGTTTTACAGTGTTATAAGGAAAAGAGGTTTTCTGAAAGTAAGTTCTAAACCACCAGTCATCACCAGCACATAATAACATTAAACATAAAACATGAGTATAAGTATTTCGGTATCATTATTGACTCACAACTGTCATTCAAATCATGGGTTAAAAATGTAAGAAACAAAATCAAATTTCATTTGGTAAACTTTAGGCACATTTGCAATAATCTAACAATAAAATCCTCAAAATTATTTGAGTGCCACAATTCTTTCTCACATGAATTATTTTCTGATGAGTTGGACCCACAGGACCACTCTGCTGCTGTTAGAAAGACTCTATAAGCAGACTATGAAAATACTGGACAAGAAGTCAAACTCTTAACATCATTGTAAAAATTTGAGCAAATATCCATTTTAAAGCTGAGAAAACTTTAGTATTTATTCAGACATTAAAATTCTTCATGGTTTGGCTCCACTGCCATTCACAGAGTTTATTCAGTTGAATTTAAGTAACAGTACCCGGTCATCTAGTCGAGGAGACTGTAAAGTTTCATCTAGGACAACAGCATTTGGACAATCTGCCTTTTAAGTGCGAGCTTCACACTCCTAGAATACAGTCCCTTCTGAACTAAGAAATATAACATATTTTAATATTTTTACTAGATCTATTAAAAAGTTGTTGCTGTGCAATCAATGTTCATATAACTTGAACTAACATGTTCAATTAGTTTTTGAAATAGTATATACTGGTAGTATATACCGCATTTGATATAGAAAGCTTGTCTGACTGTTTGGGTTTTTTTTTTGTTCGATGTTTTTATCATTTTATATTTTAGAATTGTAATTTTTTATTGACTTTGCTCTTGTATCATGTGTAGTGTTATGATTGATTACAATCAACCTGCCAGTGGGCCTGCAGATGAAAATTAGCCTGATGGCTAACTGGCACATTTACATGTTGGACTGATGAACACATGTTGATTAATGGGTCCTGTCCCTTATTAAATAAATAAACTTAAACTCAAGTTACGTTTTCAACTTGCTCCTTTGTGACTTATATTTTTTTTTGGAGTGTTAGCTAACTTGAGAGCAATCCTATGAAATGGCCTCCTACAGAAAAACTCCACTTTTTTCACCTCTGCACTTCTCTTGTAATCCTCTGTTTTGTATTGCTGTGTAATTCTGTGACTTAATGATGTCTGTAAAAGAAGACTTTGTTGACTGGAACATTGACACCACTACCTGTAACCAAAGCCAAGTGACACATCAGTTAAATAGTCCAGACTATAAATTGGTCTCCTATTACTTTGTCCTCAAAGAGTTCAAGCACAGCGAATGCAAGACAACAAACACAGCATCTTCTTGGTTTTTTTCAATGTTAAATGTCTAGATCACACATAAAAATGAAAGTTGATGCTTTTCCCTTTGTTATCAGAAAATGATGCAAGTGTGTCATTTGATGTTTCAGGCAAGAGTGTGTCTCCATGGAGGAAAACCCTCAGGTGTTTTTCTGCTGCTGCGAGGGTAACTACTGCAATGAGCGGTTCACCCATCTTCCTGATCTGATTGGCATCGGTGACCGAGGTGTGTGGAGGGAGGATTCTGCACTAAGTAGCATGCTTTACTGTGAATTTAAAGAGCCACCGTTATCCCACTGGCCTGTTTTTGAGCTTTGGCAATGACAATTTTCAGGTTATTTCTAAGCCCACTCACATTTATAATGCATTATATTTGATTCCTTTTTTTGTTGCTTATTTTAAAGGTAATTTTGATGTTATATGAGACAATAGATAGATAATATCATCTGATCACATCCAGGTATCACTGCTGGTAAGTCTAGATTAGAGATCTGTGACACATGTGGATTAAATGTCATTGTGTAACGATAGCAAAGTGATGATTAATGCTGATACTTAATCATTTATATTAACTACTATTTTAATGTTTTGGGATTGGCATTTGGAGGTTTTAGGTGAGTTCTGTCAATAAGTGATAATGAATCTGTTGTATCCAAGTATCAGAAAGGAAAGAATGATAGTGTCCGCATAGTGTCTTCTTTGCTTTATTTATTTCTTATATGCAAGAGCCACCGTAATCTGTTAAAGTTGCTCCTTTTGAATTTACTCACATTAAATGAGAAGTTGTTTGCTTATTTGAAAATTCGATATTCAGTTTAGTTGATTTTGCAATTGGCTGTTTGCTTTATGTAAAAGTACACTCAGGTTACTGGACTTGTATGTATGGTGTTGCATCACTGAGTATCTCTAAATGCATAGTTCAGCACTGATTATCAGTGTTGTAGGAGGCAGCAAAAAACAAATGTTTTGAAGACTTACTTGCTCCGTTCCTTCATTCTCACTGCATCCAGGTGTACGTCAGTCACCTGGAAAATGTCCTCTTTATATAAAAAAAACAGCTTGTGCAGACCTTTAGGGATGCTTGTAATGCTGCTTCTAACCTGCTGTCATAAAGCTAACTTGCTGGGATTCTTCTGTTCGCCTTTGGCAGTGAAAATCCGGCCTCCACCTCGAGTGCCATCCTTGCTCAATGTGCTGGTGTACTCCCTGTTGCCACTCTGTGTGCTGTCTCTGGCCCTCGTTCTGGCTCTGTGGATGTACCGCCACCGCAAGCCTCCCTATGGCCATGTAGACCTGAGCGAGGTGAAACAAGTCATTCTGAACTCTCTGGGAATATGTGTGATGGAATTAACTGAGAGCTATATATACATAAAAATATTCTTGTTTATTTAGGATCCTGGACCAGTTCCACCATCCCCATTGGTGGGTTTGAAACCCCTGCAGCTGCTGGAAATCAAAGCAAGGGGACGATTTGGTTGTGTCTGGAAGGCTCAGTTAATGAACGAATACGTTGCTGTAAAGATTTTTCCTGTTCAGGTATGTCACTGATGCATTTACTCGAAGGAGGCATACAGCTTTCTGTCTTGTTTGCTGCTTTGTACACCAAACAGGTGTAGGAGACCGTTTTTCCTGTCAAGGACGAGGACACTGGTTTCTTTAGATTGAGAAGAATATAAAATTTAATAATGAAGATATAAGAAGTTGAACATATATTAAACATTGAAACATGAAGGGACAAAACATTAAGACATACAGACATGGTACGAGGTCATAACCCGGGGAGAATATTCCCCAAAGATCTGTGGATCCCACAGCAGTCTGGAGCTATTCTGCCCTAGTCAGATAGGGGAGCTTTGTTTAAAGACTTTGGTCACATGCGTCACTCTGTTTCTAAACATTTCCCTGATGGAAAGACGCTGGCCTTTCTTCAGCTACAACAACCAAGGTCTTAGCAGATGTTTACTAAAGGTCAGAATGACATCAGTTTAGGAGCCTTATGGTCGGACCTTTTAGCTAGACATTAATTAAGAGCAAGGTAAAAAATGTTGCTAAACAACACTTCCTGCTGTTCTGAAGGTTTGCCAGACTCCTGCCGTGACATGTAAAGAAGCAACTCCATTCTCTTCGATGAATCACCAAAGCTTGAACAGAAAATCTTGTGGTTTGTGCTTACAGGATAAGCAGTCATGGCAAAACGAGCGGGAGATATTCATGACCCCAGGGATGAGACATGAAAACATCTTGCGCTACATTGCTGCAGAGAAGCACGGCACCAACCTGGAAACGGAGCTGTGGCTAATCACAGAGTTTCACGAGAGGGTGAGAGCATATCTACAGCATGTTCGGCATGTCCACAGATTCCTGCATAATTTTCCAAAGCAAGAGCTGCTGGACGTTTTCCAGCGTTTGGTCGAGCCTTTTATTTAGCTTCATCACAAGCATAGCAGCTTCAAAGAGGATTTTATTTCGTGCAGTGAAAGCAGTAAAAGTGTTTTAGATTTAATCGTATATTATAGAAGTAGTTTAGGTTACATTTAGTCTTGAATACTAAAAGGTCTTATGAGGACTGGATGAGTTGTTAGCACCTCAGATGTGATTACTTCTATGACTTTAATGCTGTTTCTGATATTATTCTGTATATATTATTTTTTCTGCTTTCTTACACTTTCAGCTTCCTTTCTGTTAAATATAAAAATAAATGTATATGAATTTGTTCCCATAAATGTATACGTTCAGACAACTGGTTTATTTTCGTTATGATCTTAATTGGTCTGCAAAGAGGGATGTGATCTGTCACAGTGTCTTGGTGGAACATCTTCTTACGTGACGTTGTGGTCACTGTGGGCTGATGCTGAATAATAGCAAAGCTTCTTAGTGATGGATTAAAGATTCTTGCAGAGTTGTTAATCCTTGCTCCTTAACCTTTTCATGCGTTTGTGTGTGAACAGGGTTCATTGACGGACCACCTGAAGGGTAACACTGTGACCTGGTTGGAATTGTGTCACATGGCAGAGACCATGTCCCGCGGCCTGGCTTACCTCCATGAGGACATTTCCAGCTACAAGGGAGAGGGACCTAAGCCTACCATTGCACACAGGTAAAAAAACATCACTAAACAAACAAATTAGGAAATACCTGTTATCATAATGCCCATCAGTACTTTTTGTGCTTGAATTGTTGTTTAATCTATTATAATTCACAATGTTAGTATTAATAAGCTATTAATAGCTGGAAAAATCTGATAGGTGTGATGTACGTATATTAACAAATAAAATGAAAACAGGCATTATTGTTTGTTTCAATCAGCAGCCTTGGTGTTTTGTAGAGGTTTGAGTTAATGGGTTGTGCTTAAATGTATCGTGATTGGGTGCTTTGCCAAAGCAAGTGATGTAAATTTCAAAGCCTGAGATGAAGAGAATCAATTCATGGTACCCTCTAGCATGTTTTCATAGTCAGCAATTGGAGCTTTTTAAGGTAATGTGGGCACAACTAGCTTTTTTCTTAAGTGGAGATGCTACAACTCTGATGCAGTGTGTGTGTGTGGAGAAACTACAGGGTAACAACCCAAAGGGTGTCTGTGAACAGCAGGCGATGAAATGATCCAGAAGTATCTCAGTAGGAATCATAATAAAAGCTGTTTAGGGAGTTTCACATCCCCCTATTTTATGTCGTTTTAGCAAAGTATATGCTGGAGCATCTTTTATAGGGATGCTCATTTCTCTTTACTCTCATACTTTCTGTGTGATGTGTGCACATTGGAACATTATGACACTTTAGTATCATTCATATCATTTAAAATGTCGACCTGTGATATTAAAGCAGTATTTTGTTTTATCCCTGTCTATCAACATGATACATGTATGATATAGCTTCTGTGTAAATGGGATAAAATTACACAAGACAAAGTATGTTAAAGCCCTTTTTGTGAAATATTTATAGAACATTGTAGCTTTGGTGCTGCAGTTTGGTATAAATGTGATCTTATATTCACTGCAGTGTACTGACTTTTTAAGTCCTTAGAAATCTCTCCTGCTTTTCCTCAGCCACATATCTTCCAATGAACCCAAGAAACAGTCTCATGAATAGGACATTTTTAACTATTGAACTATAC
>JBAMHX010000009.1:20415820-20453551 GCA_037177515.1 Pseudomugil tenellus | reverse complement strand
TACTATTATGTTTGTCTGTAATTTGGCGGAGCTGCAATGACTTTGACTTTTTCCTAATTTCATCTTATAGAATCACAGTTTGTCACGGACTGATTTTAAGAAACCTTTCTTGACTTTTAGATGATGAATTAACCTCCGGTGTTTGTACTTGACCCTGGAAGTTTGCGGGCTAATCTGTGCAAATGCTGTGTCTGAACCCCTACAGAAAAAAAGTGGCATTTTAGTGACAATTTTCCAATGAATTCTCCAGGGACTTCAAGAGCAAGAATGTGATGCTACGAGATGATTTAACTGCAGTTATCGGAGACTTTGGACTTGCTGTACGGTTTGAACCTGGAAAGCCTCCAGGAGATACGCATGGGCAGGTATGCGGGAATTCACTTGGAATTTTCACGTATCTGTTTGCTCCTATAAATGGTTTAGTAGCTTTAACCGATTTTTTTTCTTTAATATTTTAGGCTTTGTACACTTGTGCAAAACATTCACACACTCCCGAGGTCTATATTTACCTTTTGGAGATTAAAAAAGTCCTATTTTTAATCTGTGTTCTAGCTGGAAAAAGTGCCACTGAATATTGTCTTACAGTCAATTTATTGATGGGGAATTTACAAAGTTTTTCCAGAAAGGAACATACATCGCTTTGAGTACATCTGCTCTAAAAGCTAATATTATTTTTCCATATTGAAGTAAATGAATTTGATAAAGGCTAAAATCACACATTTATACCTCATAACTCACAGATGCATGTCCACGTGGGTCCGTGACTTTCCAAATGCAGTCTTCTTTGCAGCGTCTAACCTTAACGACACATTGTCTGTGTAGGTTGGTACGAGGCGTTACATGGCTCCAGAGGTGCTGGAGGGAGCCATTAATTTCCAGCGAGACTCCTTCCTGAGGATCGACATGTATGCAATGGGCTTGGTGCTGTGGGAGCTGGTGTCCCGCTGCTCGGAGACTGACGGTAGGTCAAACTGCAGGAATGCTGCTTCACTCACAGGTGAAAGGTTACTTTGCTCCAGGCTGGCCCAATAAACAATGGATTAGATTTCTCTTTAGTTTTGTCTGCAGCCTTGTCAGAGGCGAAGTTCTAATGAGGATATTATTACTCTTAATATCTAGTGTTATTAGTTTTACCTTCAGTAAAAAAAATTCTGATTTTACTTACGTTTTCTTTGTTTTACTCTTTCCACTCTGTTGCCTTACTTCAGGTACAGTTGGCGAGTACATGCTGCCGTTTGAGGATGAAATAGGTCAGCATCCCTCCCTGGAGGATCTGCAGGATGTGGTCGTGCACAAGAAGATGCGTCCAGTTATCAAGGACTGCTGGCTCAAACATCCTGTAAGTAGTTGTGGAAGAATCGCTGCTGTAAATGTAACAGCAATATCAGAATCCCTTGTATCCTTTCTTCATGTAAAGGTTATTTGAGTAGATCTGAATCAGTTCAGTTTTATACTTGGAAGTTTTCAGCAATCTGCAAACGCGCCTTTATAACTTCTTGTCTGTGACTCCAGGGCCTGAGCCAGATGTGCGAGACCATTGAGGAATGCTGGGACCATGATGCAGAAGCGCGGCTGTCAGCCGGCTGTGTGGAGGAGCGCATCAGTCAGATCGCCAGGACGATAGGTGGCACTACCTCAGACAGCCCCATCTCCATTGTGACGTCTCTCATCAATGAGGACCTACCTCCCAAAGAGTCTAGTACCTGAACGGGTGATGCTACCCTTCACCTGAACACCTGACTTTTCATTGTTCAAACCCAAACTCAGCGGATGTCCGTAAATATTTAGCAACCTAAAGATCCTAGCAACTTAAACACAGCTGCTACTTTATCTCAATACTGGTATTTTTATGTTTTTTCCCCTCCTCTGTTCAGTGTTTTTGTCTGAAGTCAGATCTTACTAACACATCCATCTGCTGTAGTTGTAGTAGAAAGCTATGCGATGGGCACATCTGATAATACCCATGTGTCAAATCTTAAACTGTGTCATTACCTCATGTATTTTTTTTGTGTTTAGTCTCTTTTTATTACCTCATGAGTTGTCGTCTTTCCTGTTGTAGTCATGATCGTCTGCGGCCAAATGAAATGAACAGTTGCTCTAAACCTCAGACGATGTGCTGCACACCTCGGAGGAACCGTTTTGAGACTGTTAGACAAAATATATTCATCTTCCTCAGGGGTCGAAGCTTCTCAGTTTTTTTTTTTAACTCAAGAGGGTGCTCCCTCATGTTAAACCTGTGAATTCCTTAGAATGGCAAAGGAGAAGGAAAAAAAAATAAGTTGGAGCACAGTTGTTTTATTGTAAGGGAGGGAGTTAATGAGAGGTGAGAAGTTGTATTGGACGTTTTTTTTTTTGTTTTTTTTTTTTTTTAAGATACAGGGCAAACGTCTTGTCCTCAGAACTACCTCTCAGGTATCCAGCAGGCTTCTTTGGAACATTTCTCTAAGTTGAGAGCCAAGCTATCCGGCTAGCTATCATGGACATATTCCTGGATTTCTTTTCTTATTTTCTTTCATTTAAAAAAAAAAATCAGATTTACTCCTTTGCCAGTGCCAGGGGCATTGACGGATGCTGTGTGGAGTTGCAATGTTACACATTCTTAATTTTAACTGCGTGTATGCGTGTTTGTGTGAGAGTGCAAGTGTGAGAATCTGAAGATTTAAGTGAAGCAATGCAGATAGTCTTTTTAAAGTAAGAACCATGGACAGGTAATTGGAAGTTTATCCTTGCAAGGGCCATACTTGAGCAAGCAACATGTCTGTTTTTCTTTCTCTTTTTTCCATGGGTGTTTAGTCAGTAGACTCATTTGAACACCAGTTAACAGATACCTCAGTCACTGTATGTCATGCAAGGAGAACTCAAATGGTTGCCTTTGTCTCAAATGCAATGCCATAGCTGTACCATAACATGAATACCATACATTGAATGTCCGTTATGCTGCTGTGACTATTCCAGGATACTCAAGGATTTGTAGATGTACATGTATTCTTTGTTAATATAACACTAACGTGATAACTATCCATATTATGTGAGGCTTATATCTATTTTGCTTCTCTTTTTGTTTTCATTTTTGACTGGGTAAGCCCTCAGCTGCTTACTCCTCCTGACTGACCTCAGATATTCTGACAAGTACCTCAGGCTTTTTTCTACATGTATATCAAGTTGTGTTATGTATTTTATTGTGTTTTAGTAGTTGAGATATTTTATTACAGGTTGGGCCTCTTTGTGGAATTTTCGTTTTCTTGGATAGCCTGACCAGTTTTCACAGTGTTGATGCTCCACAAACAGAAAGAAAATAGGAAGATTCTTGTAAATATGTGTGTACACAGATATTGAACACTGATCTTTTTTTAAATACAAAATCAGGGCATTGCTCTTATCTTGCAGTTACAAAAAGGGATTTCTCAGCAAAAAAATCTACATATTTAAGTTATTTTGTCTACTAGCCCTGAGATTCTCTTTTTTTCCCTTATTAAAACAGTGTTACTGATATTGGTGAATAATGGTATTGGATCTTTTGGATTAGAAGCTGTGAGGGTGGTGCTGACACTAGAAAACTTTGTTCTTGATATATATACACTAACGAAAAAGAAAAAAAAAAACAAAAACCCATTTGTTATGTTTGTTGCAGGCAGCTTTTGTGATTGGCCACTTGTTTAAACAGTATTCCCTCAATATTAACCCGCTGATGTGATGTTCTGACACGTTTTAGTGATAGTTTAGCCACATTGGACAACACAGGTTCATCTGTTGTACTTTGATTAGTGGTGTGGAAAAGATAAGTGATTTTTAACAGTGATCTGTAGCTCTTGCTGATGTGCAGTTTTTGGTAAAGGACATCTGGAAAAATAATCTGATCATGTCAGTGTTTGGAAACCATCGTTGTGTTTGTATCCACTTGACTGATGCAGCTTCATCAGGATTCACATGAACAATGGTCCAGCAATATTTACTATACAGCAATAGTCATTTAAATATTATAGCTTGAGTAATTAAAGTCAGCTGTGACTGAGGGGTTATCTTCTGCAGATCAGCACAGTACATGTAATCACACCTGGATCAGGCTCTGAGGATCCAACTCTCCAGATGAAAAAATTAATGGGTTGAACTTTTTTTTATTTATTGTTTAACCTATTTACTTCCTGCATCCCCAAACGTGGCCCAGGTGCTTTCACGAATTGTGCCAGAGAAACAACGGTCACATGGGAAAATCTGCTGTGATCAGTTGTTCCCTCCCAACACTGTCTTACACCGAGCTCTTCTGAACCGAAAAACCTTGTTACCTCATGCAGTACCTCGTTCAGTAACGCTAACACGGAGTCAGTTTTATCTTCAACATAAAAAAAGAAGGGGAGGGATATAAGATGTGTATATATTGATAAATGTAAAGGGTTTCTTCCTTTCATGTGTGGATCCTGTGAAAGCAAAATTCTTTTTTTTTATTTACAGTCAGCATATTCTCACAGTGAGTGGATGTTTGAATTGAGTGACTTTCCCTGTTTATGTGAACTGTGTGTGTGTGGGTGGTTGTTGGTTGGTTTCACTAAATCAGTATGAATGGCAACTTTATCTGTGCATTGAAATGCTTAGAAATATAAACTAGATGAGAATACATTCATCTTTTTGTATATAAAAAATAAAGACAAATCCTGATTAACCATATAAATTGATGTCTTTTCATTTTTTATGCTTGTACCCTTTTACAAAATAAAATATGTGTGTGTGTACATAGATGGATTGATAGATATAGATGATACAGTGGGGAAGTAGACCCACATATTAGAAGTGTTTTCTGGGTATGTACACTAGATGGCAGCAGGGTTGCCAGTTTTGTTGATCAGTTTCCGAGTTCCTTCTGATGGATGTGCATCACTTTTTTTCCAAAAACGAGAACTAGTTTCACCTACAAAATGAATAAGATATAAGAAAGATTAACTGTGAGATGTATGAAGTTCAACTAACAACATATCATCAATGTATGCAAGTAACTTAGGCGTAATGTTTTTAGAAAATAACTTTTTAAATAACCTTTTTTAATTTGTGTGTATTTTCAAAATCAAGACACCTTTATTCATTTAAAATCAATGAGAAAATCTAAAACCTACCATTAAACATGTGATATAAGTATAAATGATGCCTTAGGAATAAAAGTACGCTATTAACTATCAGCGGAACTGTCTTCTTTGTAAACTTTGGTTATAATACGTCCGTCAGTACTTGAAGGCATCAGGTTTTTTTAGTTTGAGTTTGTATCCAATAAAAACTTAGCTGATTTGTCACGTGACAAGCCGAGTACTAAATTACGATTGACTTGAGAGTTCTAGAGAGTCAACCTCTCGATGTACAGTGAGTTGAAACTATTGACTGTATAAAACGGTCAATCTTTGATTAACTTATTTGGATTTTAAACCCAGTTTGACTCTGGGGGTTCTCTCTTTTCTTTTTTTTTTTAGATTTCACTTTTTTCTAAAAAGAGAAAAACTTATGTTCGACACTCTGGCCATTATGACAAACTACCGAACTGGTAAGTTGAAAAACGCATTTTGACTGCCAGCAGACCAGCTAATGACCCGGGTCGACTTTTTTTTTCCACGCACAAGAGGCAACATCGCGTTTCATTGCAAACAGTCTGAAAAGGGAAAAGCTGTTGTGCCAGAGTTTTCATTAATGTTAGATTTGGACAAATATATGAAATGAGCTTACTTTGTATAGTTACTTTTAGGGTTGCGTTGGTTTCTATGCAAATGAGCGATGTATGTACAGTTAACGCTATGTTTAGATGTAACGTTAGCAGTGTTGGCTACTAACAAAAAGTCTTAACGTTTGATTTAACTTAGTAAATAGTTACATAAATTAAGTTAACTAATTTTATAATCAATAACGGGACCTCATAATTTCCTGATATGGCCATTGCAAATCCTGTAGGGTATACTTTTAACAGTTTAATATTACAATAGACGCGACTTTGCCACTAACGAAACAGCACTTAAAATTATAGACGGTAGAATAATGAGTTTTGAGCGTTACTTTTCTACTTAATTACATTCATATAAAAAAATCACTAATTTCCTTTGTCTTTCAGCCTTACACGGACGAGGGCAGCGTGGTGAGTTCAGGGGCTAGCTGGCCAACTGTACCACCTGTAAAAGGTGGCAGCTTTTCCTACTGCTGGGATGCTACGGAAGAGCAGCAGTAGCAGCGGCGGGGCAAAGCACACCCAAGTACCACCAAGGCACCCCTCAAAACCCCGCTCAGAATTTCTGACAGCAGGATCCAACAAAACCTGGGCCATGGGCCGCAGCACCAACAACCCCAACCCTCTGAGCAGCATGGGGCTTTCGTCTCGCTTGATGGGGGCTCCAGGAGTGGACCCGGACTACGTAATGCAGCTGGTGAATGATGTGCGGGGGTTTGCTGATGTCTTACTTAACCTCAAGGACGCTTTTCAGCAAGAAGGTAAGTTTCAGGTGGAACTGGGATGCAGAGTTTTTATGCATGGACTTTGACAGATAACTGTAAATGTTACAAATAACTCTTGTTATGTACTGTTCCATTAATATTACATGTTTATTACATGTTTAGGTTATTTGTGATGAAAGTGCTGTATTTAAGAGCTTTTCTCATGAGAGCTATATCTCATTATCCTCATGGTGTTGCATTTGGTTAGTGTTGGTGACAGTTCAGAGGTTTTTTTTTTGGTAACACGTTCTTTAATACAAGTTAGACAGTAGCTGGATTTTCTTTCTAAGATGCATCACCTGCTGAGAACATGCACTATATTAGTTAAGTCTGTGATTGTTTTCTGTAGTGAACCAGTCTGGTAAATGAAACTGAACTTTTTGAACTGGGAGTCCAAAGTTAGTCGTCTACCAGCGACGCTGTAATTAGCTGTAACCCTTTTGTTTGGCCACTTGCTTAATGGATACATAAATATCTACACTTGAACCATCTAGCAGCTTTTTGAGCAATTTTTTTGTAACTATAGCTGTAACTCATCCATAAAAAAGGCAATTAGTAGTGTTCCTGCTTTGGTTTGATGCTTTCTATATATAAAAAAAATCAGAAACATGGTTTAAAATCACTTAGAAGGGACTTAAGAGCAATCTTATTGGAACTAAAAATCAAATCATGCAAAGTGCCAGTAATTGTGTGATCACTGTGAAAAAACTGGAATGCTTGCGGGGTGGTTAGTGTCTGAAAATGAAGTACACACACACCACACACACACACACACACACACACACACACACACACATGCAAGAAACAAACTGGATTAGAGACAGTTAACTCAGTTAAGACAGTTTTTTTTTTTATTTCATTTTTGTTGCAGATACAAAAATACCACCTACACGTGCACATTAGAGCACAGAAGTGTAAATACTGACTGTGGGATTGTGACTGTATTGCTGCAAGACTAATTATTTTTCATTGTCAGTAAATTACTGCATTAATAAAAAAAAAAATCTGTCAAAATAAGTTCTTTGGTGCAAAACGAATGAAAATGCATATTTTGTGTCCTCAACACTCAGAAACCTAACGTTTCACAATGTATATGTGTTAAAAAAAACCCAACGAAACAAAAAAAAACGCACATGTTGTATGTTTTAGCTACGTACTACTACAGAAGGCCGTTTATTAGCACAATATAATTTGTCTTTTTAACGTGTACAGTAAAAGTGTAGTGCCAAATCTAGCTCTCAATTACAGATAAACTGAGCTTACAAAGACATGCGCGCAGGCTCCTACTGTATCTCTGGCAGTGGGAGTGAGCTGTTTAGCCATTCCTCTGGCTGGAGGAGTGAGGCCTCTGTGAGAAAGAACCTTCGCCTGTTTTGTGTTTCTTTGAGCCATCACAGGAACATTTTTCGGCATTTCCTTCCTATTAACAGCAAATCCTATTCAGCAGGTGGGATGAAGTCATATCATCTGACCTTATAATGTCATTTGGATTTGGGATTCTTCTCTCTGAGACACTGACAGCTGCTAACATGGTGTAGTTGTCTGTCTGCTTGACTTAACCAGTGCATAGTTGTTTTTTATTTCTATTTTATACAAAATGTGGTGGAATATGGTTATAAAAAGCAAATCTGTTGGTTAGTAGATGTTATTTTATGAGGAATTATCGTTTTGGACTCAGATCATCTTTAAAAACAAGACATTTTTAAACTTGACAGAGAAAAACAACTTTGGCTGCAATTAGGTTTCTTAATCTCTGTAAAATCTGTAGGCCAGTAATAATGAACTTTAATGAACAACTTAGTATTGTTGGTAAAGTTAAGCTGTTAACTGAGCATCTCTAGAAGTTATCTTAATCTCTTAAAAACAAGTCATCCCTTAAAAAAACACTTTTCTAGAGTGAAGTGTCTGTATTCATGTGACTTTCCTCCCCAAATACAAAAGTTGTGACGCACGACATAATAAACGTTTAATGTTAATGTTGTTGAGGCTTTTCTTTATTCATAGTAAACATGTTTTTAGTCTACAGTGTCTAATGACAGGTATTTGCTAATCTTACCTTGTCTTAGGATGTCAACATCTTGTCCATCTTCACGTGTATGTTTTCATTCCAGTCTGATTGGAAGACATGGTTTTTGTCTGAGAGGTCATGAAGGTTTCATGGTCTGGAATAAGTAACAGTCAAAAGACTGTTTTAAATTGATTTAAGACAAGTCTTGACTATTTTGGTATAAGCACATTAGATGAACCAGAGAAACAGTGGACAGGATTCAGCTTTAATTATCTATTGTTAGTACTATTGTTAGAAACTATTTGAGATTTAACATACAATATTAATTCATTCATTAAGGCCTTAACATAGATAATCACTGCTCCCGTTTTGCCTATAGTGCATTTGTTGTGTGTTTAGCAGCACTTCTTGTGTGTCTGTTGCTTGAAGAGACAATAAGCCTCTCTGCAGCAGCGACCCCCCCCTCCCCTTCTCTCTGTGGTTGAGGAAAGCTGCAGGAACAAGGCAGTAAGGGAGGTTAGTAAAGCACATGTCAGCTTCTCTGTTATTATTTTCATACTTGGAGAGGTCTGTCATTGGAGTACTGTGTGAAACTGATGCAATGTTTTGAGATCTGGAAGGATTTTATTTGTGTGGCAACTAGAGAGAGGTTCAAGTCAGTGTGGTTCTTGCAGCTTTTTGTATGTTGAAAGTTTAGCTTGGAAGATGCTTGTTTTGCCTCTCAGAGGTCCCGGTTGGTTTTCACTGAATGTAACTGAAGAGCACAGCATGTTTGGTTGATGGAGGAACAATCAGCAACTGTAAGCTTGATTTAACTCGAGCCACCTTCCTCACACCCCTTGCTCTACACCAGCTCTTGACCCGCTGTATAACCCGACCATCTGTCTGAAATCACAACAGAATTTGTTACTTAAAGCTCTCAGAGATTTAAGTCATAGAAAATATTGCATGACTGCAATAGTTGTGACTCAGTGGGTGACTGCTAAATTTGACTTCCTACCAAAATTATGTATGTCCACTTGAAAGGCGAAACACCACACAGATCAGATTAATGAACCTTACTCTCTTGTCTCTCCATCACAATAAAAATGATGAAGAAACTAATGGGATTGATGAACCGTGATATTTGAGTTAAATTGCCCAAAAAGATGAAAAAAGAAGCATTAACTTTTTGCCAATTTTTAATTCAGCACAATTAATTGCTCTCTTGTAAATAACGTTAAGACAATAGAGAACCACGTAGTGACGCAATGAACACAAATTGTACTGTACACACAATGAGGGGCAACACAATCTTGTTTGATGCAACAAACAACATGTAAGTCTGTGACTGTTCAGTTGAAATATATTTTTTAAGTTTTTAGCCTCAGAGAAATAATACATTTTAAAATTCTCTTGTCTGTGTTTACACACTGTAACAATGTAACATATGTAACACTGTAAAAGCAGTAATTTCACAGTCCTGTCATGAAGAGGAGATATTCAGTAATAGTTTTTTCTTTAAGAATTTTTAATTTAAAGTTATATTAATTGGCAAAAGGCAGCTTTGTTAATGGGTTTAATCATGAAAAGTAGTCCTCTGCACTGAGCTGAACTGCTTTCCCCCTCCCATCCCCCCACTCTCCTGCATACTCTGCATTCCTCCAGAACAAATGTTCACTTGTAGCTATAGTGCCTTCAATTGACTAATGGTAGGTATGAAGCGCATTGACTGTAAAAACTCATAGAAATAGATCTATTTTATATCTATTTGCAACTCAGCATTAGGGTTGATTTTCAGTTTGTAAACAGTGAGACAAATGTTCCTGTTTTTAAGGAGTCTAGACGGAACAACTGCAGAGCTTGAAACGGCAAAGGGGCCTGCATAAAGTTCTGTGTGTGCAGGACAAAACTGTTTCTCAGAAGGTTTTAAAGAAAAAGAAACTGTTACCACACAACCTCATATCCTAAGCGTCGAGTCCTGTGATCGTCTACAATCTTAGTTTTGCTTTTATTTTTGCAATTTTTAAGAACAAAATGACTGCAGATTTCCCTTCAAAAGTGTAATTTTCTGCCCCTAAACAGTGTAGAAATTTTCCAAGTGTGGTTTGCCTTAAGCGGAACCTAAAAATTTCAGGAATGTGTTTTGAGAAATGTGTGGTTCTGGGAAATCTATAGGCCAAAAAAGCTTTGGAAAAAAAAGCAATTGTTGGTGTAAAAGCCTTTTTTCACAAGAACAGAAACAAAATTCTGTTTCCCTAAAGGCTTCTTCGCTTGACAGAGTCCACATGAGTTGCTTTGTTCTTTTAGCCTCAAGTGTGTCACACCACTACTGACACAATCTAACTCGAGGGTAGAACAAAAATCTCACAGCTTAGTTGCAAGTCATGAGGTTAAAGGCTTACAGTATTTACTCAGTATACTGTGTTTATTGTACAGTTTGTTTTGGCCTTAGATAAAGTCTAGAACTTCTTTACAGAAAATGTTCTTTGGATAATTTAAAGTTCTGCACGAGAGAGTATTGAATGTTTTTGAATGAGGAAGAACATGCTGACTCGTAGGTCCTTGTTCAACTGTGAAAGTGTGGATTTTTTTTCAGCTGTTGGTATCTTCATGACGCTGATAAGATCTGCAGCTGAGCTGCATTGTTCCGTGTTTCACAGTTTCAGTCTTTAACTGTGTTGGTGTTTGACACAGAGGCACGTTATGAAAATAGGAACGTGTCAGGATCAAGGACTTGTTTCTGGATGTAACAGTGGTGTTTATTTACAGACTTGTTTTATTCTGTTCAAACGGTTACAGTGCTTTAACTTTATTAAAAGGAATCCACAAATAAGAGTCAATAAAATGGAAAAAAGGATAATAATAATGAATGCAAGAGGGAAATTGCTATTCACCCCCTCCCCCCAAAAGAGCACCTTGTAGAGTAAATTTATTCTGGAAGAGAAACTTGAAACTTCTTACAAATTGATGGTAATATATAAAATAGCTTGTCGGGATGTCTCCTTTTGTACAAGCTATGCCACCTAAGTGCCGCTGTAAAATTTTAAGTGGCCCTTTGCTTGTGGTACCTTTTTATTAAATGAAAAGCAGAAATTTACCGCATAATGGTTGAATAGCCCACTGCTCTTAGGAGAAAGAAAGAAGAGATTTGTTGTGCAGTAACTTTCTCCTGTGATGCTGAATGATGTTTTTGTGCAAGCTTGTGGTTGGGGTGTGTTTCCTGGCGTGGGATTTATGGTTATGTGCTTTGGATGTTTGTGCAGGACATTGGTCAGAGCTAGGGGTGTGTTAGAGCTCCTGCTCCTCTCGCAGAGGACATTACTGCTGCTGATGAGGAGTGTGAACATCAAATTTTTGGTCATATCTTCTAATATTGTTAGATTTCTTGATTTCTTGACAATGATATCATTTTAATATATACATGTATGTATGTATGTATATTCTGTATATATATGTATTCTGTATATATATCAATAATAAATTTAGTGACTTAAGAAGTTATGAGACTAAAAAAAAAAAAAAAAAAAGAAAACAAACTACAATTTTGTGAAACAGTTAATGTTGTGAATAATTGGCCACGCTTACATGAAATGAAATCCGCTTTGATGTGATAAAAAATACTATGTAAACATCTAATTCCAAATGCAAAATACAATTTGGAAGTAAACAAAATTCTGAAGTAAAGGCTGGTTTATTCCCATTTTAAATCTGAACTGATGATTTCCTTTGCCATGTAAACGTTTATTCGGCACTGAGGAAATTCCGGTGGTTCTGCGCATGCTTGTTACCTTGTCCCGTTGTGATGTGGCCTATATTCCGCGCGGTCTTCTGCCTCCCGTTTTCGGTAGTTTATCTTTCTTCTCCCCGTGAGCTGTTAAAAAAAAATGAAGTAGTATGCTAGTGTTGAGCTAGTACTAAGAAATTATAATCAAAACAAATGCAGAAATGTTACTTATAATGTGTTTTTTCATGTTATGGACGAAAATATGAGAAGAAGTTAGTGTACTTTGTACTTAGTCTATCGGAAATAGACAAAGTACATCACATCCACCCTTCGTCCAATCAGAACCCTTTCCAACCCCAGATTTAAAGCAGAATTAAGCCGAATAAACATGTTTTCCATGTAAACCTCAATTTGGAATTACTTTGACAATGTAAACTCAAAGAAGAATACTTTAATTTGAAATGATTTAATTCTGAATTATTCATTTCGAATAATTGTAATAAAATTGTGTAACCATTGACATTGTGTGGCTAAAGAAATAAACGTTGTCTTAGATATTATCATACTACAATATTTTTTGCCACTGTTGCCACTACCCCTACTGCCGGTTCGGTATTACTGCTGTAATTAAGAGCTATGACGGCCAATCGCTAAATGTGCATGTCCGGGCACAAACCCCTTCATTAATGGTTGGGAATATAACATGACTATGACTATGTATTGACTAATCAATATGAAACATTTTTAAGAAAGAGAAAAGAAGAAAAAGAAGTCAAATCTTGTTTGGTTCCACCATTTGATATGCTAGCACTTGGAGTAAGAGATGGTTTGTTATAAAGCAGCTTCTGGAAAGTTTTCCACTGATGTCATTTACAAATGCAAAATGCTTTGCTGGTACCTCAATTCCAGTCAAGTCAATAAGAAGCTCCGAGCAGATATAAGTTATCACTGCTAACGCCTGCTTTTTGTAGGATTCTAGGAGATAAATTTAAGTTCTGTGTTTTGGGTACAAATAGTACAGTTTGAGTTTCACAGAGACAAGTTACAGCATGCCATGACCGTAAGTAAATGTACAGCTGACTCTTCAGGTAACCGAAAATCCGTATACAGATCTTGAGTATACCTCCAACTGCAGTTGGCATAGACTCTTTGTTCCAGCATCTCCTAATATGCCTGTCAAAATCCCCCGAACATGTAGTGAAGTGTCAAACACTTAGCCAGTCTGTGAAGCCCAGACCTCACAGAGTGTAGCTCACTAATTATCTGAGAGCAGCTAGCTGTTAAGAGCCTGTTGTTTACTGTCTGTGGGTTGACTGACTCACTGTTGCCAAACAAGGTATGGAATAAAAGAAGAGGCACCCAGCAGTACAGCATTTGTTTGGACAGAGAAGAAAGTTAGTGTTGGGAGGTGAAATCCTGAACAAACAATTCCACCTGTTGCGCATCAGGTTCCAGATCGCCCAATAATACCAGCACAAACTGTAGAGTTGACGTTTTCTGGCTTTGTAGATCATTAGTGAAGACGTTTATGGAAAAATCTTGAGTTGTAGCATTTTAGTTAATCCATGAAAAGGCCAGAAAATGTCCAATAAGTTGAACTAAAAGAGAGCACTGTGTATCACTAGACTGCAATTTTAAGGAAACAACAAAATAATGCTAATAATGAGGGGGTGAAAATGTGTCACCCCCCCTCTTAAAGAGAAGAGGAGGTAGGATGCTGAAGTGCAAATAGGGCCTCCTTGGTCTTTCAGTAAAGCCCTGTGGCAGTTTCTCAAGCAGCACCGTGTCACTAAACCTACGGAGGCTTGTTCCGTGTCGAGCAGATAGCTTGTCCAGACAGGCCAGTTGATTGCCTGTTGTTATCAGTGGTGGGAGCAGAGGCGGTAACCCCTGTCAGGCCACCTGAAGATCGGGATTAGATTGGCCTTTCTCTGTTCCAGACTCACAATGAGCTTAGTCAGACACAATGGAACCCCTACAAGCACAGTAATTTAAGAGGCAATATTAATTTAAAAGGCAAATGTTTGGGATGATTCATTGCTGTTAGGTTATGTCACCGCTTAAACTTTTGGTGTGTCACAATGTAATGACATGACAAGGATGTTTGAGAGATTTGAGCAGAGGAGGAAATGAGAAGTTTGCCGTCTTTCTGTTTCCATTCACTTAGTGTTGCTGATGTTTTGTTTTGAACTTCAACATTTGAGGATTTCTTTTAAGTCGGTTTGTTTGTTGTCCTATTGAGCTGCATAAAGTGAAAAATTTAACTCTGACAGCTTCTGCTGAGAGGACACATTCTAATCACTGATTTTTCATATGTGTGCTTATCCTCCTGAGACCCGGCAATACATTTTTGTCCTCTTTGGAGGACATGAGTCGACCTCTAAGACAAGCATTAGTTGTAGTATGTATCTGAAAATTACTGTCCCTTGAAGTAGACATCCTAAGGTCTGTTCTGATGCCCCAGCATGTGCACTGTCTTTTCAAAATGAAGGGAATTTCAACTTTTATGTTTTACACATTGACTGTATAAATTACTGGACAGCACGAATGGGACATTCACATGTCCCATACGTTTCTGAAGAGCAGATTTGTAGCCAATAGGTGGGTCCTACCGTCCCCATCTTGGTGTTTCGTCATTATCGGAAAATCCCAAAATGGATGAAAAGGTAGAGCTGAGAGGACTCCGTCATGGTGGAGCCAGCAGGAAGTACGGAGCCGTAACCAGTGATAGCGCTCTAAGACACATCAATCAAAGGACACGCCTTTTAATTTAAAGATAACACCCCCCCCACAGAGTGTACATGACCTATTAAACCAAAAAAATAGGAAACATGTTTATTTCAGCTGTGAAATTGGACATTTTAATATGGGAGTTTATGGGGATTGCTCTCTATTGGAGCCAGTGATCTAGCTGTGAGGGCTGCAATTATTTCCATTTCTGTATTGGCGTCACCATCAGCAGCCAGAGATTGCTGCCTGGTTTTACAACAATCAAAGCTTAGTCAACAATTTTTGCCTGATGTCTTGTTCCTTGTGGCAAAAATCCAGTTTTTTCTTTAGTATGGAAGTTTTTGCTTAGAATTAATTTTAATTCTTTTAAAGCATCAGGGAACAGAGGCAGAGAGAATTTACAAAGAATTGTGGAGGGAGAGTCAGACATAGAACTGTGAAAATGAGCTGGATGAGGGTGTGAGAGAGGGAAAAAAAGAAATACTTTGGATGATTCTTTAGCCATTGAGGAGCCTGATCCCGAACCTGACCCAGGAAAAAGGGTTAATACAAATCAGAAGCAATGTATAAGCTAGGATTGTTAAGTTCACTAGTATTACAGTGTGTAAAAATTAACATGAGAAAACTTTTATTTCACAATAAGTGTGTTTCCATTTCCCCTAGATTTGTGCAAAACCTAAATATCGCAATAAAATCCGTTCTTAAAAGCTCTTAAATGTCTCTCATGAGGTGCTTTTTCAGATGTTAAGTCAGAGTTCATTGTAAATGTGTAATGGAATTAATTTATTTGCATTTGTTGCTTGGAATGTTTTGTCTTTTAGGTTTGCATTGTTTACCATAATCTTAGCCGGCTTCTTTAATCTTCTTACAAAAAAAAAACAAACAAACAAACATTGAAATGTCCCTGGTATCCAGAAACAAGTAATTCAATCTCATTTCTTAATTTGGTGTCCTAATCTTGTTCATGAAATGAAAGAATTTTTTAAGACATCAATACAAAATAAATTCGCTTCATAATATGCACCATTGCAATGTACATGAAGCAAGACCCGATGTCCTCTACAAGAGACAGTCCAAAAAAAAATTATAATGACAAAAACAATGTTGCAACATGTTTCTTGTAACCACAGTACTTGAAATATTATAAAAAGATTGAAAAAGAAAAACTTTTTTTACCCCATGTAAGATGGGAGCAGACCAAGCATGAGGTGTTGCTGTGACACAGAAGCTCAGGCCACTGCTGTAAACAAAGAGCAGGCAAATTTGAACTGTGTTGGTGCTGGTGCTGGCAGGGGTCTTCCCTTACACAATATACCTCAGTCCTGTCACTGCCATAACAAAGGGCCTTGCTCCATCAGTAAATTTCCAGTGTGCTTTTTGATGATGTTGTGACAGAATTAATTCACACTGATATTTATATTTCCCATCCTTTTCCCACCTGTCTAAAACAGCCGTATCCACAGACACATTCACACAAAGTAAGCAACAATAGTGGACATCGGTCTTAGCTGTCACAAAAATTGAGTACCATTCTTCCAATTTTTAATTAAGAACATTTTAGTTAAACCCACGTGTAAAAAGTGAAAAGAGATCTTAATGGACGGACCAATGGGCTGGCAATTAATTTGTTGTTTTATCCTTATTCACTCATTTTCTTTCATATTCGGGCTGCTGAATTTGGAAAGCCTCTCTTTCTTCTGCAAAGTATTGCTTCAAATAGATGCCTGAAGTTTTGTTCTAATTAGTGTAGACATGTTTTTTGCTGAAGGTCAATAACTATTTGTGTATCATTAATTGAAATTGCTAGCTGTAGCCGCTATTTGTTTATTTGAGCCACTTTACCACAGTGGTTAACTCTGCACAGCGCTGCTGGGTTTGTCACGACTGGAAGTGGATGACCATAAACAAAGGAGGAAAAATGCCTGGCTCAGGTCATTTATCTTTGTTGCCACAACACCATAGCTTTTGTCATTTCCTTGCAAACTGTGCCTCTTTTGCTGCTTTGAAGAATAGATTGGTCTAATTAAATTCTTTTCATGGGGAGAGGAAGTGGTGATTCAAACCAACTTTACTGTTGTGATTCAGTTGCAGGACTTTCAGTCACACTCCCCCTGTGTCATGCTAAAAGCTAACTCTCAGGTGTGCATCTAATTAGAACAGGCTATTATGCCCTCACAGCCAACCCACGTGCATCTTTGATAAGAAAATCTTCAAAAGGTTGTGAGCTTGACATGAGTACCCTGTTGACATAATCTGAGAGGGAGGATTAAAATTAGAGGAACAGATCTTAATGAAGATCCATCATGACTGTCAATATAGAGTCAGACTTCAAAGCATGTTACAGTGTGAGGGACCTCTCACCAGGGGCCAAGGTTCGGGTGAGCCAATATGCTGCAAAGGATGCGTCTTCTTTAGATCTGGGATGAAAACAAAGGAGTGTTTTCCAGCTGACAACTAAGATAGTTATATAATTGAACCTAAACCTTCCACTGGTGTTTCTCAGCTGTTGTCTATTCTTTCTTTAAGAAGTCTCACAAAGTGAGGGTTTAGCTTTTATGTGTTGCACTAGCCTTTTTAATCGTCACATACGAATAAGAAAGGGTAACACATGTGACACACACAAGATCTCCATTGAATTCCTTGTGCAACTGCTTTAATATCCCAGTAAACTCTGGCTCTTGTCTGCTTTCTGGGTTAACTCTGATCAAAAACAGATGATTTTTCCGTCTCTAGCCAGTGCCCCAGCTTATTCCAAAACAGTGAGCTGACATGAACTCACCTATTGTTTGGTGCCAGCATGCAGAGCCTCAATTGATTAGCCTGAATAGGAACAGCAGATAAACTCTTCCTCTCTTGTTGTTGCTTTCTTTTTGGCAGATGTTCAATGTGTCTGTATTACTGGCCTTAATCCTATACATTCTGTTTTACATTTTTCCAGCTTGTCAAACACACCTTTTCTGCTTTTAAAAGTTCTTAAGTTATAGTGAAAGCAAAACAAAAAACAATTAAGAGAGGAAAAGCTGCTATAGTTAACAGACTATAGGTTAGAAAGGGACTTTTCCCCCTCTCTTTGGTTCTACATGGAAGAGATGCCTCTCATAGCAGAGTGGCTGACAGAATGTGATATGGTTGAAAAAGTAGAGAGCGAAGCATAATCTGAATGCATTTTGAACATTCTTTTACTCCCTCTGTCATCTTGTGTAACCTCAATGGTGTTGAAGACGTCTTTTGGCATCATCTACTTTGTTTGCCTCTCTGTCTGGTGACTCTTACAGGAAATATGATTGTCATTTGTGGTATCAGTCGGTTTTATTTCTTTGTTAGCTACTATGTGATGCTTTTGAATTATTTTTTGTTCAAATAAAATGTTGTACAGACTCAAAGTCTGAATTCATTCAGAAATATAAAGACCACTGATGGACGCAAAAAGAGTTTTTTTTTAAGATGGGTTTTTTTTTAAACTCCGCTTTACTTGTACTATACTTTTTTGGCTATAACTTCATTATCCACCCCTCAGTGTGTGAATTACTCTGGCTGACACTTTTTCACTTGTTTATGATGCACACCTTTTCCGTTGCTCGTGTTGTTAATGTCTGGAGGAAGCAGAACAAGTTGCGTAACGGTAGTTTCATACAACTGAGTTTGTTACTGTTTCACAACCACATGTTCTGTTTTTTTTTTCTCGATTGGAGTCACAACCACTGACAGATAAAATACAGTAGCGTGCATACGTTATCATTTACTTTAAGAAAAACATTTACCTGCTATGACAAAATGGGAAAATATTTTATATAACAGTGACAAAAGGAATGCTAAAAATTCATGTAACTCTGGCATTGCTGTGACTAATAGATGAAAATGTGTGATTTAATGGGAGATGGGTTTATAAAGCTTTGATGCTTACATCACTCAGCATGTGTGTTGTGTCTTTTTCTTTTGTTTAGAAAATCGAGCAGGTCTTCAGGAGGTGGTGCAGGAACGTTTAGCTGAGTTACTCCGTGTCCTCAAGGCTGTCATTGGCAAACACCAAACCCTCAACTCTGTTGACATTCTTGGATCAGCAGGCACTGTCATTGCCAAAGTCAAAGGTGAGTAATCAGCCTAGTACACACAGGTGCACATAAACAGGTGAACACACACACACACAGGGACCCAGATGAGATTCTCAAATTTCATGGCATGAAATTTCAGTTACTTTAGTGGTTCACGATAAGGGTTTGCATCACTTTTTCAGTCCAGTGTGAGAATTAACCTGAGGACAAATTTATTTTCTCAAGAGTTGTTTTATAAATATGCCTTTAAAGCATCAAGTGGGATAAGCATCCTAAAGCAACATATGCACTTCAGTGTTTCTCAAATGAACACAAAGAAAAAAAGATTTCAACTTACAAGCTCATATTCTAGTAGTGTGAGCCACAGCTAGTGGAATTCTTCTCATGACTTTCACATGACAATAGAGTTGACATGCCTGTGATTTGTTTTCCATCCTTCATTGTCTGTAAAGACTTTCTTTCAGTCATGCATATTATTTTTTTTCATTAATTTATTTCATGTTGTAGGGTGTGTGTTTAACTGATCATCTGGGCTGTCTCTGGGTTGTGATCTACTCCTTAAGAAAGCATGTGTGCAAATTGTAGACTGTTGAGTGGTGTGCTGGCTATGTTTAGAATGCAAAAAGTAAACAAAAATGATCTAGATTAGTTAAAGGAACTATTGTCCTCGTTGAGACTGGAGAGTCACTGAATAGCTGGAAGAATTTGGTGCCTTGCTTACTTATCAGAACAGAATGTATTTCTTGTTACGTGTACTAAAGCTGGACAAAGGTATTCAGCACCATTCACACACTGACAGAATGGTTGTGATATAATACATGGCGGCCTCGCGTGACATTTGTCTAATGAGGAAAGCTGTCTAGTGGTGAAGCAATAGATGCAGTCGTTTCGGCACGTCTTATTTCGGGGGTTTGCTTGTCCACAAGAGGGTGCTTTTAATCAACTGACTCCCTGGACGGGCTGTGTCTAATGACTGGTAGATAACACAATTCTGACTCATACAGTGAGCGGGAGGAGGGTTGGAAAAGAGAGGCTGACAGAGAGATGAATCAGTGAGACATTAGGGATTAAGACTCAAACATTTGGATGATAACAGACTTGTGTGTCTTCCTGTCTTCAGAGTGTGTTGTCACTTCACTTGTGTTCCTCTTTGAAGCTTGGTTGTAATACCTGAGGTAGTTGTACAGCTGCCAAAATTACTGGAAAAAAATACTCCACCCTGCCCAAACACATGGTTGTTTTAACAGTTTCAAATGACATAGCATCCAGTCAAGCTTTTTTTCCTGCTATATTCTTTTTTCATTAGACAATTTTTACATTGGAAGTAGAAAAGCACTCAGATAGCACAGACTTCCACCAAGTAGCTCATTTCTACCAGAATTGGGATTTCCACCCTGTGTTATAGTACTACACGCATTTTATATGTACACCACTAGATTCTTAGGTAAACTGATAATGAATCCACAGTTTCTTGGTTGTTTTGTGGTATTTGTTGCATGCTAATTTCTTAATGTGTTCACTTATAGTGATAAGAATTCCAGAGATCTTTTTTTCCTCTTCTGGGTCATAGTGTCCAGAATTTTGTATGGATTCAGATCTGTCTTTGTTATCTTGTAGAAACTGTTGGGAACTTGTTCTGTATTTTTTGGAAAAACAGCCCAAAGAGTTATATGTACTATACTGCTCACAATTATCAAGAGCCTTTCCTGAATCCAGATGGTGATCTGTAGCACTCCCAAAATTGAATGACATCCAAGTTAGACAAAGATCCATTCTCAGATTGAAAAAAAGAAAAAAAAATCATGAATAACGATCCAGTTATTTTTGCATAAAGTTGCTGACAGACAGACAGACTAGGCAGATAAATGCAGACAAACGCATGTGCTCTGCCACCTCCTTGGTGGAGGTAAGAAGCCTGAAAATGTATTGAACTCCACTTAGCTGTGCATAAATTTTCATTCTAGAAAAAGCAAGTTGTTACTGTCACTGTTTGTGTGTCACCTGGCCTAAAATAAGTGCTGTTTTTCTGCCCCTCTGCAAAACTGCAGGGCATTGCAATAAAACTGCCAACTTCCTCAACTTATTGACATTATTTCCTTGCTTTGTATTCCCCTTTGTTTTTGGAGAGTGTGCTGACATTCTGTTAGTTTACTGCCAGCTTGCAGTTATAACCTATTGTAGATTTTATTTAGTTGATTCAATTTAAATATGTTGTATTTGTTGCATTTGTCTTCAGTTGAGTTTTTTTTCTCTTGTTAAGTTTGTCAGACCAACAAACCTGTCGGATTGAAAAAAAATTGCTGAAATTTTTCTCCTACCCCAGAGAGGTCAAGTTACATCCAGATGAAATGATCCATACTTGAGTCATTTTTCACAAGCTAATCATTGCACTTACAGCTCAACTGTGAGAAAACAATGGGCCCTGTACTTGAATGATGCAGTTTCCATATTTCAGGCATGAAAAGGGGGCTGAGCTCTGGAATCATTGTTAGAGACCCACAGGATGTCCTGAGGAAGAAGTCAGTGCAGAGTTGTACGCTAGCATTTAGAGCTAGGGAGGTGCACAGCAGGGAGGCTCGCACCGCACCTCCTCTTTTTGGTGTCCTCAAGAGTCTCCCTGGAATGTGCTGCCTTTCTAACCCAGGATGCCATGACCTGTCTGTGCTTCTTCATCGGCTGGGAATTTATAGTTAACTCTCCACTACTGACTTGGGGTGAATTTATTCTTAACAAGAGGAAATGGAAGCACAAAAGCTAGAAATTGCTGTGGGAACTTGGGATGTTTAGGTGGGAGCTTGCCATTCACGCAGCGTCTGGTGCCACTTGCTGGAGTTGTGAACAGAAAAGGTAAGTGTTTTCATGATTGCATGTCACAGAATTCAAACTGTGTGAGTGTTTCCTGTTGCGGAGACGACAGGAAACACTGTGCTTAGTCGGATTTCGCTGACTGCGTCTTTGATTTCTCCGATTTGTGTCTGCAAATGACTTCTTGCAAAGAGAGTTCTTTGCACATGGTCATAAAGATTGTCACAGTTAGATGGCTTTATAAAATCATTGGTTGAGATTTGAATAGTGGATTTCAAAGCAGATTTGCCTCCTGTGTGGTTGATCAGTATGGATGATAGGTCAGAGGATTTTATCAGTTTCAAAGGAAGGAAAATTTGGGTTTGTTTCAGGATAACTCTTAAATACTTTTTAAATATCTTGGAAGCCTTTCCAGGAGGAGAGTAGAAGTGGGTAAAATACATAAAGTACAAGTAATTGACTTTGACTGCTTTTGCTTTTAATCTTTTTGGTTAAGACATTACAATAACCACATAAAGCACGGAATGAGTACATGCAATGGTTGATTTGTAATTTCTGTTTATTCTGTTTGTTTTCACTGTCTACAGGCATTAACTTCAAGGAAGTGAACCAAGAAAACGAAAAAGCTATATTCAGCGAGATACACTCATCCATCGACACTTTGGCATTCACATTTGGCAATGTGTGAGTAAAACGGCTTGTTTAACTTTTCCACACTTCTATTCTTTTTCCTTTTTTCCTTTTTTGTGCTGCAGCCAAAAACACTTGAGCTGATTTTAGACTAGAGGATAGAAACTTGTTGGTCTTGTTAAACCTGTCATTACTTCTGTCTCATATCTCCATGTTGAATATTTGTCAAGAGTCTATGTTTTATAGTGGTAGACACTCTTGATTATGTCAAGCTGTTTCTCCTTCAGTGGAACCTGTCACATGTTGACATGTAAATCTAAACTCCTACAGAGTTTCTGACTTCCTTATGGGAGATGTGGACAGCAGCTCAGGGTTGGGGGTCCCCCAGACCAGGAGAAGCAGGGTAATACACCATCTTTCATTTTCCTACTTTAAAGCTCCATGCTGCTGGAGGCCTTGCACTAATTGCAGCAATTTAACTATGCCTCCATTAAAAAAAGCTTTAAAGACTTGCTTTCTGTACTTAATTGGGGTTTGAAACGCAGCCTCTGATGTCTTACTTTGTATGTGTGCGTTCTCTTCTTTTTCATCTCAAATGTCTTTTTTTATAGTCTTTTGACAACCTCTCTGTGGATCCAAAGCAATATGTTCCAGAGAAAAGTGATCTTGTGGGTAAGTGCACCTCATATTTAGTCATTTATCTGTGAGTGATGTGTGTAAAACAACTTGATAGCTATTACAAGATCCTTTACAAAGCATTTAATGGTTGCTTTGCAGCCCTGAGCAGCCGGAAATGTCAATGTGAGTTAGCTGAGTGATTTAGGGTTTGGACTCTTGAATGCCTGAGGTGGACGCGCCTTAAACCTTTGCTTCAACCCCTGTTATTTTTGTTGGGTTTTTTTTATGCTAGCTGCTCGTTTCCCCCTGTCTGTTCACATGTCTGACATTCTTTTTCTGTTGAAGAGTAGCTCAGTGTGGCATGGTTTATGTAGAATAACATGGTGGGTGACAAGGAGAGGTTACACAGTGTAAAGGAATATTGTTTGGCTATTTAAAAAGATGGACTTCAATGACCTCATTCTGTTTTTCGAATTTACATCCAACACATGTGCTATGATAGTGTAAGTAAGATTCATGAATGCAAGTTAAGGACTTTGTGGACATACTATATGTGTGTGTCTGCTGGTTTCACAGGCCCAGAGGTGCCACTGTCACGAGAGGAAGAAGTCGACTTGACCCTGCAAAAGAATGACAGTGGTGTTGAGTCTGCTCTGCTCTATGCTAAGGCCTGGTCCAAATACATTAAAGACCTTCTGAGCTGGATGGAAAAGCGACTGGCCTTGGGTAAGACATTCACACTTCCGATATTATACAGCAACAAACACTGGTTTAATGCAAGAGTAATTTTAGAGGAAACAATCTATCAATTAATGTTTGACATACTTAACATGACACTTTAACTGGAGGTAACATACAGAAACTTGACTTGGGTGTCTCAAAGCCTGGCTTATATATTTAAAGAAGAATTTATTGAGCCTGACTGAAAATAGAACTCAAGGCCTGTATTCAAGATTATCTTCACATCACTAATTAGCATAGTGTGAAAATGATTCATAATAATAGCTTTTATGGTTATGTTGTTGCTTAATAATCTTAACAAGCAAACATATCTATTCAGCTAGAAATGCATTTATTTTTACAATTTTATTCTCAAAAAAGTTCCACTGTGACCTAAAACTTCAGAA
This sequence comes from Pseudomugil tenellus, assembly GCA_037177515.1. Classification (NCBI taxonomy): domain Eukaryota; kingdom Metazoa; phylum Chordata; class Actinopteri; order Atheriniformes; family Pseudomugilidae; genus Pseudomugil; species Pseudomugil tenellus. The sequence continues at coordinate 20,429,416 of JBAMHX010000009.1, read as the reverse complement.
TTCTGTGTGTTAGGTGTTAGTATTCTGCCATTATACAAAACTGCGTGCACAGAAACAATGGTACCTAATTATTTTTACTGTAAACTTAAATGATCAACTTCTGTTTCAGATATTGAGTATGCTAAAGGCTATGCTAAAATGGCCGAGTCTGCAAAGGCACTTGTCAGTCAACAGGTAACAAAAGAAATTTACTCCTGAGTCATGTAGAATTGCTATTCCCATCTACAAAATATGAATAAAATATCATAACTTTTATAAACACCAATTTCTTCATATTTTTTCAAGGTCTACATGCCATTCAGTGACATCTACATTTCCTCTTTCAAGAACGACGTAGATTATAACCAGCTGATTATTCAAGCTGCAGTGGCTCTTCAAAGCAATAAATTCATACAGGTAAGTGAGACAAGAAGGGTTACACTCCAGCTATCGGCTTTGTTACTCTATTATGCTTAAAAACACAACTTAAAAGAATCTTTTCCTGAGTTCACTTGAGCAATCTATGATAGTACTGTTTCACATAAGGATTGTGTCCTGAATACGCATAATCTTTATGACAGCAAACAGTTATTGTTAATTTTCATCCCAGTTATCACTTTTGAGAATCAAATGAGCCTGTATTTGTTACATAAAAGCCTACAGTAGACAGTCGATTTCTGTATGAGTATCAGCCCATCTAGACACAGTTACCACCCAATTGTTCTTGATTCTCTTTTATGTAAAGCTTTTGGGATTTAACTGTGTGTACAAAAATAAGGGAGAGAAAAAGATAATTGTTTTGAAAAGCCTTAATGTGATTGTTGATTCTGTTCTCAGCCTCTTCTGGCTCGTAAGAATGAACTGGACAAGTTGAGGAAAGAAATCAAGGAGCAGTGGCAGAAGGAGCAAAAGAAAATGGTTTGTGAAGACTATATGTCTTTATATATTTAACATGATTATCATTTACTGTGTTACTATTGATTTTCTTCTTTTGCATCTCAAACCAGTCAGCATTCCACAGTGAATGCTGCAGTGTTATCCACACACCAGAAAATATCAGATACATAACAAATGAAGCACATTGTAGACAGCAACAATACAATCATGACAAAGAATTTTACCAAAGCACAGCTACATTAATTTTCATGAGCAGTGATACATTGTGTAAGAATCTGAGTTTTGTCTCATAATAAATCATTCCAGATTTTCTGCTTAGCAACAAAATGTTCCCTCTAGTACCCTGTAGTTGGTATCATTGCATTAATGTCACAATTTCTCAAACTTAACTGTTACACATTGCAAGGTTGATCATTTAAGAAGACATGTTTGATTGTATCCATGGTAACAGTTGCACACATTATCACATTGAATTGGATGTGTTATATGGACAATTTGTGTGGTTTTGGCAGCAAGAGGCAGACGCAACTTTGCGGAAGGCAAGAGCACTGAAGGCTCAGAGGAAAGAGGAGTACCAAAAGGCCCAGTCATCCACAAACCGCTCCCAGGAGGAGCAGTCTAACGCTGGAAACAAACAGTTGGATAAGAAGAAGAAGATTGAAGAGGATGCTCTGCAGAAGGTGGGCATGAAAAGCAAAACAAATAAAGAAAAAACAATGAAGTCTAACTATAAGCAATTTTCACACCTTTACACTGTTCTCTGTGCATTATTTTGGACAGGCTGAGGAGGCTAAGGACCAGTACCAAAGCTGCATGGCTGACGCAGGCGTCAGAAGAATGGATCTGGCTAATGCAAAGAGCACTATCCTCACACAGATCCGGGAGATGATCTTCCAGTGTGATCTCACCCTCAAAGCAGTAAGAAACAGTATTTATTTTTTAACAATAAACAACTTGTTTGTATAACTTATTGCTTACATCAATCAAAACAAAATGAGGACTGAAAACCCAGTGAAGTTTTAGACAGATAGGCTTTTAATTTTCCACTCCAGGCAGAAACATCTTCACATTTGTTATAAGTTATCTTTTGTGTGCTACCAAACTGAGGTGTTTGTACTTCCTGGCTTGTTCTGCTGTGAATGTGTGAGCTTCCATTGATGCTGAGGGACGTCCTGAGAATTAAGAAACAACTGCTGGTAGTTGTGCTTTTCTTTTAAAAATCTTGCCAAATAGGTCTTGACTCACATATCATGAGAATTCTTGTGGCTTTTTTTTTATGTAGTCAGTGGTCTGCAGAGTTTTTTGGTTTAACTTGATTGGAATCTCAACCAAGCTGATGTTGTTTTGACCCCCCCTTATGCTGCTAAAACTGTTTTGACCTATCAGAACATTAGCACAGGATTCTGCAGGCAGCAGAGCCTTTGAGTCTCTGTGTTGCAGGTTTGAGCCTCTGGTGTGTTGTCACTTTTTTTTTTCTTTTTTCTTTTTTTTTTTTGCATTTGCATATGCAGTTTTGCATTATTTTTGTTTTCCCTAAAGCATTGTGAAACCATGGCAGAGGATGTGTTCTTGGCCTGCAACAATTTGTATCAAAATAACCTACCTTCACATAAATGGCTGGACTGGATGATATGGGGAGAGGGTTGTGATATTACGACAAATTTTTATCCAGATCAAAAACAGGTGTTAAACAGCAACATATTTATTATAGCTTTTGGTCAGAAATACCAGCTATGGCTTCAAAGCTGTCCTGTGGCAAGACACAATATAGGCACTGGTACTAAAGGCTTGCTCTGAGGGTGAGCTGGTGGCAGAAATACACAAATACACGCAGCTGATTGCCAGATGCACTCCACACACATTTATTATAATCTGCTGCTTTGAGTTGCATTTAAAGACCGTTTCATGTGCAATTAATGCTGTGTGTGATTAATTAAGCAAAAAATTATTTTTAAAAAAATGTTTTCCATTAAAACAATACTTGTTCATATTTTTACTCCTCTGTATATAAATAGATTCCATGGATTCTATTTGCAGTCCACAATAAATGCAGATATTTCTACCTACCTACTTATTTAGAATTTCTTCCAGTGCTTATTTGTGTCTTTTACTCACTCACATGGTGGATCGTTTTTGTCCTTCTCACTCTTCTTTTTTTTTTTTCCATCCAAGGCAACAGTCAACTGGTTTCAGATGCAACAGTCACAAACCGTGTTGCTCCCCGCCCACTACCAGGCCCTGACTGAGAATGCTAAGTTGTATGAACCTGGACAATGCTATGCTGAGTTTGTCCAGAACCTGCCCAAAAATCTGCCGAAGGAGCATCTTCAGTCTGACTCCATCTCTGACAATTCCAGGTAATGACACAGCAGAACTCTCACATTTTAAAAACACCCTCTGAATTTATATTCAGCGCGGGTTTTCACTAAAAATGACTTTAACTTTTGCTAGAATGGAGGGTCCCTGATTCAGACTGATCATCAAGATTGTTGAGCAGCCTGCAAATATGTGTGTTTGTGTGCCAGTGTGGACTGAATATAGCTGTTATGTGTCATCGTGTTTTTGCAGCGGTTTTGTAATTTGACTTTCTTTTGGATTGTATTTTGAAATGTCTTTAAGTCTTTCCCAGCCATTTTTAACCCCTTCAGACCTGAATTTTTTCTCTGGGCAAAAAATATTTTGTCCATTGCTGACAAGACTCAATCACAGGACATATTTATTGGTCCAAACCAATAAAAAAAAAAAAAAAAGTCCATTCAAATGGACGCAGGGGCTGAAAGGGTTAAGTTTCTTAGTTCTTCTTTCGACAAAGATGACTATGAGTCAGTAAGCGGAAAAGAGTCCGAATCAAGCAGAGACAGTGCATGTCGAATTTGTTGTCCTTCCTCAGGAAATATCTGTGTACGCAGGCTGAATGCAGCTGGGAAGATTACAAGCGTGACAGTTTGGCTCTGGTTCGGAGCTGCCCCCTTGTATTCAACTTAGGTTGTCAAAGCAAGAAAAAAACAGTTTCCACACGCATTTACTCTTTTACAAGAGGAAATCTTTACCTTAGCTTAATAATACTGGGGTAACAGTAATGATATTGGAGTAATTGTAGTAATTTTAGATGCAGTAAGAATTACGCTTTAATTAATGTAAAAAGATGAGACAGGACTTATTTCTGTCTCTAATCCAGCTCTATTCTTTCAGTTCTGGTCAGTAGCACAGCAGTTTATTGAAGAAGACGTGACAGATAATAAACTAGGTTAATATTATTGTTAGTTATACAATGACTGGTGAGAATACTAATTCCAATTACCTTGAATTATTTTTGTATATAAGCATGCATAGTTCTGCAAATCACTGTTATATCACTCCGCTATAGGTGTCACCATAGTAATGAGTTAATTAACTGGTTTAGATCAGCTGGCCTTTGACAGGTGAATGAGAGAAACGGGTGTATCATGGATTTTGAAGTGAAGTTCAATATTTTTGGCCAAAACATTTAATGAATTGAAAGAGGATGAGAGCAAATGAGAAGAGTGAGAAAAGCAAAGACACAAGTGTTAACATCAGAAGATGTAAACAAGATTAAAGATGAGAAAGAAGAAGAGAACACCAAAAAAATCACAATTTTAAGGGACTTTTTAAAAGAGAGAGGAAGAAATGCAAAATTGTATTTATTAGCAGCTGAACTAAACAGCATTTTGCGTGTTGTGGTACTCTAGACTCTGTGTTGTGCATCGTTGTTCAATCCACATTTATAAGCTGGAAATACCTGGTGAAAAATGGGCAAAAAATGTATATCATAAAACTAGGGATGTCCGATATCAACCAACAAAAAGACATAACCTCACTTTGAACCAAATTGGATGTCTGCAAACACTTTGAAATAATTGCAATTCCAATACCAATATTGTTATATTGGTATTCTGATAATATCGGACATCTCTTCATAAAACTGCTTTTGACACGGACAGAACAGAGTCAGGTGGAAATGTATACAATTAAAGTTATGCTGAACTTAATTACTAAAACTATTTATTTTCCTACTCTTTATTTATAATGTTTACCATTTAACGCTATTTCATCAGGTTTGTGTTCAGCAAAAGGTCAGTGGGCAGCACCCACTCCTCCCATGGCAACCTGTCTCAGGCATCCATCACCTCCTGCGATGTGCTGAGTGGAGATGAAGCGGATAACGTTCTAGTTCGACCTGCAAGGATCAGTGAAAGAAGGTCCAACAGCAGCACAGACATACCAGGTATTTTTATGTTTATGTTGTTTTTGTATAAATCCAACACCGTTGTTGGAGTTTGTACAGCTCACGGCAGTATGGGAGTTTGACCAGCCTGCACACATGTATGCATCTTTGTGAGCCCCCCAGGGATTTACCCTATTCTGTGAGTCATGGGAATGTTTTTAAGAGCCAAGCAGCAGTTTTGTGTTGTTTAATCATCATAAGTCTGGAATACGTGTGACTGCTTGTTTCTGTAAATCACTTAAAATGTTACCAAATAAACGGCTGTCATTTAGCTGTTTGGTTTGAGATCGGTGGTCTGCATGTGTTTTGCAGCATTAAAGGGTCAGGTACCACTGAGAGCCTGGGCGTCCAGTAGTCAGGGTGGGATGTGCAGTGACTCAGAGAGTGCTGGAGGCAGCAGTGAATCCAGGTCCATGGACTCCCCCACTGCCAGCCCAGGTATGAAGATTTTACTTTGAACCTTGCAATTTTTATTTACATAGAAAAATATGAAATACTTGAGCAAGAGAAGATGAAACATTTGTGAAGAGGAGAGAAATAATCCATATTGCAAAACCTTCCTAAATATCAGCTAGCAACAGCGAGAAGAGTTTAAGAGCAGCTCATATATTGCTGTCTGACTTCCTGAATGTACATTGTAAACTCACACACACATGCACACAAACACATCACATCTAAGAACACTTCCATCTTAAGTTGAGCCTCCTTGCTCTTCGTTTCTAAGTTATAGTCAATCTACATGTACATCGGTAGAGCACTTTTTTTTTCTTTCTTTTTTTTAAAAAAATCTTATTTTTATCCCAGTTTGAGAAAAAAATGTCCATTTTAATTTTGTCCCTTAACATTGGTAATTTAAAATTTATTTGCACAGGTGACTTTAAGCGAAGACTCCCTAGAACTCCTTCCACTGGGACCATGTCTTCTGCTGATGACCTGGATGACAGGGAGCCTTCCCCCTCAGAAAATGGTGAGATGTTATTCCTTTTTGTGTTTAGGAATGCATTCCGTGTGCACTTTTCTGCACAGGCGGATGTATTATGACATGTTTGTTCATTTTAACCTGTTGTCTTACATGTAGAACGTTATAGTATGTCAGTGAAAGGAGGCTGATATAAACATTGAGTGGAAACATTGCGTAATTATCTGTAATGTATAGTACAAAGTGCTTTTACACTCAGTAGGGCAGTGCAGATCCAGGCCATGTTAGTTTTAGCGTAGGGTTTCAGTATAGACTTCCTGTGTCTGTGTAGATGTCGCACAGCCTGTCTGGTTTTTTCCATATCAACTGAAAAACCTTATCAGCTCTCAACTCTATTTTACTTTCTTTGATTTAGGTATTTTCTTTTACAAATCACATCGGAGGATTAAATAAAGGAGAGAAAGATAGTTTATTATTTAGTTTTCTATTTTATCTAACAAGTCTTATTATGGTTTAGTTTTTTGCTGTTGTGAGCCAAAATGATTTCTACTTGAAATAACACAACATAATGTATTTTATTACCTTACCGTTATTACTTTATTACCTCATAAGCTCCTCTGATTTTCAGATTTGGCAGAGTTGGCCATGGAGACAGCGAGTTCTCCCGGTCCATTCCGAAATACTCAGATGTCCAAAGCTGCTCAAACCCATAAGCTAAGAAAACTGCGAGCTCCATCTAAGTGCCGAGAATGTGACAGTCTGGTCGTTTTCCATGGTGCTGAATGTGAAGAGGTAAAGACCACCATACACTGTGTCACTAACAGTGGAAATGCTGATGAAGAACCAATGTGCAAGCACCAAATTTCATGTTTTCATTTGCCAGTGCTACTTGGCCTGCCATAAGAAGTGCCTGGAGACGCTTGCTATCCAATGTGGCCACAAAAAGCTACAAGGCAGGCTACAGCTATTTGGTATCGAATTTTCCCAAGCAGCAAAGAACAGCTCAGATGGCATTCCTTTTATAATCAAAAAGTGCACATCAGAGATTGAGAGTCGAGCTCTTAACATCAAGGCAAGTCGATGCATTTTCTCACTCTTGTATCCATTGAGTTGTTTACTGTGATCATGTGACATCTTGATTAAATGCTTTAGTTTCAATTACATGTCAAAGCCTTGCTGTTACTGCGATGTGCAGGTCTGAGTTTATGTTTTACTTTCATAGGGTATTTATCGTGTGAACGGTGCCAAGTCGCGTGTTGAGAAACTGTGTCAAGCCTTTGAAAATGGGAAAGATTTGGTTGAGCTGTCTGAACTTTCACCCCATGACATTAGCAACGTCCTTAAACTCTACCTGAGACAGGTGGGTCTAAAATATTTACTGGCTGAGTTGAAGGTTTTTGAAACTGAATGTGTCACTTCAGGGTGAAGGTTGATAAATATGTTATTGCATGCATGTACTTTATGTTTACGTTTGTCTTTTATTTTGTCTGTTATTCATTTGAGTTATATTAATTATTTTATTCATTCTGTTATTTATTTGAACAGTTACCAGAGCCAGTGATTCTGTATCGATTCTACAATGACTTAATCGGCTTGGCTAAAGAGTACAAGAGAGTCACAGTGGAGGAGGCTGATCAGTCTAAAAACACCCAGCACAGAGAGAAAAGTGGACCAAATGTTCAGCTGAACAGAGTCATTTTGAAGATCAGAGATCTACTCCGTCATCTGCCCACAGCCAACTACAAGACTCTACGCTACCTTATCGCACATTTAAACAGGTTAGGTTTGTAAGCGAAGCCCAGAAATATGCCATCATTAAAATCTCTACATGTTCCTCTTTTTTTATTTACCAATACACTGATATGAAATTGTCCTCGGAACAAAAATAAACCAAAAGAACACGAGAAGCCATATATGACAGCATGACAACATTTTAAAGATGTTCTTTTAGTCAAATGTCTTTTTTTAGGTTCTTCATGTTCTGTTTCCAACTCTGGAAATTTCAAGTATTTGGTGCTCATATTCATATTAAAGTAGACTGCTAAAGTAGCATCCTAAATGTTCTCAATCACTGTAACTCTACTTCTCACAGAGTCACTGAACAGGCCGAGGAAAACAAGATGACGGCGAGTAACTTGGGCATTATCTTTGGCCCAACGCTGGTGAAGCCACGGCAGATTGACGCAGAAGTGTCGCTGTCCTCCGTGGTGGACTATCCTTTCCAGGCTCTGATGGTGGAGCTGCTTGTCCAACATTTCCAGACCATCTTCGACGCATCCTCCCCGTCTGGTTCTAAACACACCACCGCTGGTCAGGCATCACCCAAACTTACCCAGCAAGAGAAGATGCGGCAACTCAGCAGGCACTCGACCTCCCTAATGGACATAAAGGAGGTGAGGAGGAGCTGAACATTTAACATAGATTCCTACTTTGTATTATGATGCTTAAATGTATTATAATTCCATTTACAGTTATGAACAGATTGTGAGGAGCACCTGACTGTTAACAATTACTCACATTGTAAAGAACTAAACAAATCAGTGACTTCACAGCTACTTTTACCAGCAATGAATTCAGTTCAGCTTCATTTGTACAACACAACTTCTCAACAAAGTCCGCTCAGAGCACTTTACAGACACATCAGTTCAAACCAAGTGTAAAAAATCCAGTTCTTAGTGCAATAAAGTTGATTCTTCTGAGAAATAATATACTTTATACCTCATATATTTAATTTTGCCTCTTTGGCATTACTGCAATCTTTTAAGAACACTCAGAGTATCCTGTCTGCAACCCACTGGAATGACAATGGGTTCATCTCCTTTAACTTTTCAAACCCTTCGGCAGTTTTCACCGCTGTCGTTTGCTTGCTGTGACTTACACGTTGATACAGTTTACAATGATTAATACTCAGAGGCTAATTTTATTACTTTTTTCATCAGACTGCCAAAGTGTACAAAAGGTACTCATCGGTAATCCCATCTTCTCACATCCTGGATGAAGTTGAGAAGGTCCAGTCAGGAAAAGACAGAACGGAGGTCTCAGCTTTGGATCGACTCAATGGAATCCAGACCAGTGGCAGGGGAGAGGTCCGGAGGACAACCCAGGCGTGCGACAGTCCCACCACCACCATGTCCTCCACCATCTCTATGACACCAAAGGTCCAGCTACGCACCCAGCGTATCAGGCAAGTGTCCCGGCCAATCAGCATGCCACTGGAACGTCTGCCTGCCCCAGCCCAGATCAGCAGCCGGAATATTAGAGACAGTTCGGATAATGTTGATGCAAGCTCTGACACCGCCAGTGACACAATACAGGAGATACCAGAGCCTGATAAGCCTCGCCAAAGCGGTTCGTCCAGGGTGAGCACGTATTACATCACTCCTTTTATAGATACTCAGACTATGCAACGGAAAACATGGGACAGAAAGTATAAGCACTATGATGTTACTCCAAGAACTGCTATGATAGTTGCCAACCTACCGCCTGCCACTTCTGGATTGCAACCCTTGAAGGCAATGGTGCCCATCACCGCCAGCCCAACGGCAACCACTTCGTCTGTGGATCCTACTACAACTAGTGTGAACACAGTACTCTCCAAAAACTCCCCCACAGTGTCAGTTAAACCTGTTTGGAGTTTTAAAAGGGAAAAAAGCCCAGAAAATTCAGTGAGTGAGTCTAGCAGCTCACCAAACGTTTCACTTAAACTCAGGGCGCCGCGAACTCTTCAGCCTCCTCCTGAAACATTCTACAAACCCCCCGTTTCCATTTCCAGCAGAGCAAGGACACTTCCAAACTGGACTACCACTATAACCACCACCTCCACCAACTTATCACTTGCCCAGCCTGCACAAGAAGCCCCCCAATCCCCTGCCCTTCCAAGCCCCACAAAGGCAGAGCTCCAGACACAGGACTCCACAGACAGTGCCATCGATCCTGGGGTCTCCAGCTCCACCACCCTTTCACCTCCCCAGTCTCCACCCCTCAGCAGCCCAGACAGCCTCAGCCCTAGTGAAACTAAACCCATCTACCAAAGACTGCGACCTCGAAGGACGCAAGAGCTTGAACATAGAGAAGCTCATTTTGTCTGACACCAAATAAACACGTTGTATCTGTATATAAATATATATATGTGCATATATGTTTTATGAGCAAGCAGAATAGGAGAATACGTGCATGTGAAAATAAACCATAAAAGTGTTAAACATACTAATATATTCTATTTTACATCTTTTAGACAGTGCCAGTGGTTGGTACCGGCATGATGCCAATGTGAATCTTTATTGTCATGTTTAAACAGTTTCAACAGTTCAGTTTGATTTGCTATGAAATGATATTTCCCACAATGCACTTAAAGCAGATTTCAATTCTAATGCTCCCTTTTATTTAGAAATTTAATGATGTGTTACAGTAGGACAACGAGGAAGTGTCATCAACACGATGTTCTTAATGAAAAAGAATTGAAGTTTTTTTTTACTTAAATATGTCCATTTTAAAGATTGGTACATTTTTTTCTCAGTTTGTAAGCATTACAGTATGTATCTGTTTACGTTTTTAAATATTTATTCTTACATACTCGATGTTACAATACTTTTGGCTCGCTGCAGAATTGTGACTTCATGGGAGGATACATGACATGCAACAGATCTTAATGTAAATTAAAAGAATTAAAACTGTCCTTTCTGTTCTGATTTTTCTTTACATTTCTTATGTATTTATTTCTATTTACTGTTTATTATCTATATAAACTGTGAAATTTTATTCATCATCGAACAGACATGTCTCAGATGTATGTAATTTGTTTTATCTCCATGTTTAGGTGTATATTTCAGTCTCGGATCCTGTGAGATTGCTTTATTTTGTGATGAGTTAAACCTTGAATTGGTTTCAGTTTTCAGAGTAAGCTCTGTGTTGCAGGCTCAGGTGCTTTTAATGTGCTACTATGGAGCCTTCACACACTCCTCACCTAATTGCTCATGTCACCTGCGCAACCTCACTGAGCTGCTCAGACGTCTCGGGCATTTGCGCTGCAAAACATGAAACAAACCTCTTCATCCTCGAGTCCTCACAGCTCCTGCGCGTCTTAAGTCCAAATTCTGATTTATTTCATAAGTGCCTCGCTGAGAGACTTGCCTTCAGAGTGACGCGCAGTCAGTCACAGTGCAGGTAAACCTCGCTCACACATCTTTTGACAAACACATTGGTTGCTGCTGTGGTGAAGCCCACCTCCAGCGTTTATCTTCATCAGGATCCCACCTTTCTCCATCTACAGATATCTGACTAATTCTGCCTCAAAATGGATGACTGTTGTCTTTTTTCTGCCTGCCCATGTTGAGCTGGGAGATTAGAGCAATCAGATTAGGAGTGCTGCTGACCTGCAGGGAGAGAAAGAGAGAGAGGGAGTAGCCGAAGTGTTCTGAAGCTCTTCCCTTCTCTGCTTAATGTTCCCCGTTACTTCAGCTTTTTGGTGAACCTGATTCTTTAGATGCTCAACTTTATCACCGTTTGGTAAAAAGGTAAGCTTCAGAATTAAGTTATTCTTCCTTTTAATAGGTAATTATGTAGTTGTCATGGTTATAATGTGACAGTAACTGGGAGAATTTTTTTAAAGGGTTTTCACTGCTACCGCTAGTTATATAGGCTATTTTATAATACTCTTTCATAATGCAACATGTTTACCACAAAATGACTATATTAATTCTGCCAAGCGTACGCAAGGACGTCCAGTTTTGTGAAATTTTATGTTTGAGTAAGAAAGAAAGCAGACATAATGATAGCCTCTGCTCTCCTGTTTTAGTCCAGCAGTTGCTCTTTTGTTTTGCTCGGCAAGTGTTTGTGTCCCTCCATCCTCATTCTGGCAGTTTGTTGTAATCCATTGGCCATGTCACAAAGAACAAATTACTCCTCATTTTCAGCGCTCGCTGTTGCTCCATCTACATGTCACTTGTACTTGTTTTTGACTTTTTCCACTTCTGTATCTCCAAAATTAATCTTTTTTTTTTTTGTATAAATCAGTTTCACAGAGCCGCTACAGATTGTGTTTGTCCATCATGTTCTTTGGGATCATGTGCGTACACATTTGATTTACTGCTTAAAGATGAACATTTGAGTTTAGTAGGGTCTTCATAGATCCAAACAATAAATTAACTTGTTTTTATACATTGCACAGGAGCTCAGTTATAGGATAGACACTACAATAAAAGTAGTCTGAAGGATGTTCATTGAAAAGTTTGACCCAAAGCGATGGCACACTAAAATCTGACTTTGTATCAAAGCCCTATTTGGTCAATACTCAGTCAAAATCAAACCCAAAGAAAGTTAAAAGTTAGAGTAAAATAAGTAAAAAAGTCTACATGCTTTTATTCTTCTGTTTCAATGACATGATGAACTCATTTGTGTTGACAAATTGCTTATAAAACAGATCAATGTGATTTGGGTGGAGCATGTTTCATAGCAAATGTGTGACTGAAGGCTTTATAGGATACTTAGTGTGTATAATATTAAACCTAGTTACTTACAGCCAACACAGCTATATCATCTATAATCAAACTGATTTTTCTAGTTTTTTTTGGTGTATCATGATCCCTTTTAGACTTTGGAAATGGCGCTAATAATTTTTTTATGTTAGAAGGAATAGGGCAAAATAAAAATTGTTTATAGAGTCTAATGGCGTAAGTATTGTGCTTATTTAGCATTATGTACAACTAATTTCTTTTTTACTTTTACTTATTAATAATGCATATTTGATTGATTTACTTATTCATTTGTTAAAATGATAGAAGATGGAGAAAATAGACATGGACATAGTGATGTTTGGTGTGTGTATGTAAATATGTTGCATATAAACTCCATGTATCATTTAGACAGAAAAGGAAAGTATTCTTTGAGTATTGCAGCTCACAAACAATCTAAGCTGCTGCTTTGGTAGAGTAGTTACACCAAAACATGTTGAAAACACACCAGCCAATGGGAAACTGCATCACTACAAGCTGTGCAGCCTTTGTATTTCAACACCGGTGTTTGTGTTTGTATGAGCTGGAAGGTTTGTCCAGTCAAAACAAACCAGTGTTGGATATTTTAAGATCAGTCCAAAATCTCATCTCCGCAGTAGTCTCACAATAAGGCAAGTCCAGATCCCAATTATCCCGGGCCTGTGTGGTCAGCAGTGCTGGACAGCTGACTGTTTCATTAATGTCAGGAGACCTGATTAACCCAAAGTTGATCTATTACATTACAGTTATTTAGCAGACGCTTTTCTCCACAGCGACTTACATCTGAGAATAAGAACAACACAAGCACAAAAATCAGTAGAGGACATCATATACAAGTGCAGTCGAACTGCTTTAGTCTAGTTGGGCACACATGTTGCCTGCAGTGCTATAGGCACATATTTTTGTTCCCAGTGTCATTAGAACTGAGTTTTTGCAAAGAACTAGAACAAATTTCCCAAGTGAGTATAATTTTTATTTATTGCAACTAACTGCAGAAATGTTCCTTAAAGAGCTGCGTCTTTAGCCTGCTTTTGAAAGTAGATAAGGACTCTGCAGAGCGAACAGAG
>JBAMHX010000009.1:20398427-20411559 GCA_037177515.1 Pseudomugil tenellus | reverse complement strand
TATATTATCAATACTTTGCATATCATGTTTAGATTTTTTTTAGACTCTTAAGTTTTCAGCTTAAATTTCAGATATTGCCCTGCTTTTTTTTTTTTATTCCCAGAGGTTCAAGTCAGGCAGCATGCTAGGCCAGCTCTTCGTCTTTACCTTTCTTTTCTATGGAAGTTTTTGTTTGGAATATGCTGTAATACTCATTCTTGGCTAAGCCGTTGGCGACTGCGAGTAGATATGTAGTTTCTATCTGGAGTCATCCATGATGTCATCCATGAATGTTTCAGTTTCACTGCCTATGCTGTATCATCATACCTCTGTGTTGAAGTGAGTATGATTTACTGTGGAGGTCCTTGCTAAACTCATTCCATTAAAGCTGAAGGAAGTGTGAGTCAATCAGACTGATCGGCTTATCTCACCCAATAATCCATCCATCCATTTTCTATACTTGCTTATTCCCTTCCAATGGTTGCTGGAGGGCAGGAGCCTATCCCAGCATCCTCTGGTGAGAGGCGAGACACACCTTGGACAGGTTACCAGTTTAACCAAACAGCATCCTGTGGTATCCACAAGGTTTAGTTTTTTTTCTTGCTGTCTTGTTCTCAAGGTTTTGGTTTTTGTATTCAAGTCATGTTTATTTCTGGTTTCCCTTTTTATTTTGTATTTTTTCCTATTCTGTATTTTGTTTTGCTTTATGCTTCCTGTTTAATTTATTTCAGCTGTTTCTTGTTTGAGTTCCTCAGTGTATTTATACCTCTCAGTTTCAGGTCCTTATCCCCAGTTTAAAGGTCAAATCAGGTCATGTTTTGTTACTCAGATTATACCTCATAGTCTCATTAGTGAAACCTTACTGCCATCATGCCTCCTGTCTTGTTCAGACTAAACTAAGGTTTCCTCAACCACTGCTGCACTACGACAATTTCTTTGTTTTTTAAAGGAAAGTTTAATCATCCGGTTTTCTGCTGAAGGGAAAAGCCCCCCCCCCCCCAACTCTGAGACTTGATGCTACACAGTGTCCTTTAAATTATCTGAGCTGTCACAGAATCCCTGACTTCCACTGATAACCCCTATATAGAGTCTGGAAAATCACTTCAAGATGTTTTCCTGTGACTGTCTTTCTTTAGACTTCCAAAAGGGGATAATGTATCAGCTTTGAAACTTTTAACATTTTAAGTGATCTTTTAAGTGTTTTTGGACAGTTTACTAACTATTTTTTATCATTCATTTAATGTTTTTTATTTACTATTTGATGCCCAAATGCTTCTTTAATTTTAGTGAATGTGCAGGAGAATTCCAGAAAATTTCAGTTGTGATCTCATTAGTTTACTAATTAAATTTGAAGCCCATTATTGCACTGACCTTTGCCTTAACAACTTTTCTCCCCTCTGTGTACTCTTGACTCCCTTTTCTTCTCAACACCCTCCCTTCCTATTCCCTCGCTTTTCTCTTCCATTCCTCATCAGACTGCCTCCCTCCTTTCTTCATTCATTGAAATGTAGGCAAAAGGAATGCAAGAGGAAGGATATCTCATGCGTGTGTTTGTCTTGGCACTTAAAATTTCCTTTCTCTCAGCACTTTGCCATGACCATGGATTTTCAAACACCTTCTGCTAATGGTTTTCCAAGAAGATCAAGTCACTTTGGGAGTTTAATGATGATCTCAAGTTTGAGACAGGTTCAACAATGTGCATCTGATTTTTTTTCTTAACTTGTAATGATTGCATCTTTAACCTGATGTGCATTAAAGATTAACTAAATAGATCATGTTACATAGTTGGGTGCTAAATGTAATTCCCGTGAAGTCTTAGTAAGAGACGGCAAAAAGTAGCAACAAACACTTCTTGGAAATTTCCAACACTAACAGAATTGTTGTCCAACTGGTTTCTTGCTACACATGAATGTGTTGATCTTTGTAAGCGTATCATGGGACAGGACTTAAAAAGTGCACAGATGAGTTTGACATAAAAGAACAAAGGAATACTTGTGTTAAAATATCATTTTTTATCTGTATTCATCTCATTTAACTTTGTATGAATATTTTCCTCCAATGCATCTTGTGATTCTGTATCCGCAGATGCCCCAGGTTCTGGACAGCAGATCACAGGGCATCGACCTGCATTTCTGGGGTCGAGTTCTAAAGGCTACATCGCAGAAGGTCCAAAGTGTAAGTGCTCACAAAAGCATCGATCCCCTCGACTCCTGCGCCTCTGCTTTCCCTCTTCTTCTTGTCAGTCCTGCAGGATCAGAGGCACTAGTATTTTTAGTCATCCAGGAAACTTGCCTTTTTCTGCTACTCCCTGTTGGAGAATTGGTCACAAAAGAGGCTGAGTGATGGTCTTAGCAATGTGGGAGTTACACATGTGTCTGGTACTAATGTAAAAATTGTTCTACATGAGTCCTGGTATGTCTCCGTCATTTCACATGTGGAGTAATGCATCTACATTTATTATTGAAAAATACATGTAAACTGGAAATAACAATGGAATGAGATAAAAATTAAATCTAACTGAACAGACTGTAGTATTAGAAGAGTTATTGAATAGGCTACATGCTACATGTGTGTGCTACATGTGTGTGGTATGATTGTGCTACATGCTACATATGTGTGTTACATGCTACATGTGTGTGCCACATGCTACATGTGTGTGTCACATGCTACATGTGTGTGCCACATGCTACATGTTTGTGGTATGAGTGTGCTACATGTGTGTGGTATGAGTGTGCTACATGTGTGTGGTATGAGTGTGCTACATGTGTGTGGTATGAGTGTGCTACATGTGTGTGGTATGAGTGTGCTACATGTGTGTGCTACATGTTATATGTGTGTGCCACATGCTACATGTGAGTGCTACATGTGAGTGCCACGTGATACATGTGTTCCACATGCTACATGTGTGTGGTATGAGTGTGCTACATGCTATGTGTGTGTGCCATGGCTACATGTGCTACATGCTACATGTGTGTACTACATGCTACATGTGTTTGTCATATGCTGTATGCTACATATGTGTGCTACATCTGTGTGCCACATGCTATATGGTATATATCTGCGCTACATGTATGTGCCACATACTACATATGTGTGCTACATGTGTGTGCCAAATGCTATATGCTACATGTGTTCGCTACATGCCACATGTGTTTGTCACATGCTATATGCTACATATGTGTGCTACATGTGTGTGCCAAATGCTATATGCTACATGTGTGTGATACATGCCACATGTGTGAGCCACATGCTATATGCTACATGTGTGTGCTACATGCCATGAAATTAAATTAGTAGCAACAGGAGCCTTAGCAGAATAAAATTTCCCTATATATCACCTGTTCTGATGGTCAGTATACCTACAAAATCTACCACTAGCTAAAAACAAAGGTAGACATTATGGCTACAGGAAGGTTTTGCGTACAGCTCAGCTGTTCAAAAGAAGAACATCAACATCAAGCCAGGAACATTGTTTTATTTCTGAACTTCTGCAGTTCTGTGTCTATGCTTAGTTACAAACGTTGCTGTGAAGACAGTTGTCATCACTGTGGAAACAACTAATTTTCCTTCAGGATTTTCCTCCATTAAATCAGGCTTTACAACACCTTCAGGGATGGTGCTGTGGTACCTGTATTTGAAGAATTCCATCTTTCTGAAGGAACCTGCGACTAGCCAAATTCTAGCATCAGATTTCCTAAAGCTTATAAATTCAGCAAAGAATTCAAGATGCCTTTCAGTTCACTCAAATTCCAATACCCTGGGAGGTTTTCCTACCCTACCTTTAATGCATTTGTGTTCATGAACACATGTACACACTAACACACACGAGTGCCTGTGACAAGATGTGTGCTTCAGCACGTTCACTGTACGTCCCAGGGGGCGTGTATCCCATCATCACCTTGGTAGGGGATAACAGAGAAAAAGAGAGGTGGGAGGCATACAGAGAAAGAAGAAGGAGCGGAAAAAGGGACATTCCTTTGAGGTGACACATCCTGTAGGTGGGACTTTTCTGTAGCTGTGGTGACAGGAAGGCGAGCCAAATATTCTCATTATCCACCTCTGCTTCCTCTCAGCTCAGTGTGTGTGTGCATATCTGAGGAGTAATAAATAAGGCAAATGTGTATGTGTTGTTGCATGTATGAGTGTTTGCTCTCTAAAGGGATAAATATTAGAAGAAGTCAGTTTGGTGCAAAAATGTGGTTTAATTATGAGCTGTGAAGTGTGCTAATAAAAACAATTATCCCTGGAAGAATGTAACCCCACCTAATATCTCTTCCCGAATGAGATCATCTAAAAGATTTAAATTCACCTTAATTTGATTTTATGGCTGCAACGTCAAATCTGGAACCATGCCTTTTGGTCCCCACAGACAAAAATTCTAGGGACCCTCCTCCTTATTCCTTTAAAGAGGATATATTACACACTTGGGAGCTGCATGCAACTATATTTATCCTATCAATAGGAGGATATTTAGTCCACGCTGTTATTATCGTTATCATGTGAGAGGAGGCGTCTGTCTAACATGTTTGATTACCTTTCAAGCTATTGTTTTCATGTGATGGTTTATATTATGAAATTCACAGGAATGAATGAATATAAAAATGTAAATTTCCCTGCCCTATATGCAATTACCAGTTGAAGGTCAAATAGCTCAAAACTAATTGTTTAGACTCCCGAGCAGCACCTAATATATATTTATCCTGTTGGAGCTACTGTAGGTCAAAGGGTATTTAGTCTCACTTGGCAGCCGTGATGGTTGAATGTGCTGTGGGTAGAGAGTGTATAAGTTAGATTGACAGCATAGTGAATGAAAATAGGCAATAGAAATATATATTCCAGTTTAAGTAGAGTTGGCTTTATGTAAATAATTGTTTTAAACTGTTTTTTAGAGTTGCTGTAAATCAGAGATAGAAATCAAAGAGTATTCTGGCCCTCCCAAAGATATTTTATCGTATGTCAATGTTGTGCATTAAGTGTAGCTTGTTTGAAAGAGTACACTTGTTATATCTACAAATATATCTTAGCGTCCGGGGATATTATGGTTTCACCCCGACTACCGCTGTCGAATATCCTTTGTGTGAGCATGATAATGTGCACAATTTTTACAATTGGATTTTGATACTTTGATATCTGTTTAGGTCCCCAAGGGGACGACCTGTATCGCATTTCATAATTTTGGGATTTATGGTGGTGCTTTATGGACAAAAAGTAATATTTTTGGCTATATCTCCAGAACTATTTGTCTCACTGACCTCAAATCAAAGCAAATAAAAGGTCATGACCTTAGGACACATCCTGTCCTAATGTCATACCGGGCTGGTTCAAAGTTTTGACACCAGGTGGAGCTTTGTGACTTAACATGTGCAGCTTTATATTATTGTATTGTGCCTATTTGAGAATTGTGGAATTGGAGGATTGGGGATGTTCAGGGATATACCTCTAGCCGTCGCTTCCGACAGCATAGGCCTTGTTTTCAGTAAATTCAATACAAAGTAATGTTTTCTGTCTGTCGCACAGCTGATGGAGCGGGCCAGTTCTAAAGAACTCCTGAAGGCAGTTGTCTCTCTGTTCCAAGCTGGAGGTCCCTCCTCCTTCACAGAGTTGATGTCCAGTGTGTCAAGCCTCTTCTGTGGATACCCAGAGGGAGGGGGGTCCAGGGTCCTGTCCTTCAACTGGTATGAAGACAACAACTATAAAGTGTTTCTAGGGGTCAATGGCAGCAAGAGTCGCAACTATGTCTACGATGACACTGCTAGTAAGTAAAGGTTGTCTTGAACCAGTCCTAGCATCATTTCATGTACAAAAGAATTTAATGACTGTATCAAACGACAGCTACAAACTCTTACCTAACAAGAATCCATACAGAGAAAGGCTGTTTTCTCATGACAGGATGTGAGCAGTGATAGCACATGATGATAAATTGATTCAGTTTGCCCATGTTATTTTACCAGAGGCTACGGCATTGCTCTTATAGTGAAAGTGTATTATTGGAAACCACACAGCTTCAAGCTGTTTTCACCGGTAGCTCTTGATTGGGGCATTTCTTTCATTAGGAAGTTTAACAAGCCATCCTGTGATAAAAGGAGAATTCAGCTATTCCATTGTTTCTTTATTAAACTAAAGTTTAAGCAAACGCCTGTGTGTTAAGTCTTTATTTTTGCTTATCTTTGTCATTTGTCTTCACGATATGATCAAAGCTCAGAGAGCTTTCATTTCTACAGTAAAATAGCTTCTAATATGATGATGTTAATCAGCTCCCTCCACTGCCATCAAGGTATAGCTGGAGAAATTCCCTTCAAATCTGCAGAGTGCAAGTTATAGTTTAAATGTGAGGTCAGACAGCCCTGATGTTCCATAGAAACCATTGTAGGGACCAGTTCGCATTAGTAGAGGTGTAATTCTGCACAGCTCATCTGAAATGTGAGAAGCAGTTGAAATGAGAAGCTAGAACCAGTTATGAGGAGAAGTTAGTTGGTTGTTCCTAGGAACTGCAACCAACCACTATTACTGCAGAAGTGGAAGTATTACAATGAGACTTTTAGTTTCATTTTCTGCTTCTTTCAGGAATGTTAAAAGATTAAAAACACACCGCTTGCTGGCCAGATGAGGAACTGAACAATTGTCTTGCCTCAGGGCGACTCATTGTAGCTGGCTAGAGTTTGTGTGGTGCCGGCCTGGCAGCTTTGCTGCCCAGTTCAGCCACCAGATAAGCATTTTTAAAATGTCATTCTCTGAGTATGGACAATGTACAGTCATATCTCAAGCTGCTTTAAGGCCATGGCATTTTTTATCATTTACAATTATGAAGAGAAAATCTGACGTTTTGGGAGAGAAATCAGTGTGAAGTGAAGCTTTAAATGGGAAATTTCCAGAAGGTTTATGCTTTGAATATATTCTTAATAATTTATCTGAACAGCTGTTGAGTATTTTTGTGTTTTCTACTTGTAGCTCCCTTCTGCAACGCTCTGATGCAAACCCTGGAGTCCAACCCTGTCACAAAAATTGTGTGGAATTCAGTCAAGCCCCTGCTGATGGGAAAGATTTTGTACACTCCCGACTCCCCTGCCGTCCACAAGATATTAAAGAGTGTAAGACGGTCTACCTCCAATCTGACCCTTCACCTCGCACTTCTCCTCTACTCACCCTTTCTCTCTTTTTCCGTCTTTCAACATACTCAGTAATTTTGCATGCACAGCCAACCCTCCGCCCTTCTGTGGAATGAGCTGACTGCAGACGTAGGGGAGAGCAGAGGGATGTGGTGGTGGTGGGGGTGGGGGGTGGTCTGTAGAGGGATGGGAAGAGCAGGAGAGGATTAAACTACAAATTGAATGTGTGAGTGAAGCAGCTGAAGGACAAAGTGATGTATCACAGCTCTCTCATTGCTCCTTGCACAGGATGCATTTTACTTTCAAAAGGGTAAATTTTGAAATGAGTTTGGATTGAATCGGGTTTTCTAAACCTCATCTGTACCATCTGATGCCGTGCTTATGAAATTAAGCTCCCGTGAACAGGGTGGGATCAGGTTTTAACTCGGGCAAAACAAGCCTGCTCCTTTTTACGAGAAGAAAAAAAGATGAACCAAGAGTTCAGTAGTTTTAATTTTTTTTATTGCTGCCATGTTTCCAAAACAAAAGTACTGCTTTTTCACTTTAGTTGAAGCTAAACTGAATTAATTTAGCTTGAACCTGAAGTATGTACAGTATTAACATGAAGCGCTCATATGGTCTGGAGTAGTCTTTTCCAAGCTGGGAGTCCCAAGATAATATCAAGGGACCACCATATACTTTTTAAAAACAAATACATTTGATAACTGTTACTGTAAACTGTTTGACGGAGCTGCTGTTGGAAGTTTATGTGAGATTTTTTTTAATGTTTTCTCTTTAAACAAGGTTTGAGCAAAAAATCTGGAGGAAGTGATTTGACATCAAGGCTGACAGAATGACAGTAATTACCAGTCATTATCATCTCTTTCATCACCTTGTCCTTTTGATAAATATTTCTTGGTTCTAAGCATTTCAGTACCTTCTAATTCGTTCACTCATCCATTTATTCATTTGTTCACTAGTAAAGAATAAAGTGACTTCAGAAGTTAAGAGTAAGTCTCAAGCAGCTTTCACATTTTCTGGGAGATCAATTCCATCAGGCTGTAAGATACATCCGATCTATTGCAGCTCAGCTGAGAAGTAATGGCTGTATGAAACTAAAAGAATTCTAGCCAAAGTAGCCATTGTTTTGGTTTGTTTTTTTTCATTTCACCATTGTTAGTGCAAGATTACACCACTGTTTCTTAAAAATGTTTTATTTCTGCCGCAGAGCCATGAAAATATTTTGAAGTATTTTAATGGCATCTGTGTGTGTTTATGTTTCCAGGCCAACACTACCTTTGAGGAGCTAGAGAGGCTCCAAAACATGGCCAAGGCCTGGGAGGAGGTGGGACCTCAGATCTGGGCTTTCTTCCACAACAGCGTCCAGATGAACATGATCAGGGTATAAATACTGTGCATACTGTGCACAGCTTTCTGACCACCTGCACACTTATTCTGTCCACACCAAGCAGCTTTATATTTCCTACAAATGGCTTATGACGGGAAATATATAGGTACACCAAGATATTACCTCAAGATTTGCAGAATGAAACTGATGAATTTTGTGAATCATCTGAAAATCTGGTCTAATTATGTAATGCCGTAAACTCCAAACCAGTACTACTTGGAATGATTTAATTGGCTTGTTTAAGCTAGCGTGCCTACATTGAAAAAAAAAAAAAAAACAGCATCTGATTATTTCACAGTTCCATGGTTCGAACAAAAGCACCCACAACCACGTCAGAGATGTAAAACATTAATAGATTTTAAATAAATGCAGCTGGAGCACGCGTCAGTAAGCTTCATTCACCGGATCTACTCAATACTGTAGTTATACGAGGAAATGACAAAGCCCAGGGCTTAATTCTTTCAAAAATGACAGTGGGTGTTAAGTACTGGATGTTTTTAGACTCAATTATACATGTACATGCTTATCAAATGATATTTGTGTTAGTTTTTTTTTAGATATTATTTTACAAAATGATCATTTTCCATTTTTTGTTTAGCTTAATTTCTTCTAAAATCTATTCTTGATGTATAGGGAACAAGATGACATACAAGCAGAACAGAAGATATTTGCACACGTAATTATTTTTAAATGCCATTTCCTTTTAATTCCTTTCTTTTTTTAATTTGAAATCATGCTTCTGTTTTAATGTTTCTATAAAGCACTTTGAATTGTGCTATACAAATACATTTGTTATGCCTTTTCTGAGAAAGCACCCACTCTAAACTGCAGTATCCCAGAATGTCATGCAGAAACTCAGCTGAAAGAATCTACCAAGGATTGGCAACTAAATGAAACACATTTCAATCTCCTTGACAGAAGCATGAGAACAACACTCTCTGTTTTAGAGTAAACCACACAAATAAGGAATACGATCACATGAAAGCAAAGACAGCTAATTACAAAGACATCCGTCAAATCTTTTTGTGACAAAAACTGTGTCGGCTAGCAGTCAGAGTAGCATACAAAACACAACAAAAAGATAAGCCATGTATTACTTTTACTGTTTTGCGGTAAAAAGTTTCAATGCACCTAAAAAAAACTCTGTTGTCTTTTTCTATGACTCTAACTTTGAAAATTTTAACAAAGCTCTTGGTAATTTTCATGAATATGAAGGAATTTTACGGAAAATCTTCACTCTTCCTATGATATACTATCTTGGTGTTTGCTCATTTCTGGATCCTAATAACCTTTAGATCCTAATGTGGTTTTCTTTCAGAGATACCAGTTTCATTTTTGAAAATGTATTATAATACACTAACACATATCTAGATGATCCATACTACTCTCGTTATAAAGATATATTTACTCTGGGTATGTCATTCTGGCCAGAAGGCAGAAAAAATAGGTTGATGTAGTCAATAAGTACAAAACAGATACTCCCGGTAAAGTCATGTTTTTTTTACCAAAATCTCAGAGCTGAGGTAGTTTGAACTCGTATGAGTATATTTTTCAGACAGTTTGAAGGCACTCCTTGTATATTTAAACATTGTTTATTTCTGCCGTGCTGCAGGACACCCTTAGGAACCCGACGGTGATGCACTTCATGGACAACAGTTTGGTGGAAACAGACTTCACAACCAGAGATATACTTAACTTTCTGCACAACGGACCAGAAGAAGAGAGGGAGCCAGGAAAGCCAAAGTTTGACTGGAGGAACATTTTTAACACCACTGATGAGATCATACGCATGCTTAATCAGTATGGGGAGGTAAGGAGACTCCCCAGACCTTCCCCTCCTTTTATTTAAACATTAACTATTAATCCTACAGACAAGAATATTCGTTCTCCTGATAAGTTCCCATTACAGCCAGGCCTTTTTGAGACGGATCCAAATCACTTAGCAGGACTCTGCAGCTGCTCTCCTGTCATTCAAGCTGAAAGGTGGAGAGAACAAGCATGCTGCCACCTCCTTCTCTTGGTTCCTTTGTAGAGCCAGTGATAAAGTAGAGAGTAGATGGGAGTGAGTCACCCTCCTCAGGAGCTCAGTGCCGCTTTAGTGTATGGCTCATTATTGAAACAGACCCTTGTGCCTCTTTTAAAGAAACAAGCAAATCCCTCCATCCATCCTTCACGCCTTCCATCTCTCTTCTCATCTGTTTTAAAGGAAACCAAGGGTTGTGATTTTAAAAAGAACCCTATCGTTGCAAGAATCTCAATCTGTCTTTTGTTTCTAAGTTCAGTGCCAAGACCCTCCAGAACCCTACAAAAAACAAGAAAGCTTCGAGCAATTTAGCCAATTAGATATAGCTGTCAGCCAGCATTTGGCCGACGGATAGCTGCTGCTGTTCGTACCAAATCCTCTCAACCTGTTGAGGAGGGGGTGTTTCTCACACTACAGTCCCATTTAGAACACGTATATCAGTGTGGCTCCTTCTTCTCAGTCTATGTTTGAGTGAGCATAATTGTGTAGTGAATGCATGGTCCCATAAAGATGAATGGAAAGAGGTCTCTTGTATTTCTTTGATCGCTCTCATGGTGTTGTACAGTAACATAAATGGAGACATTAGACATGGTGCATAATAAGAGAGGGCAGTGAAAGAATATCTGCAGGGTGAGGTTTTCACATGTCACTTATGTATGTTTTGTAAGGTGTTTGAGGGAAATACACTGTGTGAGAATTGCACTCATGTGTTTTTAGATGTAGGGTGTTCTAAGGTCAGATTTCACTGGAGAATAATGTTAAACTTATCTGAAATGATCTGAAACTAGAAAGCGACTCAGAGAGTGCAGACATCTGCCAAGCATGACCGGTCCCCCTTACAACGTTTCCCACTAAAAGAACAGTCCTGTATTGATTTTATCTACTCTATTAGATTAGTTCAACTTGAAAAAATATCATTAGGCTTTGGAACAAAGTTTTATTATTATTATTGGTTAAAGAGTTATTAGGTGTAAACCGTTTCCAACTACTGTAACTTTTGAAGATAATCCATTGACTTCCAATTCACCGTGAACTCAGCAACAATTTGGTGCTCATTACATGTCTTTCGATCAATTTATGTCTATTACATGTCCAGTACTGGGAAAAACATAACATCCTTGGCAAAGGTAAGAAACCAAGAAATGTTGACCATAGAATGTTGCTGACGTGGAAAGATCAGATCTGTGTAACCCCACGTGGCTGTTTTATCCAATCAGAGAGTGAATGTGCTTTGTATGGGTTCGCATCCAGACAGTGATCTGGTTCACCACCAACATCTAATCATTTGTTGATCTTCCAATTATCAATGTTCCCTGAAAATTTAATCAAAATCCATCCATAACTTTGAGTTATTTTGTAAACAAAACAAACTGAAAAACCAGCTAAAGCCAGCAAAAACATAACCTCCTTGCCAGAAGTAAGAATTATTCAAATAACTGATCTATTTTTTTGAGAAGGCAAAAGATTTGATATATTAGGAGACTTATAAAGATAGTGTGTTACCTCACCTTGTTTTATTTAATGGTAAATAAATGTCACAGCTCACTAAGTTTTAAGGCTCACACCCAATTTTTGTTTTCATTTGTGTTAGCAACAATAGCCATCTTCCATGTAGTTTCTTTATTTTCCCAGGCTGATAAGCAGTTCATGACCAAATGTAACTTGTTTTTCTGTATTTCCGGATAAAGTGATAAGATCACATCTTTGGAGGCCATAATGTGTGGTCCAAGTATATTATGGCATGAGGATAGTCATTACCTTGAAGTGAGAGCGTAAACGTCAGGGTTGGCTAAATCTACAAACTGGTAATTTTTTAAAATAAAAGAAGAAAGAACACACACGAGAATCTCAGAATTATTCTCTTGATGAGGAAAAGCCTCTTCAGAACATCGCGCCAAGTCCAGAAGCCTCTCAAGCAGGCAGGTGGATTGTTGTGAAAGACGATCTTATAAATTTAAATGCGGAGGATTTTCCTCAAAAACAGAAAGACGGAGTTAAACTTTGCAGAGCAACATAAAAAAAAAAAAACCTGCTCAGTAGTGGAGCAAGATTCTTTGGAGAAATGAAAACAGAGTGTTTGGAAGAGAAAAACATAGAGGAGCCAAGGAATGCTGACGAGTGAACGCACACCACATCATCTGTCATATATGGTGGAGGCAGAGTCTGACTGCCACTGACAATACTGATGAGGTGACTGCTGAGAGAAGCAGGACGAACTCTGAAACGCAAATGTCAAATACTGTAGAACTGATAGCATGGAGGTGATTATCCATGAATTTCAGACTTTCACTTTAACGGGTTTGTGTCCAAGTAAAACTATGATCAAAACTATAAAAGAAGAAAACATATCTCATATTAATCAGTGATTGAGTTTGCATGTTTGGCACTATTTGGGATGAAACATTTCTGGTTATTGGGAGTGTTTCACCTGTTTCAGAGTGTGAGCAGTCACCTGCTCGGACACAAACCTTTTCCACTCAGTTTGGAGGAACTATGTAAAGAAATGGTTTTTATTCCCTGGTCAAAACAATATTATTATTAATTATCTACACTTAAAACTTAAAGATTCTTCAACCCTTAAAAACCCAACCCATGAAAATGAGGAAAGAAAATTAGACTTTTTTAAAAATTTGTCCG
>JBAMHX010000009.1:20370094-20385053 GCA_037177515.1 Pseudomugil tenellus | reverse complement strand
TCTATCCTAAATTTAACAGGGAGCCAATGAAGAGATGCTAAAACTGGAGAAATATTATCTCTTCTGCTAGTTCTCATTAGAAGCCTCACTGCAGCATTTTGGATCAAATGGAGACTTTTTAGGGGCAGCCTATAAATAAAGAATTGCAGTAATCCAGTCTAGAAGTAACAAAAGCATGAATTAATTTTTCGGCATCACACTGAGACAGGATGTCCCTAATTTTTGCAATATTACGTAGATGGAAGAAAGCGGTCCTAGAAACTTGTTTTAAATATGAGCCAAAGGACAAATAATGGTCAAGAATAACTCCAAGGTTCCTTACTGTGGTACTGGAAGCCAAATTGATGCCATGCAAGTAGATGGGTGGTTTAGTGGCACAAAGGACTAGAAAGTAAAATCTTCTGATTTGCTTTGTGTGTGTGTGTGTGTGTATTTGACTAAAGTTTTCTGTGTGAAAATATGTAACCAGACAAGTCAGCTGGAAAAAGAGGAATAAATCCTGGATGAGAAAAGAAAATATTTTCTCATTTCTGTCATACAAATTCTGCAAATACGAGCATTTTTCAAATCAAATCAATTAAAACTTTACAGACACGTTTCCTGCCAAAGACAGTGTTTTACATGATAAAAAACCAATTTATGCAAACAAGCCTTCAAAACATCGAAGTAAGCAACATAGCATGTAGCCACACAGACATCCAGTGCAGAGTGCACAGAGAAGCTATTCCCATCTCTCTCTCTTTCCATCTTACACAAACACATACTCCTTAACTTATCCATCTTAGCATAGAAATACTAAAAATAATAAATATCCAGCTTGGCACTGCTGTGAGGAAACAATGTTTTGGGGATCTGATCCCACCAGAAGTCACCATCACAACAACCCAGAACAGGGCAGGTTAGAGTCCACAGCACAGCGGTAGAGACAAGACAAGGGTAGTCACCATGGCAACAACCTCCCGACTGAGCAGGCAAAGCTTCCAGTGCAAATGACCACCATAAGGAAAAAACTGGAATTAAATAGTTAAAACAATCTATAAGAACAATAAGCGCAGTGATTATAAAAAAACACATTAAAGATTTAATAAAATGTTGTTCTAAAAAGTAATAAAATAGAAATTAAATAAAATAACATAAAAATAAAACATAAATTGAATTAAGGTCATTAAGACATGGGGAGCAAATGCAGCCATTTTAAAACTGGTGTAAGGTGCCCCCCTCCCAAACCACCCTCCCCCAGGTCCTCGTGAGATCACGTTCATGTTTTATTACCTAAACTTTATTTACTTTTATTTTAGACTAATGACTAACTTTCATTTCAGGTTGTTCTTCCTGCAACGTTTGTCCTCATATCTCTGATCTTTACAATGATTGTCCCTCCGTTTGGAGAATATCCCAGTCTGACCCTGACCCCCTGGATGTACGGACAACAATTCACTTTCATCAGGTCAGACAAATGATTTAAATCAGCAACACCATCTGACTGACACTTTTAGTGAATTTTTAGTTTTATAAAAAAAGAAAAAAACACTTTTTTTCATATTTAAGAGATTCATTTTGATGATTTTCTTTTGTATTATCAATGTGACATTATTTCTTCTTATTTTCTCCATCATCTTTAGCAACGAGCGACCTTTTGACCCCAAAATGAAACACTTCACAGACCGCTTGTTAACCCGACCAGGTCTTGGCACACGATGTATGCAGGGAGAACCACTAGGGTGAGTATTAAAACACAACACTGAGTAAAAACTGTGACTGTCACATCAGAGAAACTCTTTAATCAGACAAAACCATGAATATACAAGTCATATATCTTCATATGCATGTAAAAACAAGTTTATTCATTCTGACAGATTTGTTCTCCCTGTTTTTCTCTCCCTCCAGGATGCCCTGCAGTAACAGCACCTCAGCATGGGAGCAGCCTGACACCTCTCCTGTGGTCATGAACATCTTGCAGAGTCCTGAGTGGAATCAGCAAAACCCATCACCTTCCTGCGAGTGCAGCTCCAGTAAGAAGCTCACCATGATGCCCATCTGTCCCATCGGAGCTGGAGGCCTTCCCCCTCGCCAGCGAGTAGAGGCCACAGGGGACACCATGCTGGATCTGACAGACAGGAACATCTCTGACTACCTGGTCAAAACCTACCCCACCCTCATTAGAACCAGGTTGGTTTGAGTATACTAAACATGACCAATGTCTGGAGATGAGGAAGATGCAAAGAAAATACACATTAAGTTTCTTTAAGGTTAAAAACATCTGTTGCTGCTGTTTTATAGATATTATAATCACCTTATTTTGCAATGAACCTCTGATTTTATTTCACAGTTTAAAGAGCAAATACTGGGTGAATGAACAAAGGTAATTTCATTTCTGCAACCTGAGAATCTTTGTTTCCTTCTCGGGACCACCATGTGGGATAGTGAGTGTAAATATTCTCTGTCATCAGATATGGAGGCCTATCTGTCGGAGGGCAGCTACCCATCTTGGATGTAAACCCAAAAGACATCCAGGATGTTTTCCATCAACTGGGACGAATGTTCAACATAACTGGGGTAACTTGTCTTTAGTTATTTTCTTTACTTCAAAGACAAAGATAAAAAAAATCCTTCCGGCCCATTTATATTCAGCTTTCTTGTTCACAGGGTCACTATTGCAGACTTGCACGGAGGGACGTTGGGACTTTCCTACGATATATGGAGAGTGAATTCAATGTTAAGGTGAGATTTCCTGTTCATTTAAAATATTTTCTTGTGTCTTTAATGATGGATAAATGTTTGTGTGACAAATATGAGAGTAGTAGATGTGGGATGTCTTTAATATCTTGACTCTTCTGTTAGGTATGGTATAACAACAAAGGCTGGCACGCTATGGTCGCCTTCATGAATGTGGCCAATAACGCCATTCTGCGAGCCTTTCTTCCTCCATCCGCCAAACCCATCGAGTTTGGCATCACCGCCATCAACCAACCTCTGAACCTAACCAAAGAGCAGCTTTCTGAAGTTACTGTGTAAGGGAATCCATTCAGTTATGTTTTCTCGTAAATTGGGTTTATTGGGTGGCACTGCCTGTCAATTTTACAGTTAATTTTAAGATTTTACTAGTTTTTTTAAATCCCTACATGGATATGCAGAAACTTACCAAACCTGCTTGAACAATACACTACATTAATAGCACTAATGTCTGCACACCAAATCATTGCAAAATCTGTAGTGAATTTGCGGTGATGGAGCTTTTTCAACACCAGGACCTAAATTGTGACATGAGTTATCCTGCCAGATCAATATGGCCTCCACTCTGGAAACTTTTAAATCGCACAAAACATGAGGATTGTGGCATCTCTGTTAGTCATTTTGAAAGTGTTTTTTTCATTTATTTTATTCTAGTGTGTCTTAATCTTTCAGTTTCTTTTTATAAATTTGAGTCTAATTTTTTAAGATTTTTTTAAACTGTATTCTACTTTCTGATGGCTATTTAGTAGCTTTGCTAAATATGTTCATTTATATCCACGGAGTATGGGATATTATGGTTTCGCCCCCATATATATCTAGATATCCTTCGTATGAGCGCAATAACTCCAGTGAATTTTTACAATTGGATTTTTATGCTCACCATACCTGTTTAGGTCTCAAAAGGGGACAACCTGTGTCAAATTTGACCATTTTAGGATTCATGGTTTCCCCACCAAGTGCAGCTTTATGCACAAAGAATCAGATTTTTGCCAATATCTCCGGAGCTATTTACAATTTGATTTTGATACTCCATATATCCGTTTATGGCCCCAAGGGGACAACCTGTATTGAGTTTCACAAATATTGGATTTATGGTTTCTTCACAAGTATCCCGGAACTGCGGCTGTACGGTGACTGCTTCCAGGTCTACTTCAGTTTGAGAAGGGAGCAGTTTGACAGCATATTACGGGGAGTCCCACAGAGACTCACAAAAGTGGGAAACAACTTGAAACAATCATCATTTTATACACCGGCTAACAATTTGTGTGCAATGGGGAATTTTCTAGAATCAGTCCTACTAAATGGCTGAAAGATTGCCATGCTCATGCTAAAATACATTTTCAAGCTCTTGCATTGTGGAACACGTCAACCATAAAAGGTCTTAGATGTTGTGAACACTGTTCTTTAGTGTTATTATTTGTAGAAACTTGGGTTTTAATATCTTTACATGGGTCGTCTTCTATAATGGCAAACAAATGTAATTTTACATTGTCAGATAAAGTTTTTTTAGAGGTTTAAAGTTTCAAATGAGTTAAGTTGTAATTACGTACACTTAATGGTTGAATAAAGTCACACTAGCATTTTGTTAGACTATGTTTATCTTTTATTCTGACGTGATTTGCTGTGACATCATTATGATAAGCTTTGCAAGGTCAATCCAGAATATTAAAGATTGAGTAGAGATTAAGGTTTTAATAATGCTCTGTTTGGTTTGTTTTGGTGGTTTCAGAAATATCACTCTGTTGTTTTCTGCTTTGCTTTGTGCAAAAATTAATAAACTTTGCTCTTATAATAAATCTGTGTGACTATAATGTAGCATGGCAGTAAAAAAATACAGCAAGAAATGTTGTTGTTCTATATTAATCGTTCTATTGTCTCCCTCAGGCTGACCACTTCTGTGGATGCTGTAGTGGCAATCTGTGTCATCTTCGCCATGTCTTTCATTCCTGCCAGCTTTGTCCTCTACCTCATTCAGGAGCGAGCAACCAAAGCCAAGCACCTACAGTTTGTCAGTGGGGTCAGTCCACTAGTTTACTGGGTGGCCAACTTCTTCTGGGATATGGTAAGTGAAGAGAGTGGAAAATACACAAAAATTAATATCTTACTTTAATATTAAT
Source organism: Pseudomugil tenellus (assembly GCA_037177515.1). Lineage (NCBI taxonomy): Eukaryota > Metazoa > Chordata > Actinopteri > Atheriniformes > Pseudomugilidae > Pseudomugil > Pseudomugil tenellus. The sequence continues at coordinate 20,380,203 of JBAMHX010000009.1, read as the reverse complement.
TGCAATGACAAAGGTAGATCTTTCAAAGCCAAAGTGGTGCCTGTAGGTGGAAATAAGTAACCTCAATTAAAGACAAACAATATTTCAGTTACTTGTTTGCTAGAATTGTAAATATTTTTATTGTATTTACTCAACTTGAATGTCTACCTCCCCCACCCCCCAGCTGAACTACTCTGTCAGCACTGCAATGGTGATTGGCATTTTCATGGCTTTTGACAAAAAGTGCTACACATCCCAAACCAACCTGCCAGCGCTGGTAGCGTTGCTTCTTCTATATGGGTAAGCTTCTGTTGCTAGGAATATTTAGAAAAATAATTAGATTAAAGTCATAATTATACCAAAAAGAAAGAAAGAAAAAAGAATATAAGCAATAAGATGCTTTATGGGTAGTTTGTCCATGAAAGCATCTAAACAGTTTCAGTAAGATGCCTCCCTTCTTGGTAAAAACAGATCTTTAGCTATTTTTTTTTTTATTTAAAAACACAGGTGGTCGGTGACACCGATGATGTACCCCATGTCCTACATATTCAACATACCAAGCACTGCATATGTGTCTCTGTCCTGCATCAACCTGTTTATTGGCATAAACAGCAGCGCCATCACCTTCATCCTGGAGCTTTTTGAAAACAACCGGGTAAGAACATGTTGACAACAAAACATGAGAAAAATGAGAAGTGAGTGCTCAAAGTTTGCTCTGTTGAACCTAAACGTTTCTTTTTAAATCATAAATGATGATAATCTAAAATAGGTCTTATTACTTGTTACTTATGACAATATGAATCAATTTGTTAAAACCTTGGCAAATAAGTTATAATGCTGTCCTGTTGAATATTAACAGACATGGAACCCAAACAAACAAGCCACCAAGTGCATCAACATACTGTATATACTTTTAATCATACTTGTTTTTATTAGTAGATTATGACAGTCAACACTAACACTGTCATGTTGACACCTTCTGATTTCATTCAAATGGTTATAAAATATTAAGACTAATGTGTAAAAGGCTTAGTTTCTAAACATAAATTATTTGTATTTGTCTGCACTCCAGATAAAAAATTAAGACTACTTTGGTTGCAACAAATTAGATGAGTCAGTAGTAAATAAGGTAAATAAAGCAATAAGAATGGTGAGTACAAAGAGGTGAAAAATGTTTGCACTGAAATATATGAAGTGGTGGAAGACAATGCTGCTTAAAAAAAAGAAATTCAGGATGTATGGAGTTTAAGACTGAATTAGTAAAAATGGCTGAATTAATAAAAAGTTACCTGCTTAACTGGGACCAAAAAATACACAGCAAAGACCAAATGTAGTATATATTACATACACTCAGACGTTTAATAGAAGAAAATTAATCACAGAGACGGCGTTGGTGGAAGGTCATATCACAAACATGGGAGGTGGTTGTGAGGAAACATGACATGTAAAGTGGAAAACCAAGATGGCAGCTGGTGAAATGATTTGTGTGAGACAACATACGGTGCAGATGCTGCTCTCATTATGACCTGATCAAAGCACGGAGATGGTTCTCACCCAGAAAGCAGATGGTTGTCTGCGCTGCACACCTGCTCTCCGCATCTCCCACAGTAGATGAATCGTGAGAGAAGCACTGGAAGTGGACTAGGACATTCTTCTAAGGGCTGAGATTTTCTGTTAGAATTAAAAAGAACAATGACATTTAACCTAGTTTAACACATGTGTCCCATTAAATTGATCCAGTATTTAGTTTGTTCTTTCCCCCCTTGTACACTAATTTAGTACTCTTTACAAAAACTAAAAGCAAGAAACTTGGTAAATGTAACAGAATGCATTTAGATTGTGCCACATAATAAGCTGGGGGACAGCTCACAAGGTTCAGACATGGCCTGTTGGTGTCTAAATAAATAATTAAATAAATAAATAAGGCTGCAATAAAGTCTTCACTGCATTCCAGGGTTTTGCATATATTAATGCTTAAAATTTGACTCAGTGATGTGATATATAAAGTGTAGTGAGAACATAAATCCTTAGCGAGGGGTATTTCTGACTAAGCAATGCTTATTTTGACATTTACACACATTTACAAGTTGTTGTATCAGTAAATGAGATGTGAATGTGCTCTTGTGCTTCTAGTCTTTGCTGTTGTTCAATGAATGGCTGAAGAAATGCCTGCTGGTGTTCCCTCACTTCTGCCTGGGGCGAGGACTGATAGATATGGCCATGAATCAGGCAGTAACTGATGTTTATGCCAGGTTTGGTAAGTACTAAGTCCCATCCTACTGTTCCACTTGATAAAATTCATTGTTCCATACATTGTCCAATGAAAGTGACCAAATGTGACACATCTGTCGCCAGCAGCCAGATGATATCAACTTTTGTCATGACAAATGACTCAGTGAGGTGAAAATAGCCCTCACTGTCAGGGGAAATTATGTTTGTACAACTTGTGAAGTGTATTGTGTGCAATCTCATTTAATCGTCTGAGAAAATTGTTTCATTTTTATTTGCAGGTGAAGAGTACACAATGGATCCTTTCCGATGGGACTTTGTTGGAAAAAACATTGCTTTTATGACAGTGGAAGGCTTTGTGTACTTTATCCTCAATCTTCTGATCCAGTACCGGTTCTTCTTGGACCATTGGTAAGGGCCTCCCTAATAATATAAACTTCAAAATTCACATCAGAAAAATAGCCAAAAGTTTATTTTTTGTGACACATGATCAAAAAGTTAATACCAGATAAAGTACATCTCTGTTACATCAAAACCTCCCTTAAATAATTTTCTTTATCACTCAGGTTATCAGATTACAAACAGAGTTCAATACAAGATGAGGACGATGATGTGGCAGCAGAGAGGGAGAGGATTTATGATGGTGGGGGCAAGACAGACATACTACATATCCGGGACCTGTCCAAGGTAAATCAAACAAAAAAAGTTTTAAATACTCCTTGAGACTGTAATAATACCATTCAGCCACATTAATAAATCCCAAGACAGGTGAAGAGAAACACATCTTACTGCAATGCAGAATTCAGCTGGTATGTAAAGGATTGTTGCAACGGCAACTGTACTTTGACAAATGTAATAAAACCCACTCAAACCTTTCTGCACAGAGCAACACCCCCAGCCAGCCCCCAGCCCCCAGTAAAAAAGCCCTGCATTCAAGCATCCAAAATCACTATTTGATGATGCACCTGAAGGGTGCACAGAAAAACAAATTCACAGAAATACCCCACCAAATTGACCACCAAGTCGGTCAATTTGGTGTTGTCAGGGAAAAGTGTATGTTTCCAGGTTTTTGAAGAATTATTTGCAAAATTGAAATTCAACTTAATTTTGCTCCATTTTTTACATATCCATGTTAATCTAAATGAAAAAAAGAAAAGATCAGATACTTACTACAGCCAATTTGATGTTTTATTTCAGGAAATATATATATATATATATATATATATATATATATATATCATTCAAAACAAACAAACAAAAAGTTAAAATGTTTTTCTCACTTTTAGATGTTTCTTAACAGCATATCACTGTTTCCTGCTTTTTTCTGCACAGACGTATGTAGGCAGAAAGAGGGCAGCTGTGGACCGGATTTGTGTGGGAGTCCCTGCAGGAGAGGTAAAGTCACTGAGTTCATTTAGACTGTGATCTACTTCTCTCTTTTCTGGTTGCCACATGCTCTGTCTTTTGTCTTTTCCTGAGTAAACATATGTACAAGTTTAGCCCCCAGCTACAGAGTAAAATATAAATGCAGTATAATGTGCTGTACTATATTTGTTTCTGGTCTTGTTTCATCTGGGGAACTGTTAAATTTCTGCTTTAGTGTTTCCATATTTCTTAGGTGAGTCTATGCACATATATAATTTCAGTCAGAAAATATCAGAAAGACTTAATGTTTCTGTAATAGTGAGTGCACTGCTGTACACTTTGGAGTTTTTTTTGTGTCCTTGCATTAAAAGCACAGTTGCCTTTTTTCTCCTTAGTGCTTTGGTCTTTTGGGAGTTAATGGGGCTGGAAAGACGACAACCTTCAAAATGTTGACGGGTGACACTGATGTTTCCTCTGGAGAGGCTACTGTGGCTGGTTACAGGTACATAGAGTCATAGTCCAAAACCAAAGAAAAAAAGCTTGTCCCTGGATGATGATACATTTTCTGTTGAGGGCTGTATTTATAAAATACTTTCCTACTGGCTCATTCTACTCATTTCTAGATAGGAGAGGACTGTAATGTTTAAATGAGTCAGACAGTTTGAACACAGGGAGGTCAGTATGACATAAACTATGTGATAATACAATCTGACTATTACAAAGACACTGAATTTTTAAAATAGTGAGTGTGAAATAGTTTTGTAAAGTCTAAACTTTTACTCTATTTTAGGAAACCTTTATGAAAACTGAAACTTTTACTGGGAAAACTACCTCGGATGAAAATATTTCAAGAGACTAACACTAAGGGAGGACTAATATATTGTATTAAAGTGTCCTTAAACAGCATCCAGCTATAATGCTATTCAGAGATGTCCTATATGTTTTTTTATTTCCCTTTATATTCTATGCTTGTCACATCATTGAACTGTGTTTTATGTCTCTCTTTGTAGCATCCTGACAGAAATCCTCGATGTGCACCAGAACATGGGATACTGTCCCCAGTTTGATGCCATCGATGAGCTCCTTACCGGCAGGGAGCATCTCTACCTTTACGCTCGTCTCAGAGGGGTACCTGAGTCAGAGATCCCCAGAGTGAGTAGGACTCCAGCTGCTTCACAAATGGGTCTATCTGAGGATGTTTTACTCTGCTGCACTAATGACAAGAACTTGCTTTCTAGTTCATGTTCACCCTCCTTCCTTCAGTCTCTGTTAACTAATGCTTGTTTTGTCGTTTTAATTTAGTTTTAACACATTTTTAAAAGGATCTTAGTGAGTTAGATCATATTCAAGTAGCCTTTAAACACATCTCCTGGTGCTGCTGCAGGTGGCAGAGTGGGGCATCCAGAAACTGGGCCTGACAGAATACGCTGGCTGCTGTGCAGGAACTTACAGTGGAGGCAACAAGCGAAAACTCTCCACAGCGATCGCCATGATTGGCTGCCCAGCATTAGTGCTACTGGTGAGTTAGCCAATAGTGACAAGCGCCTGAGCCCATTGTTTGGTTTTTGGGTTTTATGCAGGGATTTATCAACGAAATGGTCTATGGATCCAGATGGGAAGCCATATGGGTTCAGTCAAGCTTGGCCTCAAATGTTTTATATGCTGGCAAGACACTGTGCAGTTCAATTCAGACTGGCATAAATCTGTGATTTTTGCCATATGCTGATAGAGATAAGGACTTTGTCTTTATTCATGTGGAATTATGTGCTCAGAGAGTCAAGTTTTCTGTTTGTTCTGTGGCTTTGCATTCAGGATGAACCCACTACAGGAATGGACCCGCACTCTCGGCGCTTCCTGTGGAACGCAATTATGAGTGTCATCCAGGACGGCAGGGCCGTGGTGCTAACATCACACAGGTTCAGCATTTAATTATGAGTGGAATCCATCCACAGCTGTTCATGAAATCATGATTTGTGAAATTCTGCATTGTTCATAGAGACAAGTAGCAGTAAGAAATAAAGCAGTAAGAAATGAAGATGGATGTTTTTTGTTTTCTACCAGCATGGAGGAGTGTGAGGCTTTGTGCACTCGACTGGCCATCATGGTCAATGGGACCTTCAAGTGTCTGGGCACCATCCAGCATCTCAAATATAAGTAAGACTTTGTTTTTATCTGTCTTATGAAGATATTGCTCCCTAAAAAACAAAAGTTAACTCACTCCTCTCACTGTGGCTGCAAATATAGACTTGCTTTCAGTTTTTAAGTTTTTGAAAATATGTTATGTTTACGTGCTGCGTTTTGTGGTTCCAGATTTGGTGATGGCTACGTAGTAACAATGAAAATCAAGGCAGCTAAAGCAGGCTTGTCCCCAGAGCTTGAGCCCGTGGAGAGTTTTATGGAGAGCTCCTTCCCCGGCTGTGTTCAGAGGGAAAAGCACTACAACACGCTGCAATATGAGATTGCCTCATCCTCCCTAGCCAGAATATTTCAGTTGGTGGTTGCCAATAAAGAGAGGCTCAGCATAGAAGACTACTCTGTTTCCCAGACAACACTGGACCAGGTGAGGATGAGACACGACGGTGAAAACAACTAAACAGAAGGACGTTGTGGTAAAGAAACATGAGGAATTTTGTGCTGAGACAAGTTGAAATGCTGCTCATTTATATACCTAATGAAAATTCAGAATCGTTAGCTTTCATAAATAGTTTACTGATCAGATTTTTGGCTATATATCTGGAACTATTTCTCTTATTGACTTCAAATCAAATAAAAGGTCATGACCTCAGGATGCATCCTGTCCCGATGCCATGCCAGGCTGATTCAAACATTGACTGTATAAATTACTGGACAGTGCATACGTCACATGACCCATAGGTTTTCTGAAGAGCAAAAATGAAGCCAATAGGTGGGTCCTACCGTCGCCATATTGGTGTTTGGAAAATCCCAAAATGGATAAAAAGGTAGAGCTGAGAGGACTCTGTCACGGTGGAGCCAGCAGGAAGTACGGAGCCGTAACCAGTGATAGCGCTCTAACACACATCAATCAAAAGGACACGCCTCTAAATTTAAGATTAAAATAACATCGATACCGAAGCGTTAGAAAAATTTGAACCCCCCCCAGAGTTTACATTATGGAAAATTTGACCTATTAAAACGAAAAAAGTTTTTGGAGGCACTCTGTAAACATGTTTATTCAAGCTGTGAAATCGGACATTTTAACATAGGAGTTTATGGGCATTCCCCTGTATTGGAGCCAGTCATCTAGCGGTGAGGGGTGAACTGTAATTATTTCCATTTCCATATAGGCGTCACCATTGGCAGCCAGAGATTGCCGCCTGGATTCAAAGTATCCACACCAGGTGGAGCTTTGCGACTGTACATGTGGGTCTTTATATTATTGTATTGTGTCTATTCGAGGATTGGGAAATTGGAGGATTGGGGGCGTTCAGGGATATACCCCTAGCTGTCACTTCTGATGGCATAGGGCTTGTTTATATATATATATATATATAAAAAAAAAAACAATCATATTGCAACTGGCATATATTGGCTAATGTAAACGTTGGAGACACTAAGAGTGATGGTTTTTTACATTGCCTACAGAATGCAAAGAAAATATGATGGTTAATCCTCTGCATTAAGAAAATATTTTATGGGTTTTGTATGATTTCAGGTGTTTGTCAACTTTGCCAAGCAGCAGACCGGAGAGGATGAGGATGTCACATTAAACAAGCGAGCGGTGCGTGCAAGGAAAGACATTAAGATAGCGCCCGTAAAGAGGAAAAAATGAAGTCACCTGTAAAGATAAGAAATATTATGTTAGACCTAAAAAAGAGCAGCCTCTTTAATATTTGACTAGCCAAGTTGCTTCAAACAAGGCGAGACTGTCACATGTCAAAGTGACGAGTAGAACAGATCATTTTTACAACTACAGCCAAACTCCACCTGCATGTGGCTGCAGATGGTGGTGTTTTCATATCATAGCATCTCTGGTGTACTTTGACCTCAGACTATGTTACTGTGACCAGCAGAGACTGATGAAAACACAGCAAGATATTTCTGCTTAGACTGACTGGGTTGTACAAATATGTACATATTGTGTGAGAAATGACTATGTAAACACTCTAGAGGCTGTACATGATCCATTTGTTTATTTATTTTTTTCTAATAATGCCACATGTTCATTTTATGTACTATTATAAGGAAATATTTAACACTGGGTGTCACACTCAATCCAAACCCTGTTTACTATTACTTTGTTCTTTTCAGTCACATTAAAGCATTTCTTTGTCTGCTGCGTTTCATATTTTCAATGTCATGTTTTCTTGACTCGTAAGCAGAAAATAATCCATTTTCCTCTTGATGAATTACACTGTAAGGAAGTAAAATACATTTTATTTTTGACATTTGTTGAACATGTTATTGGCATGCTGTGCAGTTCAGTCCATTATTTAACAATTATTAATTGTTCAATGTATATGTAAAGCTCTGCATTTCCTATTTATTACTTCAAGCATCCCTTTGCTGCTATTAAAACCACTCTGTGGCTTGGCAAAGAAAGGTTGAAACATAACAGATTAGTGCAGTGGCAGAAAGATGGCTTTGCATTGGGGGCTACAGCAGCACTGCGTTGAGTAGCTTGTCACAACCTGGGCTTATCTGACACGCGGCCCAATTACTCTTCTACTGCTGCAAGTGCTGGTGTCATTGCCTGAGGCCGCCCACAAGCCTGAATTTCATTGGCCCCCTCAACAAAATATAGGGATGTTGGCAATGTGCAATTGAGGGCTGCTAATGAATTCTCTGGTGAGAATCTCATGCTGCTCTCCACCCATATGGTCATCTGAATGATGCTGATGAGCAGGAATGGTGCCGCTGTAGGGAGCAAACAAATCATGCAATTACAGGCTGCACAATGTGTTTGTAAGCCTGATATTTTGCATGTCCAGACAAAAATAAACACTTATACAAATACAGATCATCCTATTATTGTATTATAAGCAGAAATCTGTTCCGCTTACTGCAAGAGTTCAACTCGGTCTTGACATTAAAGTGGTCATTAGCTTGAATCAATGAACAACAGAAGAAGAGACTCTAATGATCAAAGACAGAGGAAGGCGATTTATCCCTCTCTATTTGCTAAATCATTTCCTGTTTCCCATTCCAAAGCACCCTCACTCTCACTTGCCAATTGTAGTTTAGGTTTGCTTCTGTCCCAGTAATCCTGGGAGTTTGGTGTTATTTAAGGAGCATGAATTTTTTTTTCTGAGGAAATGTTTGAAGTTTATAATCAATAGGACATATGCCATGGACCTAAAATGTTCTTTCTGTGAAAACCTAATAATATTCTGAAAGATATGTTATAGAAACATCTGTAATTTCATATTTTGGAAAAACTTTCTCACACAATGAAGGCCAGCTACTTTCAATCCAAGAACTTTATTTAACCCTTGTTAAAACTAGGATAAAATAAAACCAGCTATAACATATTCATACATAAAATGAAGTATAACAATCAAATCCATCTAATATGACCTTACCAAAACTTACCCAAAACTTACCCTCCCAAATCCCTAAAAGCACTAGTATTAATTGCTGCATAAATGATTAACTCTTTGATGCACAGTGTGTATAACAGTTAAAGCCTATCTAAATGTTGTTTTCTAGCTTACGCATGGGTGTAGGTGGTAAACAGGAATTGAAACAACATGTAGTACTGTAACAGTCCTTTATTTGTCCACGGCCTCATTTCCTTAGTTACTATGGTACACCCCAACCAGCACACGAACTCTTAACAGGGAGACATAGTTAGTGTCCAAAAACTAAAAACAATTTGAAAATAAAAATACAGCAAAGAGTAGATTAAAAAGAAGAGGGCTCGCCGGGCATCACATGACCGTAGACAGAAAAAGCTATAACAAACTGAAATTAGATCAATTATAATTTAGTGAGCATTGCTTTTGAATTTATTTGAAAATAATAATTATAAAAGAAACAAACTAACAAAAAAACTGCTTAGGACAAGTTAGAGCAGCTTGCTGATGAGCATTGGGCCAAACAGTGCAGACGTCTGAGAGTTAAAAAAAACACTTGCTATAAATCAACTAAATATTAGTGTATGAGTGATGGAAACTATATTATATTATTATGTTTGTTTTTCTATTAAACTGCGTGGTGGTTACCACTGTGGCCTCACAGCAAGCAGGCTCAATTGGTTTAATCCCCGGCTTGGACCCCTTTCTGTGTGGAGTTTGCATGTTCTCCCCCGTGTTAACGTTGGTTCTCTCCGGGTTCTCCGGCTTTCTCCCAACAGTCCAAAGACATCCACTTTGGGGATAGGCTGATTGGAGACTCTGATTTACCCATAGGAGTCAGTTTGAGTGGTTGTTTATCTATGTGTGTTGCCCTGTGATGGGCTGGCGACCTGTTCAGGGTGCCCTCCTGACCCCCCCCCCCACACCCATAATAATAATAATAATAATAATAATAATAATAATAATAATAATAATAATAATAATAATAATAATAATAATAAT
>JBAMHX010000009.1:20303001-20341345 GCA_037177515.1 Pseudomugil tenellus | reverse complement strand
TGATTGGCTGATTGGAAATTAAGTGTTAATGAGCAGTTGGGCAGGTGTACCTAATAAAGTGGCCGGTGAGTGTAGTTGCGCATTGTTTATGTCGGCTTCTTTCCAGTTATCCCGGCTCATGGCACGTAGCCATAAAATCGTCTCATTTTTTAAAATGGATGCTTACCACTTGGTATGGAGTAAAAACGAAGATGTGGATTGTCTTTGCACTGGTTTGTACATCCCACAGGACAGCAACATGTCATTTTTGAGGCTAAATACTGTCTCAAAGTCAAGCGATTTTGCATAGAACAAGCAGCAAAACAGATCTGTTTTGGGACATGGTTGCACGTGCATCACTCGCATACGTCATTTGAAATCCATCTATACTCACCTTCCTCCGCAGCAGCCGGAGGCAAAGTAAGGAGGGAGGAAGCTGACCGGTGCGCACCGCTGATATGTTACTGCACAGATTGAATTAACAAAACTTGCACAAAAAACACAAATAAATAAATGAAATAAAATAGTAATGCAGGAAAAAATGGGGTTTAATAACTAACAAATGAATCAAATGAAGAATCTTTGGTGGAATGCATTACATATATTTTCTACCTTTTATACTAACCCATTACAACGATTAGCAATAGCATCACATTGCTAATGTTAGCTAACTTAGTTTGCTTGGCCATATGAAACAGACTTAATGAAATAGGCTATTGTTTATAATGTCAACTGTTAAATCATCATGCAGACAAAACAGAAACGGACACTTACAATTTTTGTAGATAAAAGTAACTTTACCTCTTTGATTGAAGTCCACATAGACTGCTCTGAATGATGAAGAAGCTGTCTTGGTCAAAGTTGGGTTTTGCTCACGTCGTATTTGAACAAAGCAGTCCCAGGGCTTTTATCACAGTGCCACTAAAATTCCTCAGGACACTCAGGAGGCATGTTTCATTAAAATTTATCAAAAGCTTTTCCCAACACATGACATGTAGGAGGGAAAGGGCCTCAAAGTTTGATGTAGCGCAATGAAAAACGAAATTGTATGGTACCTATTTTTCCTGGTGTTTTGCTTAAATAAAAAATAAATGTAAAAAATGCATTTCTCGTTTGTTTACTTCATGCAGCACCATCTTTACTGGTCACATGACCTACTTAAGTCATATCCGGGGACGTGATAAACTTCTATATTGAAACGCTTTGACAATAATTTAGTTTTTTTCCTAAATAGGTTTTTACCAGATAACTATTACAGGGAAAATGACAACCCACCCCCCGTGCGTTTTCATTTTTCCTGGCAATAGCAAGAGCATCTTTCTGCGCAAGCAAGGCTTGAGATTCAAGGAAGATCTCACCGCAGCTGACAAAGCAGCAAGAAGTCTTCTTTGACCTGCGTTGAAGAAAGCAAGAAAAAAAGGCAGGGCAACTTTTCTGTTTTGGAGCTTGTTAATATATTTAACCACTGTAAAGAATTTAATTGCAAAATAATAATAAAATACTGGCACCAGGGACACTAGCATTTTACTGTTATTTTACAATGTGTACTGTGATTTATTTTAGCAGTATATTACTGTATTTTAAATGACAGTATATTACCATAGGATAACAGTAGGTGGTGGTAATTTACAGTGCATCTACTGTTATTTATTCCAACAGTAGACTACTGCATTTTGAATTACAGTACATGGATAATTGTGTTGTGTCTGTACAAATTGTCAATTATACCTCACAATAACATGGACCAATAACCATTATCTGATTTTAATCCAAAATTAAATGATTCAATGAAATGATTTCCTTCAGCAGACCTTTCAGCACCAATACATCCTTTTATCTGAAAACTGAAGTTCTTTATAAGCAAAGCGACGACCAAAATGAAGCTGTGATGTTCATTTAGATCAGATAAAACAACTGCAGTGAGAATGACATTAAGTAAAAAAAATGTGTATTCCATACAAGTATCGTCACAACTGTACAGAGTACCTTTGTCTATTTATGGGTCAAACAGATCAGTTGGTCAACACATTTGGTGAAGACTTCAGACTCTGTATTGACTTTAAAACAACTTTGTCCTTGACCAGCCACCAGCAGACCTGTATTCATTTTATAACAAAGGACAGTTTACAGTTTAACATGCCTCTCAGGTATCTTCACAGACTAAGCCCAGCCAGTGTCCCTATGATGTTTCTCACACAGTTAAAACATCAAACAAAAACGGTACCTCAAGGTTTTTGTTGACGAGCGTCTTCCTGTCTGACTCGATCTGCCGGAGTTTGGACCGGAACGCTTTGATCTGGCTCTCCATTCTCATGATGTACTGAAAGTCTCTTTGCGTCCGCAGGTTCAGCATCTCGATTGACTGCGACATGTTCTGCACCTTTTGAAAACAATGAAAAGGCACAGCATTGATTTTTGTTCCCCATCCAGCCACAGATTAAAATGTCCTTGTTGTTCAGCCGTTCCGTCACCAGACGAGCTTCGCGTGGAACAAATCAACAGTTTGACCTCTAACATGATTGTCTTTTCACAAACGAGCAGGTTATAACTTCATATTAATTTCACAATGGATGTCCTGCTATATTTATTTCTCTATTTTTAGACCAATATTCTACAGAATTTCATATGTCACATAGAAACTTTTTAATCTGTTACTTTTGATAACATATGTTATTACAGAGATTGGATGTGGGGACTGTACAGTGCCTTTTTCTGGTTTAATAAAAGCTCACTGGGAAATGGGCCATGCGAACAAGAAGAAATGTGGTCCTTTCTCTTCTCACTCTGGCTCTAATTATTAAAAAAAAAAGCATTATTGGAGCACATCAGTAGCAAAGTGGCACAACACTCATATATTCTGTTCTTTTCTGGCTCTGGCAAAGAGATCCTGAAATGGCCTCACTGATGCCCTGAAGCAGCTTAGTACATTAGTGTCAGAGGGTTGTGAGAGTGATAGAGCACATGCATTGGCAAACAACATCAAAATGTAAGTAACAGCAATGTTTCCTCGTAGTATATGTCACTGTGAATGAGGAGAGTAACGCTGTGCTGTTTGTTGGCTTGCAGATGATGTGTGAAATCAAGGAGGCATGACATAGCTGATGACAGCTGTGTACATGAATAAGTTCATCAAAATGAACCAAAGTTTATGCCTTTAATTAAACAAAATAAAAAAGGTCTAGTTTGGAAAAAGATGAGAAAAGTACTCAAAAAGCTGAATTTATACTGACTGTCTCTTCAGCAAGGCAGCCCACACTCTGACCACACAAGTGTTCAATTTTTAATTTAACCCTTAAAAATATCATGAAATTGAAACACTACAGCTATGTTAAGGTGAGATAAACATTCTCATCTCCACTAGCTGTCACTCAGCTGATGTCACTCGTGTAATATATGCAGAAGAGAGAAACCGTGTTATGGCCCAGGCTGGTGGAATCGCTCTGAGGATTACAGCGGCAAAACGCCATGAATAACTATTGAAAATGGATGCGATGTCTATATGAATCCAGGTGTGCTGGTTGCTTTCAGCAAATGCTTGTGCTTGAGTGTGAGTGTGTGCTTGTGCGCAAGACTGTGGACGTGCCTTCTCCAGGAGCTGACGGAGCTGTCTGCCTTTGGCATCTCTAGAGCATAAATTCTGTTCAGGTGCCACCACCGTGCAGATGCAACGCCCATCTGCATCCTGAGCGGAACTGTACACCTGCCACCCTTCCTTTGGCCGGATGGTCTGCGCACAAAGAGCCACAATTGTAGGTACACACCAAACAGTATCACAGACACACAAATACATTGATGACGACATTACTGATTTTATATTGCAGCACAAAGCTGTGATGTTCTGCTAAGTTTTTTTTTCTTCTTGGATCATCATTCTTCGGCCTCGTCCTCCTAAAGTTGATCAATTTCATTGGCTTGCAAATATGTCTCAGCTTTGCAAGAACAAACCGCTTTTGCTGTAAGATGTTCTTCTGCTTACAATATATTGTCTCCAGTGAATTGGTTCCTCAAGAATAAACTGTTTCCTGGCCTTGATGAATAACCTGAATGTGGAAATTCCTCTATTTCTCCTTATAAGATCTTCCAGTTCCTTAACTGAAAAAACCCAGCTGGGAGACACAGATAAACCTGATTTGTGGAATCATGTTCTGGTCTTAGTAACATTTAATACACTCCCTGGTGCACAAATGGGAAGCTTCAAAAACATAAAGCTGTGCATCATGATGCTGTGCAGGGTATTTGAATGCAACACCACATGCTTACATCAGATTGGAAACAGCTAAAATGAATGCTAAATATGTTGATCAAAGTGTGTAGGAGTCTTGGAATACCTTAGCTCTTAGTTCTCACAAACAGTGATAGTATTTGTAGAATACTGCGATTTAGTGGCAGCATGGGAAATTAAAACAAGCCTCCAGCCAAATCCTGCCAACCTCTGATTGTGGATGGCAAATTTCTCTGTGCTAACAGTCTTTCTGCCAGGAAAACAACTATTATCTAGATCCTTTCGAGTATCCTAAAGCTAAATCTGGAGGATGAAGAACATTTGAAACGTGATTGTTGGCATCCACCAACCTTTGAAGTTTAAGGGTGGAAAAAAAAAATTAAGAAGACAGTTTTCATGGTGCAGGCATCCTTTTGACTCTCCCAGTCATTGTTGCCTGTCAGTCAAAACCATTTAAAGACATTAGCCATTGGAAAAGACACAGGTCAGAAAAGATCAAGTGAAAACGTCATACCAGGGAGACTGCTCAGCCTCTGACTCATCATTTTCACCCACTGGGAGACTGCTTTGGCCACTTTCTTCTCTTGTCCTGACATTAAACGTAATTTCTAAGAAATACATTGGAAGTCAAACCAACTCTTTCAGCCCAGATTTCTCAACAGTATTTAAACATTTTTACATTTAATATCTCCCATCTTAATTACTACAGCATGTGCCACAGCATAATTCTTTAAGTCCAGGGTGCTTTGCGCAAAAATCCAAACCACAGTGGAAGGCAGGAGGAAAAAAGAAAAGACATTGCAGTGAAATATGTGTAGGTCATGTGAGTGCATTGCTATGGTCTAAGGAATAATTAAAGACACTGAATGGTGCGGTGCATCATAATGGGAGAAGGAATCGGTCTCTGTCTTGTGTCTCCATAGCTGAATGGGATGAAACTGGGAGGGGGAACAGTGTCTTTAGGCCTTTTTTTTACTCTTTGCTTTGAAAGGATCCTAAAGAGGATATTTTGCTAATCTGATAAAATTATCTTACTCTTGTCTCATGAATGACGCACATCCTTTCCGCTTTTCTCCCCTTCACATTTCCTCAAATGAAAATGATTCTGTCGCTCAGCCAAGCCAGATGCACCCCCTACTTTGGCTTTACTTTGTGAGGAACTCTATGACAGGACTTTCTTTCTCCTTAAATAATGCAGACAGCTGCTTTCTCTTTTGTTTTGAACCTTCATTAGAACTTTTTCATTCATCTGAGGGACTGTTTCTTCAGCTTGAGAACATATCCTGGCTCTGAGCAAACGAGCAATGCTCTCTCTGCACACCTCTTCCAGTCGTGGCAAGGTGAGGAGGCTGCTTTGCAATCAAGGCACTGGCAAACAGACTGTACTCTGCATGGGTGGGATGAACCTAATCGACCATTGTTCTTCTCCAAATGGATTGCAAGCTGCTCCTTCCAATTGTGAAATCCTCTCAAACACATTTCCATTTAAAATCCTAAACTGACATTACCTCTTAAACAGGCAACAAGTTGGACTTTTTAGAAATCTATACATAAAGAGGTTTAGAGAAGGTGCTCAATTTAAACTTTATGCTTATTTTTATTTTTACAAAAAGAGAATTCTCCCTCTAAAGTGAATTATTTATCTGGCACTGCACCAGGTTGATATAAGCAAAGCACACGTGAGTTGCTGCATCTCCATCACTACTGATTTGTATTGAAAATTATGTCTGTGCACAGATTTTTGTAACTTAGTGTTAATTCCTGTCAGCAATATAAGCAAAGAGCCAGCAAAGCAGGAAATAATGGCAAAAAAGAAAGTGAAATGACTCATCCTTGTCTAGCAAATCCGGATCATTATTAAATCCTCCACCCACATTTAATGCATCTTAAATTACCTGTTATTAGCAGTTGTAACGTGTCTGGTCAAGCTACGCTCGTATTTAAGTTTATTCTGCTTTTTCTTGGCAGAAGAAATATGATTTTTTTTGGAAACTCACCACTGTCGGGCAGTATCCGCACAACAGCAGAAACATCAGCGGGTTCAGGACAACGGACAGCGGCCACATTCTGTCGGCTGATAACGTTTTCCTCCTCCACCTTCTCCGCGACAACAAGCGAAAAAAACCACGCAAGTTTTCGTCCGTAAGCTCGCGCCACCGCGTCTGCTACACTGTGGTAAAAACCTTCAAGGAGGGGGGGCACATCCATTCACTCGTCCCCGTCACGCGTGCCATCCGGGCAGCAGGGAGAAACCTCTTCACTGCAACGAGGGAAAAAGTTTGGGGGGATGCATGCGAGAAACGCGTGATGCGTTCAGGAACCACTTGCTCACCGATATGATATCATTCAGCCGACTCTTTCGACTTCAAATGAAAGCAGCTTTTTGGGGGGAACTAGCAAGTCGTGTGCTGATAAAGGTTCCAGCTGGTGTGTGGTGACATTCATCAAGACAATGGGGAGCTATAGGGGCGCGAGCTCTGAGTTGAGGCTGCGTTCGCGTGTGCACGCAAAGTGCTCGAAGGATTTATGATATTATTACTTTGCCTTTATTTCAGTTATATACATTTAAAACAAAACCCTTAGAAAAACAAAAATCTTAACTTAAGCTTGAATCATTCAAACTGTCAAAGGGCTATTGGTAGATTTGTGTGCTTACCCATGTATGGAAACCCGTTGATGTAAAAGAAATCAAGGGTAAAGAAGGTTGGAAACGATAGGCCTACTTAAAAAAAAGATTAAATACAATAAAAATAAAAAACATTAGATTAAACTTTAAATAAGTAAATGAAACAAAACGAAGCAAAGCAAAACATCAAAAACTACAATTCCACATGTCAACAGTCCAATCTAAAAGCTGGCGGTATATAAGTGACTGTTATAAAACATTTGCCGAGTGCACAGTCTACATTTAGCATTCACAAAATCAAAACTTTTACTAATAAAGCTGGCAATGATCTGAATACATGAATAATGAGTATGTTAAATAACAATATGGATCTTTTATTTTAAAGTGGTACTGCTTAACCTAACAGATGTTTGTGCTACAGCACCCCCCTCAGAAAGACTGACTGGCCATCAGTATTAATTCAGTTCAATTCCGTTTTATTTCTAAGGCACAATTTTACAATAATGACATCTCAGAACACTTTACAAAAAAATCTGTTCGAGTCAATTCATTATATATAGCCTAGATAAAGAAAAAAAACGGATTGCTTAAAATCTTGACTTTGATCCAATTTCCCATCCTTAGCTGTATGAGGCAACAGTGGGAAGGAAAACTCCCTTTTAACAGGGAGGCAAAACCTCTGGCCTGAGTCAGTAAAGAGCAGCAATCTGTCTTGACTGGTTCAGGAAAGTCAGATCAACATGCACTGCAACTTTAATCCAGGAAGACCTGCAGAAAACGTTAATGTCATTACTGTCATATATTTATACGTGGAAGAAAAGAAGCAGAGAAATGAAAAGAAAGTGCTTAGTGAATCATCTGTCTTTTTCTGGGGTCTCATAAGTGGGTAAAAGGTGGTCCGATATTGGTCTTCAGTATCTGTATTGGATTTGCTATAGTGTGAGTCCATAAAACTCATTTGTTAGTATACAGCATCTAGTGTGTTGTGGTGCTGTACAGTAAAACAGAGGTAATATGTGAGGTTCCAAGCTTGAAGCCGAAGTTGTTAAGGTATATGTCTGACTCTTGGGATGCTGCATATACATGGAATATGCATGATTAATATCAACGTACTATCAAAAGGGGTTATAAACTAAGGATTTTAAGTTTGAAACGTTTGTCGTGTTCCCTTAAATATTCATTATTCAATTTCTTCATTCTATTTGTAGTCTCTTTAAAAAAACAAAACAGAATCATTCCTTCTAGACATACACTTAAAGAAGAAACAAAATGCTTTATGCTCCTTTCTGACAGGCTAAATAAACCCTACTGAAACTACATGTTCTTCCCTCTCTCCTTTGTTTGTCTCAGCATGACCACAAGTTGCACTTACAACCATGACACTGTGAGTAATCCTTGGCTTCAACTCTTGCAGTAGAAACACCACATCCAAATGGACATATAGTTTTTTGTTGTGTGTAACAAACATTACATAAAAGTTGTGAAACTGACAGCAGCACAGATGAACAGAAGCAGTCACTTCCCCACAGAAATCTAACTTTTACAGCAAATTTCAGTCCGTGACCTTGAAAAGAATTAGCAGGGAAGGCCCGTTCTTTTGGAACCCAGCCTTTCAAAGTGGATATTTTTGTAAAGAGATACAACAGATCAATTTTACAATATATGCTCACTGCCAACCCTATTCTGCCGGACTGATTTACACAGTACACTCAAATATTATAAATTAGGTGAAGGTTAGAGATAGAAACTATGATGCTTGCTAACAATTAAACATAATACAAGACACAAAAATAAATGCAATTTCCATAAACATAAATGTGATTTCCAAACTCTATTAAAAAAAAAACAAGCCCTCTTTGCTGCTCAGATACCATGAGATGTTTATAGAAATCCGCTCCTGTAGCTGAGTAACTGACTTGAGTGACACCCAGGAAATATTCTTGATTACCCAGATCTCATTACCACAGAAAGAGATTTAAAACCTGTCATATTACTGAAACTAATGACACAAAGCTTTTTGTGGCGCAGTGCATTTCTAATGTCCCTGCTTGGCCAGAAACATTAGTCACATACTCTTATGTGACACATTGTTTTCAAATAACCGAGACAAGGTATTAAATAATGTGTGTATCACTCTTTGTGCATGCAAATGAAGTTCACAGTTTGGGCAGCGCTTAGTGATTGTTTACTTTTCAGCTTCTGTGCTCAGTGTCTTTCTGTCTCTTTAACCTCAGTTTACTTTTATAGGAGACCTCTTGCAATTCCTTTCTCTGAACATAAACTTTCGGATATTCATTATTTTAAAGGAAAACTGAAAATATGTTTTGGAGAAAGGAAAAAATAGATGAGTGGATTTGAGATGCAAAAGAGGCCCTGAACACTCAGTTGCTGTCAAAGCCAGGGAGAATGCAGGTCATGACTCATTGTACAAAATGCCTTTGTTTGACTTTGCCAAGAAACTTGTGTCTCCTTCTCCTGTCAAAGACACTCAAGCATTCCTCATTCAACCTGTTTCACTGGGAATCATTCCAACTGCAATGTGCTGTGCCCCTTCGCCCTGCACATCAGCTATTCCCTCCTTCTGACTGGTGGTCTGGGAAAAGCCTGGGGATATCCCTTTTCCTCATATATCCAGCATATGTATGGTAAGCATACAATTTTTTTCAGTCTTCTTTTCATTTTTATTTTATGTTTTATTTTCTTTTTCTGTTTGAGCTGGGGAAGTCAAGAGGGATCAAAAGTGGTTTATTGTGCTCCTGTAGCCAGTGCTGTCATTTTTATGCTCAGATTTAATCACTGACTCTGACTCTTCCACCTCTCTGACCAAAACAGTTTGTCTTTTATAACCCACGCAAGGTGCTTCTCAGAATTTTCACAGTACCTATAAATATTTAGAGCTTTTCCTACTCTAAATATCAAAGAGCCCCATATTTCCTCTGTCTTTCTCTGCTTGCTCTGTCCTACTGTTGCGTTCTCCCAATTACCTGTTTATTTCACTTTTTTAGAGGGAGCTTGGGGGGTGGGGCACATATTAATTTTACATCCTTTGCAAGGTCTGCTTTATCAAACTTTCTTTGATTCACTTAAGATATTTTATTTAGATGGTATTTTGGTACACTGGCGAATGACTGTTTTTCTTTGTTTTGTTAATCAATCAGATCTGACTTCCTAAAAACAAGCAAAAACAAAACAACAGCACCGGATTAAAAGTGCAGAGGCCCCTGGGCACTTAATATACAAAGCCCCAATCACAACCTAATGGACACAGTATATATTGTCCATCATTCAGGATTTATACCGCATGTAAAACATACAGAAACATTTCTCAGTTGGCAGCAACAATATCACAACTATGGTGGAACTTACTGGCTTATTTACACACCTGCTTTTCTTCCATGTGTCTGTTCTTCTCTCCTTTCTAAGACAAATGGATCTTTTCTCCCCTTCTGTATCCTGAAGTTCAAACCTCAGCTTTCCAGGGGTCCATTCCACAAAGAGGGTTCAACAAATCTTGTGTTTGAGAGATAACTCTGAGTTGACAATCCCTGAGATAAGAAACTCAAAGTTTTCCCTTCACAACAGGTGTTCTGAGTTAGATTTGTTAACAACGAGATAGTTTACCCCGAGTTAACCATGAGCACCAAGAAAAAGCCATCATCAATGGAACTCAGAAACAACGAGTCACCATGGCAACTGCTGGGGAAAAGGGCCTATGTTCATTTCCCCGCTGGAATTGGAAGTTCTAATGCAGGAATATGGTGATCATACAACAGAGTATTAGGTTCACACTGAAAAAAAAAATCATTTGTGGAGGATTTTTTTCTCCCTTTCTCACTATAAGAATAAACTTGAAATGTCAATAAAGTCAAAAGATGGAAATAAAGTCAAAATACACTCTTTTCAAAGTATGGATACTTATTTATTATAATGTTGTGTTTATGTGCTAAAAGGGAAATAATTTCCTTGTTGCTGAAGCCCACTCTAAAGTACAAGGTCACTAGTTCATCCACACTAGGCATTGTGCTTTTTACAGTAGGATAAAGCTGGTTCACATTAATCTGAAAGACTTGAAGTTAATGTTAACTTATTTTTACTCTATTCTCAAAACTGTACTTTGACTTTATTCTTGTTATTTTGACCTTATGTATGTGTAAGTGTATGTATGTAAGTGTATTTTGATTTTATTCTCAACATTTCAAGTTTATTCTCAAAGTGAGGAAGCTAGAAAAAAATAAATCCTCCACTATTTTTTTTCAGTATGGCCCTAATACTCCGCCGTAGTGATTATGAGCACATTTTCAGGAAAAAAAGTAAAGGACTACTATGGGAGAAAATTGCAGAGGGAGTGAAGGCGCAAGTTTTTATTTTATTTTTATTTATACAAAACAGAATGCACGTTCATCAAGACTATGTAGGTTAAAATGCTGTTGAAACTAAAAATGCATGTTTGTCTAGATGCAATCCGACAGGGGAGAAAAGACTTGGTAAAAACTTAAGATAAGGTGTAAAAAAAATCATTCAAACGTTAGAGCGTGTGCGCATTTGCTTGATGAGACCATAAATATATTTCAGAGACTCCAGTGAAAAATGGTAACGCTTCAATAGGTATGTTAGACTCTTCATTGGCTCTCTTTGTGTTTGTTTATCTGAAGAATTTGTCATTCTATTCTTATTAACCTGTAGTCCTTAACTCCCTCCTGTTAACTACTTTTTCCCATTTGTTTATTATCAATATGTAATAATCCAAGTAATCTGATGTGATTCTAAAGTCCAATGAACATTAATCTCCCATGTATTATAATACTGTATCATTTTAAAGATAATGTTAATATCTTATATGGTTAACATGTTACATTGCTCACATGCAACTTTTGTTTCCAGTCCATAAAATTACATAAAATACATAAAGTAAACTATATGGAAAATGGTCAGACATTGATTTGATTTGGTCATCATGCCTATGGGATGCTGAGGATCAGACATTACACTGATTACATTCATAGCATAATCCGTCAGATAAATGAATATAATATCATTTTCAGAAGCATAAAGTCTACGGGACACATATGAATATACCATTTTCAAACTGCTTTTCTGGGAACTTCTATTTATACAACTTTATAGATCATTACTTTCTAATAAATTCTATAAGCATTTTTGAGGCCTATTTATGCTGGACAGAGAAAGCAGATACGCAGATGGATAGTTTCGTCTATCGTGCATGTAATTTGATCTATTTTCAAGTGACTCAGCTATCCATTATTTGATGCAGAAAAAGGATCAATAGCACTTGAAATTGTGGGGGCAGTGTTGAGTTACATAGCTGACACAACCAGCAAATGAAACAAACCAGAGAAGCAGAAAAGGAATAGGAAGAAGACAGCACAGAAACTGTTCAATAAAAAGCATCAAAAGGAGAAGAAGTTGAGGAGAACGACAAGACCAACAACTGTAGACATTAAAGGAAAATTTAAAGAGAAGCTGTGTGATTGTGTCATCTACCTCGACTGGTTGGGGTGGAGAGGACAGGAAAAACAACTCAACATGCACTGCAACTTTTATCCAGGAAGACATGCAGAAAAAGGAGAAATATCAAAAGGAGAAACTCAGCACTGCCCACTAGTGGATGAGTGGACATAACTACCATGGCAACATAAAAGATGCACAGTAGTATGATGTTGGGTGAGGCATGACAACATTTGAAATGGACATACTCATTTATGTTCTTCAGGGAGCATAAATGGGCCGTTAGCTTGAAAGTTTAACTTTAATTTTATATTGCCTATATTTTTTGTTTTTCCTTCTGTTTTTGCTCATTGACAGAAAACTTATCTTCATTGTGATGAACCTGCTCTCATGTTTGTTTTGTAGCCAGGCATCATTACTCATTACAAGATTGAAAGGGGTTGGCGGAGCCCTTTAGGGCCGACCACTGTTGTAGCGAACTCTCCACATTGTCACTGCTCTGTAGTGACCATGCTTGCAGGCAGAGCCTCTGATCACAGGTTTTTTCTTTATCTTGAGTCTGTGACTATAGTGCCCTTTGGATAATCCAGTCTTGCACACAAACACCCACAAACATGGAGACTGTCAAGAGGTGACCTCTGATCTAGTGCTGATCTGTTTTTTATTCCAGTGTTGTCCAGAATGCTGAACCACACAAAAACAACCATTCTTTTTCACAAAAATAAAAATCTGAATACAAGTCTCATAATATGCAGAGAAAAGAAAAATATTTCACAATATTACAACCTGTTTATTTAAGGTAATTTTATGTAAAGGTTTTTATCACAGAAGACTTTTATCCACATTGTTACCAACATAGCTCACAGAGGTAACAAATGACGAGGTCACACACTGAAAAAAATATCTTTTCAGTCATTTATTAAAGAAATTAAACAACCTAAGCTAAAGTGGGGTGTGGTCATATTAAATGTCACTGATGAAATGCCACAAATGGGTGGGTGAACATGTGTGCAATGTTGTAAAACCTGTAAACCCAAAACTTAAAGTATCATAATTACACAGAGTGGTGCAAATGGCTGCAGAAAGAGAGTGTCTGGACCTGGTCTGGACAGAACAGGTTTCATAAGTTTAGCCACTCCCACTTCTCCACCGATCACCAATTACCCAAAAAACAAAACCAAGATGGCGGGCCACAACAACATAAATGTGAGACCCCCACAAAGCTGCCAGTATCAAATAATAGATTGGAATTTTCAACTGATGAAATTTCTAAAATATATATATATTGTAAATTCATGACAAATGCCATGATGTGTGCCAAAATGCCTCCTGAAACACACTCACTTCTGTAGTCTACAAAACACCATCTGTCTTCTGTAAACATGTTTCTTTCACTGTTGTTCTAAATTAAGGAGTTTCAACATATAGGCTAAATTGTTTTCAGGTCATGATTCAGGATTCTGAAGTGATTCTAAACTAATTAAAAACATTGAGATTCAGAATGCAAATTCCTGGCTGAGAGACTGCACTTTAATGTATTTATAACATTGTGTCAGATGCCAGCGAATTGATATCAACACACTGGCTGTTTTGAAAGTGAATCATGGCTGATTCAGCAAACAACACCAGACGACATTAGTTGAAGAAGTGAGGAAAAGAAAGAGAGAAAG
Organism: Pseudomugil tenellus; assembly: GCA_037177515.1. Taxonomy (NCBI): domain Eukaryota; kingdom Metazoa; phylum Chordata; class Actinopteri; order Atheriniformes; family Pseudomugilidae; genus Pseudomugil; species Pseudomugil tenellus. Next base: position 20,327,382 of record JBAMHX010000009.1, on the reverse strand, counting down.
TTAAAGAGTGATAGATCTGAATTTTGATGACTTAAGGAGCTCTGAGATGAAACAGGATTCCAGCTCTGGAATTATCCTGAAAAATTTCAATTGTGCCCTTTCAATATATAATGATTCAACCTTCAAAATATGCTGTATTTCTTTCCTCATATGTTGGCTACAGAAAAACAGATAACTGAGAGAAAACCTCAGGTGAGGATTCTATCGGAACATTTAAACGTGTTTATTTGGACACAAACTGCAGCTATGAATTACTCAGAGCTTCTTCTGTGCCTCAGTATGGTGTTGCCACTGGTCACTGGCAGTTTTGCAGGGCTAGTTGACAACAGTGTTCAGTAAGTGGGACAAATCTATAAACTATAATAATGTTCCACAGGCAGCCAACTAGATATTTCTGCTTAAACAACATTTCTTCCACCTATAAAAGAAACACTTTTACCTAAGGGTTCCAATTTCAGGTCAGATTGTGCCTGGATTTCTCTTCAGAGCTTCTAAAACAATAGCATGTCCTTTGCAGGACTCGCCTTCACCCTCCAAAGCAACTTTCCTACAAAAAAAACGTTGTTATCTAGAGAGCCAAGAGGATGCAAAGCTCTGTCAGACTGAATGAGTTTGGACCAAATTTGTATCGAGAAATGGCCAAGTAGCTACTTTTTTCTACTGAAGGCAATGTCTGCGTGCAGCAGGAAAACATATGCTGGATATATGAGGAAAAGGGATATCCCCAGGCTTTTCCCAGATCACCAGTCAGAAGGAGGGAATAGCTGATGTGCAGGGCGAAGGGGCACAGCACAGTGCAGTTGGAATGATTCCCAGTGAAACAGGTTGAATGAGGAATGCTTGAGTGTCTTTGACAGGAGAAGGAGACACAAGTTTCTTGGCAGAGTCAAACAAAGGCATTTTGTACAATGAGTCATGACCTGCATTCTCCCCAGCTTTGACAGCAACTGCCACCTGCCTTGTGGCTCAGTCCAGTTCAAACTCACTGTGGCTTATGAGTGTTCAGGGCCTCTTTTGCATCTCAAATCCACATTAAAAGCATGTATTTAAAAAGTGAAGATGAAAAAAGAATATCAGCAGAGAGAACGAGCAATTATCCTGCTACAAAAGAGACATCACTCAATACAAGCCATCAACAGTAAACAACAGAAAACTACACACAGTAGGCTACTCTAAACAAGACATTTTTATCTTCCTTTGTTCATGCTATGTGTGCACTTGTTACTGTTGCTGTTGGACACAAAGCAGTTCTGCAGAGAAAGCCAGAGGATACATGTTTTAATCAAAAGAAGCAGCAGGTTAGCTGTCCAGATTTTACCTCACTTTGGGTTGAAGTCAGTGCTGGTATGATTTGTAAAACTAAAATTGAAGTATAAAAGTGTGTTGTGCTGTAAGATGGGCAAAGCATAGCAAAAAAACAAAAAACAAAACTGTCAGGTAAGTTTAGGATATCTGACGTATTAGTGGGACCAGAACTTTACATGGTTCTGGGACCCTTAACGAGGGAATTATATCTAACTGAAACGTTAAAACAATATATAATTTTTTTTAACTTGGTGTCTCACCTCACCAGGGTTCAGTTTCTCTGCCTTGCCGATTCTGTGGTTCTGTTAACATTCAGCGGTGAATTACATCTCAATGCTCCACATGGAGCACATGAAATTTGAGAAAATATAGGAATAAGTTACTGAGTAAATCTGTTTGGCATAGAAGCCGGTAAATTTGACCTGGAAACTTTTTTACAACACAAATTCCAATAAAGTTAAGGCAGTGTAAAACAAAAAATATATATTTAAACGACTGCTTCTTCTGCAATGTGGTTGCAATGTGAGATGAGGAGAGGTGTATTGCATACTGTGGAAATAGTGGAGTCTGACAACAAGATTGCATGGAAGAGTAGACAACTCATGAATATAACATACTGTATATGAGGAAAAATACCTGGTACAGTAATAAGGGAGTTGAGGTGGCTCAGGCTGTTTTTTTTCTTTTTGAACATTTTAGTGTGTGTTGTGTTTCCTCTGATTTAAAAGCAATCATTTCACTGCTTTCAAAGTGTTAATTTCTTTAAAACTAATAGTAGGTCTTCTAAGCAAGTTATTTTAGCTAGAGTGGAAAGTGTTGTTGACATCTTCTGGCTTAATTTATGCCGTAATGGTATTCTGCTGTTCATGACCCTGTAAAGATCACACAGGTAGAAGAGAGAGGAGATAATTTGTTTAAAAATAGTGTGAGAAAGAGTAAAAGGAGGAAGATTTTCTTTGAAAGTAGCCCTCATCAGATGCAACTGTAGCAACCCTGGTAGTTTCATGTGAGAGTTCCAACTGTGTAAACGGTTGGACAGGCAGAGATCTGTCTCCAGTTAGCAACAACTTCTCCCAGCAACAGCATTCAGAACAGGAGTTACCTCTCCTTTCATTTGACCCTGCTACCATGTAAACCTGTAAGGAAAATAAATGTAAGAATAAAGACAACAAGTTTATTCAGTTATCAACAAAAAACAAGCGGCTCTATATTAATGTGAAAAAGTTGAAAAATGACCATGGTTTATATTTATATTATAATTTCCATGTCTGTGTGAGCCAAATTGTCAGGCACACAAACTTAATGATTAGTCATCGCCATATGTGCTTTCACTGACCCAATCGTGATGATAGCTTCTAGGTTTGAGAAGTACACAGAGAGCTCTACTAACAGATGTAATGATTCATCCAGCCAAGTGAAAACAGGCTGGACGGAGGCTGCCGAAACTTCATTTGCTTCTCATAACATTGTTAATTAAAAACAATACGAAGGCATGCAAAGCTGGTAGGCAGAGTTCAGAAAGGAGGATAAACAGAGATTTGTACTCTAAAACAACAAGTTACTAATATGAGTGAAATTTTTAAAAAATCTATGTAAAATATTTTCTTACATTGTTTTAGCTATCAATATGTGAGCTTATTAGAAAATATTGTGTTTGATATGAGTTTATTGTGACAGCTTGAACTCAAAGAGGATGCTAGAATATAAAGGTAAGCAAGAGCATGCTGTTGTTTTTGACACTGTAATAACAAACTATTACACAATACAAAGGCAGACTGACATGTTTAGGACATTTTCATGACAGCGCTGCCTAAAGGGGCATCAGTTATATTATTTAACAACAAGCAGTGGTCAGAAACAAGTAAAACATGTTTAAGTGGGGAGGTTCAGTCATGGTTGTATTACAGGAGCTGCCACTGTATGCAGGGAATAAAACTGTGATAAGGAGGCAAACAGAATTGTAGCGTTAGTCTCTTTGTCCCAAGAGAACTCTGGTCTAAACCTGATGCTGCAAAGACCTGTATCAGTCTTAAAATTCATTCTGTCACTTTGTTCAAGATAAACTTAAACAACAAATATATCTGACCATTTTTGTTTTCTCTATTTGTCTCCTGATGAGAATTATAATTGGTTTTCAGCCATATCTATTTTGTAAAGTATAAGCAAAGGTTGCCATGTTTTATTTCCACAGACTTTCATATTTGCTGCTGCCAAAATCCTTAACTCCCTGGAAAGAAAAGATAATTACTCGATTTGCATTTTCTGTGGACACTTGAGTGGCTCAGATAAAAGCTGGAAGCCATTATCATGTCAACATTATGCAGATTGTGCTGTAAATTACACTTCACATGATCTTTATGAGCATTTCATTCTCAGTTAAGAATGGAAATCAACAGAGGAGAGGCCATGTGACGAAAGCACAGCAGCCGCTTCTCCTGCGAGTCTTTGTTTAAGACACACTGCACACTGAAATGACACTGGTGTGGTTGCAGAAAAGTGGATATTTTATCCCAAAATGGACACAAGCATCACTTTTAATCCCTGTAACAGCCTAAGTAGCAGAATCTTTTTTCTGACGTTCCAAATTCCCCATCTGAGCTGGTAAAGACAAAGTCTACATGTTTTTCATACAATGAAGCATGACTTTTAAAACACGGTATTCTATAGAATACGTGACTTGATTGCTAATAGCAATTCAGAAAAATTGTATTTTTATTTGCAATGTTAGTTATTCTTCAATTTGTAATGTTTTACAACCTAAACCATCTTTCTTCACTATCAAACCTTATAGGTAGCTTATTATGTGCACATTAGCAGCTATGCAATTACTGATATAAATAAAATAACATTTCAAACTAAAGTCTTTTCAAGACACAAGCGGATGGGAACTAAACTCAACATTGTGAAGCAAAACCCCCAAATCTGATACTGCGCTTCTCTGTGGAGCAGTTTTCCTGATCATCATGAATCAAATTGACAAAAAAATAGTATCTCTGGAAAAACTTAGAAGTCTTTAACTGTGATTTGGGGTTCTAAATATTAACATGCCATTATGACCTTCCTATTTAAAAAAGCAATGTAAAAGACTGGTGTGTTGGCCAGCTCACTTTTTCCCAAGGTGGCAGTGTAGTTAGAAAGCCAAGAAAAGTTGTATAATTTAGTTTTGATAAAATCTCATTATGCATTATGTCAGTTTGCACTTTAATATACATCAGCTCAGTGAAGTCACTTTATTATAGAGTTTAATGTGAAAGTGAATGCAAATGATTGCAATGTGCACTTAGCAAAGCACCAACATTTATTTTGGTTGTACATATGTTGTAGACATGCTGCAATTACACAGATTCGAAAGCGGATCTCAATTCTCGGCTATCGTAGCGTTCACCTGAGGAAGTGCAGATGAAAACAGATCTTGATCAAAGTAAAATCTGAGTCAGAGGAAAAAGCTAGAAGATTCAAACAAATAAAACCCAAATGCTCAGAACCACTTATTCTCCTTTAATTATGCAACCAATACAGGTGATGTGCACCAGGCAGCGCTGAATCACAAGAAGGGATCAGTTGTTTCTGCCCTCAGTTCCCCAACAATTCGACATTCAACTTAACATTTTTCAGAACACAGTTTTAATAATTTGGAATGAACAATTCAAGGCACATGAAAACATTTAGTTCATTGTTACAAAGAAATATCCACAGGGCATCTCAGTTTCTTTATTTTTAAACACCTAAATACACTTTAAGCACATGAAACAGTTTTCTGGTAAATTAAAAACCACAAAAATGCTCAAATTGACTGAAGAGTCCATTTTTGTTCACTTTTAGGAAATTGAGGTAAAACAATTTGCTTGAAGAATAGCCCTGTTTGTCATGTTTATAACACTGTCTCAATTTCTTATGGCTTCACTTCCTAATAATATGTTAACTGGTCTTTCAGGATAATACATACAAAATGCATTTTTGCTTTATGTTTTGCGTTCCAGTTTTGGTTAAACTTATAAAAGTCAAATACTGGTATTCATTATTTACAAAAAAAGATGACTTCTTACATACAAATTGAAATTTTGGTCAATTGTATGTCTGGGGTGTTTTCAGAAGACATGTTTTCTTGTCAAATCTGTTAGGAGAAATTAAATAATATTATAGTTTTTATTTTAGCATCATTGAACCAAATATTTAATCAAACCTTAAGAGCTGGCACACGCAAGGTTTTAGAGTGGATTCGGAGAGGAACAATATTCTACAAAATAATTATAATAATAATTACAGTTTTATCAAAAAGCACTTTTTGTAGCACCTTGAGTGTTTTGTGATTCTGCACAAAAGCACCTTTGTGGTTATGTTCAGAGTAGCACCTTGAGCATCCAGAGAGGGATGTGTGGTGGGACAGACAAGGGATGAGTGGATCCTCTCTGTTGCTGAAAGTGCACAACTGTCCGCCACGGCATCAAATGTCCTTTTCCTTTTGTCACTCCCATTACAAGTTAAAGTCATGTGATTCTGGCCCTACAAGGGCAAGGAGTAGTTTCCCCTGGGCAGCGCTTTCATGACAGGGCCTGAGGGTACTTTTCTTCTTTTTCTCCGGACTGGAGTGGACCTTCTTGGCAACAAAAGAAAAAGGTTTTTGCTTCGCTGGGAAAGAAGGTGATAGTTGTCAGATCTCAGCATGTGGGTGTTAATATATACCCTCTGACCCTGTCCTTCAGCGGGGGAGTAGGATTGCGTCTAGCCGAGGAAACACACAGAGCCCACCTCGAAGCCAAATCTCTGGTTGGAGTTACCAAAGTCATTCAGCATGACATCAATGATGGGCAGCTGGTCGATGCGGGGAGTGTTGATCTCCATCACCGTCTTTGAATAACCCTGCCTCTGCTGCAAACACAAAGCATTAAAAAAAGATGAGTGCTTGTTAAAGTGGTCCAGGTATAGTTCTAACAACAGTTTACAGCACATTTTATATTAACAAAAGGTCAGACCACCTTGTAAATATAAACCATAAAGGAAACAGCACAGGGTAGTTTGCCTGTCTTCAAGGATCAGAGATTCAATTGTATTAACTTCCTGTGTTAAACCATCTTATTACTTGGATGACAAACAGTCATAATATAATCATTTAAAGTTGAAAAAACAGAAAAGATAGACTTCTCAGAATTAAAAATGGAAAGTTCTTTTCTTTATTGTCAAAACATTTAAATGATTTATGATATATCTAAAAAAAAGCAAGAAAAAAGCATTAAAGCCAGACATGATTGAATAATGTAACTTATTTTAAGATGCAACATTAGAAATTAGGTTAAACTAACTTTTGAAGTTTTAGATGAAAAGGTTTGTTTTCATAAATAACTGTTTTCAAAACAGGTTAATCTATTTCGTAGACCAAAAGAACTTATCATACATTCATCATTCATAAAAAAGGTGAACTTAAAAAAAAAAGACATCCATCAGCTCTGCGCTTACTGTTAAACGTTCCCCTCTCCAGTTACTGACCTGCGCTTGACTGAACCCTTGCTGCTACATACTGTATAAACACTTGCCAACTCTTCTCTGACACAGTTTGCATCTTTGTGAGGATTAGAGGAATTTCATGAGCTTTAGAAAAAGTTTAATTGCAAACTAAAAGTCTCAAAGTGAGTGTTTACCGAGCAGCCGTCCATCAGCGGCTTGATGAAGGGATTATTGTCGTAAGACATTTCCTCATCGTTGGAGCCCAGGAAGCGCAGCGCCTTGTCATAGGTGTCACCCTTAGCGTCGTACCAGGCCACAGACTGATGGCAAATGTATGTGAAGTTCTGCCGTGCTGAAGAGCTCAAAAGCTTAAGGAAGGTCATCTGTACTGTGTTGATACTGTTTTCTGCAGCATCGACATAGTTTAACTGGAGGGAAAGAGAAAAGAGGAGAGTAAGACAAAAAGGGACTCAAATTGCAGGATATGGATGCAAAGAGAGGAAGAAAACGAAGAAAAAAATAGAATGTGAGGGAAGAATGAGAAAAAGAAGGATTTTAATGTACCAGGAGAGAGAAGGTTGAGGGAAGGAATTACAATAATCAAGACAGTATGATGAAGCAGCAAGATGATGTGTTTTTGAGGAAACACAAAATAAAATAAGAAGTTGTGTGAAAAAACGTACTATTTTTCCCCGTTTAAATTCACTGAACCATGAACCTGGAGATTCTTTGGGCCAGTTAGATATTCTGACCTGTAAAAGATTAAAATGTAGATTATTTAAAACTGTAGCATCACAGCCATTAGTGTAGCTCACAGATGAAATCAGATCTGCACTGATTATGTTTTTAGTGCTGATCACTTACTCCTGTGGATTTCTTGTCCGGGTAGATGCATGTCTCTCCACCAGCTGTGAAGTTACAGAACACTTTGATGGCGTCTCCGATGCAGCCCTGGTTTGGATCGATCCAGTAAACGCCTGAGAGAGAAGCAGATCCATGAGACATGGCCGAGTGAAATAGCAAGGTTTGCCTTTGAGAAAGTTTCTCTCACTACTTCTGGCAATAACACTCTTAAAATTACTTATCATTCAGCCAATCTTTTTGTTCATACAATGATAGCTTTATCTCAATTTTACCATCTGGGAAGTCTGGCTGGCTGAGGTGCAGGTCGTTGCAGGTCCTTGCGGGGTTGTCTTGGGTGCCCATGGGGAACTTCATGCGTTCAATGTCTTGTTTGAGGTTGTTAAGAGAGCCAAATACGTCTTCCATTCCCTCTGCACCCAGACTATCTACGCCGTAGTCTGCCAGGGCTTCATCTCCCTGCGTGTCAGCCTGCCGCCTGGTCTTCCTGCCAGGCTGCTGGATAGGCAGTGGCTGGACGATGTCCCCAGGAGGACCCTGCAGGACAGAAATGAAACAGTTTTACTTTTAAACCAACTGACTGAAACTCAAAAGTGCTTCATCTACAATGAAAATAAACATGTAGCTTACAGGTGGTCCAGGTGGCCCAATCATTCCAGGGTCTCCCTTCTGACCAGCCGAACCCTGGCAAAAAATGTATAGTAGATATGTTAAAAATAGTGCACACTCCTCTCAGACATCTATTGCTGAGTAAACACCATCAAAAGGCAGGAAGGGTTGAGAAAAGTAACTTACAGTTGATCCCTTAGATCCCTTCTGTCCTTGAGCACCCTGGTGAGAATAAAGGTATATTTAGGGATGAGCAACAGTTTTGCAACAGACAAAGGAAATGCATATCATTCCAACAACTGCAACTTACAGGGATTCCAGGAGGGCCAGGAGGACCGAGAGGACCATGACCACCACCAATGCCCTTGTGAAACACGCCAAAAAAAGTTAAAAACAATAAATATCATCTAACGTTTTATTGATGGATGTGTCTAACACATTTAACTGTATGCATTATTGGGTATGACATAGCAAAATGTATGTGAAGTTACACAGATAAAAGCTCCTTTTTACTGTTTTAATTATTTTACTTACAGGTTCACCCTTGCCACCTCCAGTACCCTGAGGTCCAGGCAGACCTCTGTCTCCCTTCTCACCGGGTTCACCAGGAGGTCCAATGAGACCAATTAGACCAGGATGACCCTGGACCAGGTAGGAAAGTAAATAATTACAAATACATTCTAAAGCCACATTCAACAAAAAGTAATGCTCACAACAAAAGTTGAATTTATTTCCATTTATTTACAGCAGAGAGTAAAAACAGCTTCTTTAAATTAAAGAAATATGCAAATTTACTTGCAAATTTAGATAAAATGTCCAGACAGATGAACTTTAGTAAGTCTGCCTATAAATAATTAGTGGCTTTATTGCATTTGGTCATCATATTTAACAATGTTGGTCTGCCTCAGCACCTGCTGGTGAGCAGAGTTATGATCATCTGGCTCTGACTGCTGCCTGCTGGCATCCAACCAAATACCATCAGAAAGATGATATTATTGGGCTTATACATATTCATTCAGAGAAATAAATCACAGAGTGAAAAACTCCTCAAAGAGCCCAGCTTCTCTTCATCTCACTGGGAGACAGTGAACAAAGAGAGAATAGTGAAGAGGCCTAGATGTTTGCTTGCTCAGAAAGCTTCAGATAAGACCAATGAGCAGATATGAGAAATACACTATAAAGCAATTTCAGATTAGCATCTTAATAATGTCTTGCCTTTTCTCCTTTGGATCCAGAGTCACCTTTCATGCCAGGAAGTCCAGGGGGTCCCTGAGGATGTAAAAATCACCTTTTCAAACACAACTGAAAGTGACATGCATATTTATATGCATATCTACAGTGATATACCATGAAAACCATATTTGAGGGGCCAATAGATGAATCATAAAGCATAAAAATAACATTTTTAGGAGGTTTTGAACAAACATGCTAAAATATCAAACAGATTTTTAGTAATGTGCAGTTTTATGTTTGTTATGCTCCAGATTTTACAGGTTTTGTAAACTGGTGTACTTGGAAAATGGAAGGAAATGCATTCCCCTGTCTGGACGAGGACAAACGACTGAAAACTACAAACCTCCTATGTATTACTGTAGATTTTAGATTAGCTAATCAACAACAAACGGTCCTAGGTACATTTGCCTGTCCGTCCTGGGAGAGGATCTCTCCTTCACTTGGGGCTCCATGAGGTTTCTTTTTTTCCCTACAACTGGGTTTTTTTTTGGAGTTTTTCCTTACCGCGAAGGAGGGTCTAAGGACAGGAAGTCCGGGATCTGTTCACTTTAGTGTAGTCACTAATTGTGTGTATTGTGAGTTATGTCTATTGTTTTCTTATTACATACATGTGAAGTCCTCTGAGACAACTTGTTGTGATACTGGGCTATATAAATGAAATTGAATTGAATTGAATTACAAGAGGTCCAGGAGGTCCGTCTTGTCCGGAAGCACCAGGGAGTCCTTGTTCACCCTGAGTATAAGAAAAAACAAAACTTTTGCTTTATAAAATGACAGTCACATAATTATTACAAAACTCAAATCCACCACACATTTAAACCTCTAATATATAACAGGAACTTAAAGATATTTATCTTCAGAACTTACAACTGGACCAGGGATTCCACGCATACCCTCAGCACCAGGTTTTCCAGAAGGACCTTGAGGTCCCACAGGTCCAGTTTTCCCAACAGGTCCCTCTGCTCCAGCTTCACCCTGAGAATCAAAATGGCATTAGCAAACTTCTTCTTTGCCAAAGTTTACACAGTATAATTTATTTACGGTAGCATCTAAATTCTCTGAGTCACCAATGACAGTAAAGCTGCTAATTTAAAAGGATTGATGATCCACTTTTAAAACACATACATTTTGATCTTACATGAAAAATAATTTTTTTTTCAATTTCAAAAATTGAAGTATTCCATTCTCTTCCACAAAGTTTAAGAGTGGCGAGATTCAAGTAGTTAAAATGTTTTCAGTTCAGAGCAGGAGCAGCTACTTTTACATCTTGAAGCTCCAGAGATGCCAAATTGACCTGGTTGATAGAAGATGGGGATTAAACTGTTCTGACAACCAATTAGGCCTGGATTTGACACTCTAGTATCATCAGGCCGGCTTTGTCTTGTCTCGGTCAAATCAGCTCTATTCCTTTACCTCAGCGTGGATAGAAAATGCACTTTGTGTCTGAGTGTGTGCATGAAGAAGAGAAATAACAGATCAAGAAAGGGGAGAAACAAAAGGAAGAGCAAGGCTGTGAGCTCTCATTTAGTGTTAATAAAGGCTTAAAAAGAGTGTTTTCTTTGATGCTTCTTGATTGTTCAAAAATGAGCAACTTGTATTTTAATAAAACAGTTACATATACTGATATTCTCAAGAAATTGTATTTTTCCTCTTGTGAATCTATTTTGTCTATTTTCGTAGAAATAGGAAACAAGATCAGGGTATCAGGGGAGAGAAGCAGGATATTTTGTTGACGTGACTTTTTGAGAGATTGTAAGATTATTTCAAGGTTATTTGGAGCATTTTTGCTAAAAATGATCTGAAGTAACATTCAACGCACTTAGAGTGAAGCAAAGGATAAAGCAGGTAGAACTGCTAAAAGAGCAAGCTTAAACATGCTTTGCAGCTGAGTGAAGCTGCAGATTCAAGTGATGATAAAAAAAATCACATTCATATTGCAGAAGCATCTCAATCCTTAACCCAAGCATAATGTCTATGCTGAAAGAAAAAAAAGTCATTCATAAAATCATTCTTTGTAGAACTTACTTTGGATCCCTTTTCTCCTTGTTTCCCCTCCTGACCCGCTGGTCCAACAGGTCCCTGAGAAACACAACAATGAAACATCATTAGGAATTTGTTTAACTGCATTTTGAACAAACTAATTTAAGAATTAATACTGAAAAGTTTTTCTTGAGTGAAATTCATTAACATTTACTGACAAGACAAGCAGTAACTTCAAACACACACTAATCATTCAGTTCAGTGGTGCTCTGACCTTAAGAGAAGGGGAAAGGGGGGAGGAAGGGGGTGGGGGGGTGGGGTGGCAGACTACACAGGGTGAGCAGCATCAGTGTGAGCAAACTGTCCTAGATTCTAAATATACTCTGAAAATGCATCAGCATTTTCAGTAAATAGCCTCTGGTCAAAACCTTGTGAGTGGGCTGACGTGTCATTAAAAACCATGATAAAATACACCAAACAAAAGCCACGGGTCTTCATCAGGTTATTAGCCCAGGAAGAACTAACTATATGACTATTAATGTATATTGCATGACTACATCAAGTTGTTATTGCTGATATTATATGACAAGTACTTTACTGTTTCGGTTGTTCAGGTTGGTTAATTTGTATCTACTTTATGCACAAATTTAGCCCTGTTCCCAATTTAGAGGGTTCCCCATGAGGTCATAATATAAATCGGAGATATTTTGAGTTAATTAGAGGGTAAAATATGGATTATATTTCTTCCTATCTTATGTCTCACATGGGCCATTTTTTCTTCAACTATTTTAATGAAGTGAGATCATCTAATTCTATCTTTTCACGACTAAATTAAGCTTAAATATGAAATACTTACAGCATTATTCATCTAAATCTTAGACATTTGCAGAAACTCTCTTTGCTCTAACAGCAAACAAGATATAGATGTCGAAACCATGTCAACAAAACTCCATATATGGTGTTAGTCAAACCTTTGGAGGTGCCCAGTGAAATTGAATGTATTCAGATCTTTAAGTGGTGGTATGACCGTAACAAACCAAAGCAATTTTCACTTTAATGTATTTCATTATTAAACATTGTTATTCCTAATATTTTGTACTGGTGGTTTTGTTCCAATGATAAATGATCATTTAAGAGAGGTAAACAAAGGTGAATAACAATATGGAGTAAAATTACATTAATCAATTTTCTATTTTCATCCATCCATCCTCAATAGAGAGATAAAACTGCATAAAGTAGAAATAAAAAATAAGAAACATCAACTAAAAATGCCAATATAATATTCCATTTTACCTTGGTTGAGTAACTTATTTTTTGTTTAGTATGCTGCATAAACATTTTGCTCATCAGCTGTTTGAAGCACTTCACCGCCCCCTCATAATTTATCCACATCAACAGTGCACACATTTACATGAAGCTTCCCTTATGGCTATTTGAACATGCCTCACAGAAGAAGTAATTGCACTACATACCACTAATACAACGTGCTTATCAAACAACAGACTCATTTCAAACTGAGTCTCCTTCAGCTTTGCAGCATTAAGGAGGTCATGCTAGGAGAGGAGCTACAACTTACGATAATGGATCTGACTTCATTTGCATTAATTACTTCACTTTTTTTCTTTGGGAAAAACATATTTCTTACTAGAGTGGAGCCTTTGAGACAGATTGTAAAACTTTATACATTAAAACATTCTAACAGACCTCCCAAATTAAATTATGGATCGATGGACGTACTGGTTGCTTTAATAGGACCACCTGTTCATCTTCTTTTTAAAGCATCAGTCAACGACATGGCAGCAACTCAAAGTATTTAGGCAAGTATGGAATTCAGAAGATTTAAGCAATTTTTAATTTGTCATGCTATTATTTCAGAAACTGCTGATCAACTGGGATTTTCACACACACAATCATCTATAGTGTCAGACAATGATCCAAATAAATAATAATAATTGTTGACAAACCAAAAGCTGCCTGGATATTGTTGCTGACCCTGTCCATGTCTTCATGACCACAGTGTACCAACTTCAGTTACATTCTGGGGGATAACACAGCAGAGGCCTGTACTACGAAGCATTATTAACTCAGCCCGCACTTATCTCAGTTTTCTAGATTCAGCCAAACATTGAGAAACTAGGATAAGCTGTACTACAAAGCTGGTTATCAGTTTGCTAACTCAACCCAGACTCTCTCCTAAGCGCTACTATCCGTGTGCAACATAAACAGGATCCTCTTAAAAATCGGGCGCCCATTTATTTAATGAGATCTGATTGGTCAGGAGTTGGAGCTTTTATACTCACTGATCTCTTATCCCAGAACATAACCTGCTCTGGAGCAGGTAGGCTGCAGTGATACAGCTCGATCAAAAGTAACCCAGCTTCATAGTACAGAAAACCTGGATAAGTGAAAATCCAGCTTCGTAGTACAGGCCTCTGGTCACTAAATTCAAATCACCTAAAGCTAGTTCTATTCCAACAACCTTTGGAATCACCTAATATCAGTTAATTGGATATTCTTTTGTATGTAGTGAAATAGGAGATTCTTCTTGTAGATGTGAAGCTAACAAATCTGCAGCATTATATCTATATGGAGCAAAATTGCTGAGGTATGTTTCCAACATCTTGTTGATCTATAATATGAAGATTTAAAGTAGTTCTGAAGGCAAAAATGGTCCAGAAAATTACTAGCGAGATATAGCTCATACCTGTATAAGGCACTGGCGAGTGATTATTGGCAGAACATTGCCTAATTAATGACACATTGTCTGGAAGGGAAAACTCAGCACCTCTTATTTTTACTTTGAAGACATCTTATTGTTGTGTTCTACATTTATAGTCTGGTTGAACAAACAGGCACTGCAGCAGAGCTGGCTAATACTGAAGCCTCAGGGTGAATTTTGGACTTTTAAGAGCAACATCTCCATTAAAGTAAAGGCATGCACAATGAAGTGAGTACTAATATAAAAGTGTCCTTTCTATTTTGTGACACTGTGTCAAGCTTTAAAACGCTACACTGACTGCATGCTTTGTTGTTAGCTGTGAGTCATTATTACTGTAATTGAAAGACATCATAAAAATGACTTTGGTAGTGAAATGAAATAATCTCAGCTCAAGTCTGATGTGGCAGAAAAGGCACTGAATGGCAGAAATTAAAGTGACAAGTTAATTTCCTGACATTAGCAGCAGTGGCAGTCAGACTGCTTTCACATTACTGCCAGACACACTGAGTACATCAATATCCCCAGTACAGTATGATTGCTGTCTATAATCACTGGTTACTCCAGTTACTCTGTTTTACTAATGGAAATAGTTTCCTGTCAAACATATGGACATTAGCTCACAATCTTGTGTACGATCATAAATATGCATCCCGCTACAGAGGGTGATAAAGTAACTTGGGGTTTGTTAAGAGCACTTTGAATCTAAAAACAAAGAACATCTCAAGAACTGAACTGAAGTATCAACTTATACATCGCTTTGGAGAAGTACTCACCCTTTTTCCAGGAGGTCCTGGTACTCCAGCTTCCCCAGATGGACCTGGAGGACCCTAAATTAGAGTAGAGAGAACACTTGACTCCATTTGATGAAAAATAAGTGGTATATTACACTGGGATAGGCATGCTTTTGCCAAAAGCACTACAATAATTCATAAGATATAAATTGGAAATGGAACATAAGAAATATGGAATATAAGAAATACAACAACATTTTTGTGGTTCTCTGAGAATCTTCATGAAATTGTGCAGTAAACAGCACAGTGTTGTCAGAGGACACTGCCAGAAATCCAATTAAAATGTTTCCTTTATCTCGGTTTTACATTTTCAAAGGATATCGGAATAAAGGGATTATATATGCAAATGTTAATCCTTAATTCACTCACAAGTACAGTGAACCAATCTGACAGGCAGAATGTGAAGGAGTGAAACTTTCTGTTTCTTTACTTGCAAATTATTTTAGTTAATGTTTGACTTACTGGTTGTCCAGCTTCTCCATCATCTCCTTTATCACCAGGCAAACCATCAAGACCCTAAGCATAACACACAAATATAGTTAACTCAGCACAAAAGAGAAAAGCATAAGTAATGAACTCAACAACAAAACCTTAGAAAAATAAAAATGAACTCCACTGAGCTAGCTGTATCTTTATTACTTTCATGTTATCTAAATATTAACTTGCAAGAGTAATCATTGCAATACATATTCATTAAAGAGCATACAGTAGACATAATTCTAATAACTGATGGATAAATCCAGGACTTACACCAGCACCAGGCTCACCAGGGGGACCAGGGTCTCCTGGGAAGCCAACAGGACCCTACAGACACACCAAGACACAGAGAAAACGGAGTTTCACTCACATATCTGACACTGTGTCAACAGCTCTGGCAGCTGACAGCTCAGATAAGAAATATGACATGATGCTGTAGATGACAGCCCTAATGATGCATCGGTTGAGGCTGTGTGAGTCTCATTGTAGGTGACGTACAGGATTACCCTTGGGACCATCATCTCCAGGTGGTCCTCGGCCACCAGGTGGTCCAGCAGCTCCAGGAGGCCCGGTTTCCCCCTTCTCCCCAGTCTCTCCTCGAAGGCCCTAAGGAAAAAATCATTATGGTCCTGTTATCATGAACACCACATAAGGACCATTTATGCTACTTTGAAAAAAGGATGATAAATGTCGCACAAGTTTTCTATTTAATCTGTCACCACAACTGGCATAAAAAAACACCAAGAAATGGCCTGCAGAGCAGAAATATGACATAGACACCAAGCTTTAAGTGTATGTTTTAAATCATCTGCTACACAGTTTGGTATGAAAATATTTTCATTCACCTAAAATGATGACACTAAACACTCCAGCGTCATTTTTCATTTCAGCAATAGCAGACTATCTTAAAGCAGTGGCTATGATGACTCAGTGGCAACAGCTGAAGCCTTGCAAGCGCAAAATCATTAGTTGGCCCATTAGAGCTGAGCGCTTCTCAAGTCAATGCCAGCATGGCACCTTTAATATTGACCTTGATTTGATGTGCAGCACTGGCTCTATCTATCACTGTAAACATATATAAAGCATCAGACGTATCTGTCAATACAACCTGATGGACTCAGACTCAAGGAGGCTCACACCCATAACTAAGGTGGGGCATCTATTGTCTTATATAAGCAGTGGCTATAGCTGGATCGATGAGACTGCTCTGATTTGAGGAATTTATGATCAGGGTGCCCTCTGTGAACACGTAACGTCATTTAGATCAGTCCAATGTTATAAGGTTAGACACCTTTGCATGAAACATTTTTAAATTGCTGAACATTAAGTGGATTGATTTGAATGATGCTCATGTAAAAAAATGACCAAATATAATTTTTATTATCATTTCACATCATGGTTGGACATGATGTGAAAGGATTTGCATCAGATCATGAGCTGCACTGAAAAATATGTATTGGCACGGCTAGGCATGATCATGACATTAAAGTAAGTGGCTTTCCGAGTTCTACGTACTTCTCTATTAGCAGCAGTTTCTTTTGTAGTATTAAAAAATATTGTTTGGAAGGAGACAGAAGATAATTTCAGCAGAATATTGAACTTACTCCAATTCCAGGCTCTCCAGGTGGTCCTGGGTTGCCAGCTTCACCGGTTTCTCCCTGAAAAGTAGTAAAACATAAAAGTAAAGTAAAAAGTCCTGTTAAAAGCCAAACATTATCAGTGAACTAAGTAATCTATCAGGTGCTACATCATTGATTTTTGTGCTAAAATCCACCTAAATATAGAAAGGGAAACTTTTCACATATCCAGCTTATTTGTAGGCAAAATAAATAAAACGCCATGCTTATAATAGTTCCTAATACAGATGCTGAAAGGTACGTCATTAGTGCATCGGCAGCCTCCATGTTTTCAGTTATTACCTTCTCACCAACACCTCCCATAGAACCAATGCCTCCAGGTGGACCTGGGGCACCCTGTAAATAAATCACAATAATTATTACAGAGATAGTAATAAGTATTTTGAGATAGTGAGATGAAGTAAATATGAACTTACATCAGCTCCACTGGGTCCCTGAGGACCTCTGGGACCAGGAGGACCAGGTGGACCCTGTTGAAAAGAGTGTTCTTAATAGTTTTATCCCACATTATTTATCATAACATTTGTTCTCCACCTGGCATTCATAAATAAATACAAAGTCATCGGTAGTGGGCAGATTTTTTATTAGGATATGAGACTGCGTATTAATTCAGTGAGAGAAAAGCTGTCTTAGTGTTGAACAATGAAAGAGCTGTTCCTGAATTGAAGATAATGCTCTCAGGTTGGTTAATCAACTAGCTAGCAGCAACAGACATAACAAAAAAACTGTTGGTCATTTAAAATAACTTTAAACTAAGAAATATAGCATCTCTTGTGAAAACTTTACTGACAATTTTTATGCTGCTTAATTTCAACATTATCAAGTTAAATGGACCAGGTCCATAAATCAGTTTGTGTTGCAACAAGGATATTCAGCATTTTAGAAAATGTCGTGACAAAGTAAATAAAGCAGATGGTAAAGTGATGTGATGTAAATGTGATCAGCAATATGTAGATTTTTTTCAAACCATAATCAAATTTCTGAGGTTTAATATATTTCAGATGGTGGAAAAAGAGCTCTTCACTTATCACTGTTCTGAGTAGGTGGTCGCGTCGCTCCCATGGGAGAATTCCTTCATGCCTCTCTAAACGGAGAGCACTGACTGTATATATATAACTACTCTAAATTGCTTCACAGAGCCTCACTTCAGAAAAAAAGAATAAAATATAAGCCTTGAGCCAAGTTTGAACTGTCAGATATTATTACGTTGATGCTGTTAAAGTCCAGAGCAAAATACGGTCAGTTTTGCCCACCTGTGTGTGAGAACAGAGGCAGAATTAGACCCCAGTTCCAGTATTTTATCCCAATTATGGAGATGAGGATGTTCTTCACTGTGTTTAAATATGAGATAACGTCTGCCATCAAATGAAACCTGCATACAATAGCTAAACACTAGACAACCTTTTTGGTCCAACTACTCTACTAACTCTATGGTATTGTAAAAAAAAAAAAAAAAAATAACAATTGAAAAAATACATACGGCATATAAACAAAGCTTGTAAAGTTTTCACTTGTTTAAGTGTTTGTATTAGTAGGTCTCATTTAGGCAAAAACATCTGCAATGTAGCTGGCAGAGTTGCCAAGCTCAGCCATAACTTTAAAAATCTTCAATTCAATTCAACTTTATTTGTATAGCGCCATTTCATGAAAATGTCGTCTCAAGGCGCTTTACAGAGATCAGCCAATTCAAAAAATAGCTTTAGCACAACATGCATTTCAATTGGATGAGGAGATGATGTAAAGCCTCATAACAGCAAAGTTTGCAGAGGAACACTCACCATTGCTCCGACATCTCCGTTTTCTCCCTTCTCACCAGGAGGGCCGGGCAAACCCTGCGAGGAAGGGAAAGATTCTTCAGAACATAGAAACAAAGTTCATGTGAAACAAAACTTCACATTCAAAAAATCCACAAATGGGAGCACGTAAACATTTCTGCTGGTCATTACCAGGTATTTTCAGGTGACATATTTGAAATAGCAAGCTTCATGATGCAAAGTGATGGAGAGTGCATTAATACAAGCAGAAACCCCTGAGTGTAAACACACAATTAGTCAAAAAGGACACCTATTGTAATTAAAGGGTATAGGAAGCTTGGGTATAATCAGCCTGTGTAAATTGCGGGGTGGAAACACCATCCATCTATGTCCACAGCAGAATGGAAACAAAGGCGAGTGTGCAGGTGGTATGCATCATCCAGTTTTGGGATTCAGTCATGCTTAACTAAAACAGGTTGAATACATCTTGGGAAGGTGTATTTGTAATGAAAATGAAGAAGCTGTCACTTAGTATCACAGTTTATTGTCTATCTGCATAATTGCAGATATTATGTGTTGTGTTAGCTTAACTCCAGTGATGGAGCATACATCACCAATAGGTGTGTGGAGACCAGCAGTAATGATAAGTTACTGTAAAACAAAAATGACATGGAAATCAATCATTGCAATAACATATGTGTAGTTTCAGTCCATTTTGTTGATTTACTGTACCTCTGCAGTGACACGGAAAGCTAATTTATAAATGGTTCTAACTGGGCTTTTGTCACAGCAATAATGCATGAGGGTTGTAATAGTGGGAGAATGAATGAACCATCAACTCAATGCATGTCTAATGTTTGCATGTGATGTGCTCGATCCGTATTGAACTTATTAGGCTTGCTAATAATGCATGAAGGGACGGATAAGGAATTGGAAAAAAAAGTCTCACAGTTAAGTTAGAGTTAAATGAGCAAACACCATATACACATAGATAAACTCCCCCAAGCATGCATTAGAAGAAATCAATCAACATTATGACCTGGCTTTCCTTCTATTTTCCACACTGGTCTTGAATTATGAGGACACTCTGATGTGAGCAAAACGGATATTTACACTCCTCTATGTCCCTGTCTTAACCTCTTAATCTGAAGAATCCATCCTCTCAGCGAAGACTCCAATATTCCACAGCAAACAGCCAAAACTGATAGAAGGCTTTCAGACCGAAGCCATTCACCCCCCCGGTTAAAAATCATTAATGCTACAGATAATTGCATTGAAGAGCTGAGCTTGCAGCAGCTGCTGCCATGTATTGAAGGGCAGCTTAGCCAAACATAATTAAAAGAGTGGAGATGGAGTGCATTATGCCCAATTAAAAGCCAATTGCACTTAATAACAACGTTATCTAGCCCTATTGACCAGCAGGGCTTTGCTTTAATTTCATCCTCAGTGAGTCCTTGGATAATTGACTTTGAGATATTCCGGCGTGCCATTTCTTTGTTCACTTCCACTGAGAGATGTTGTCTGAACTTCAGCTCATTAGCTTGTTCTCTGTCTCTTTTCACCATTTTTTTACATGTTACAATTTAGGGGAAAGAAGAGTTGCATATAGGAAGGAAAGTAAGGCAGCAGTAAGAAAGCTGATAGTTAAGCAAAGAAATGGACACATATCAATTATATGCAACACATGTATCTGAGATCAAATTATGTTAACATCTTGCTAAGATGTAGCAATATAATGAAGCACAAGAAGAGTAGTTATGTAATACAGTTGAATTAATACCATATAAATACTCATAAAGAGCTTACAAAGATGAGCTTGTTCCGAAAGTTTGAAACTTTAAAACTTCTGAGGGGACTGAATTGAGGAAGAGTGGACATTTTGGTCTCTGGGTTATGCTTCCGTTTGCAAATGGACAAATGTATTACTGCTTTATTGATGATTCAAAGTAAAATCAATAAGCTGGTGCCATTAAAAATAAGCAAAATACAGATCAATGTGGGCTGGGAGGGAAAACAAAACATTTGATCAATTATTGATTAAAGCCCTTCGATATCTTGCTCCATTTAATGTTTAATATGCAAAACGCGTGATTCTGCTAATGCTGCGGTTTGTAGGATTACCTTTTGAATATTAAATGATGGGTGTCACAGACTTTAAGCAGAACCCAGACTCCCCAGATCCATTTGGAATTTGTCACATGAGAAATGTTTGAAAAACATTAATGGATATATACATTGATAAATAATGGGATGAAATAGAGAATGGTCCCTTTTTTGAGCCAGAGGGGACTGCAGGGTAGTAGTTTACTGCATTAAAATGATGTAGTCTGAGTGGAAAGCCCAATGGTACCCCACCCACCACTGTTAACGTTGCAGCAAAACGCCAAATGCAAAATGTTAGCAATAGTGA
The DNA here is from genome assembly GCA_037177515.1 of Pseudomugil tenellus. Taxonomy (NCBI): domain Eukaryota; kingdom Metazoa; phylum Chordata; class Actinopteri; order Atheriniformes; family Pseudomugilidae; genus Pseudomugil; species Pseudomugil tenellus. The sequence goes on along the minus strand of JBAMHX010000009.1, from coordinate 20,306,164 downwards.
TGGATTTTTAGCACTGTCCATACGAGGAATAGTCCTTGAGGAGTAAAAGCATTATTTGCCCAGGAGTTCAGCAAAGTGCTATTAGGAGTCAAGGCTGCATTAATAAATTATACTTTATTGTGATGTAATGTAAATGATGCAAGGAGAGATGAAATGTTATAGGCTAAAGGGGGTGTGGAGGAAATCATTCTGCTTTGGTTGGCTTTGACAGAGGGGGAAGTAATATGCATGCCCACGAGGCGACACTCAACGTGATCTGGTTATCATGTGTCTATAGAACGGGGGTGGGGAATCAACATGTGCTCATTAATGCTGCTGTTTTGATCGAGACTTGCCTGCAGTCCAATGGGTCCTGGAAGTCCAGGGAATCCTCGGGGTCCTTCATCTCCTTTCTGGCCAAACATACCCTGCTGTCCTCTCATCCCTGACTCACCGTCGGTGCCCTGTGGGGTGTCAGGGATCACAAAATCTCATTAACTGAACCTTCAGCAAATGCAACTCCACAAACACTTGTTAGTGCTTTTTTATGCTCCTCTCCTTTATTCGTAATCCTCCTCAAGGTTATAGAATTTTATTTAAGCTCACATGGCAGAAGCTGGGTTGAGGGGCTCTCACAAATGGAGACTTGGGGACCTTTCTGTGAAAGTCATTCTATGGCAATATCATCAGTTTATTAAAGTCCTTCCACCTTGTTTATGTGGTCAGGGTTGGAGAGGTCTGAGATTTTCCCAGCTCTTTTGCTGGATAGGTCAGAGGTTCCTCCCAGGGGTAACTTATGAGGAGACATTTGTACAAGGCTGACCTTGATGGCAATGTCTATTTGATCTGCTGATGAAAATGCAATGACTCTTAAAAAATTTTATGAAAAAAATGGACAAAAGGTGAAGTAACATCTCGAATCACTGATCCGCCTTCCTGCTAGGCTGCCTGGAGGAAACAACAGCTACCCTACCAGAAACTCTCATCAGGGAGAGCAGGATACAGAAGCGTATAGCCAGAGGGTAATGATAAACTGTATGTGAAAGATGCTGACTTCTGTGAAGACACAGGTGCATGTAGCTATGGAGGATAGAAAGGAGACAGTGGGGAAAGAGTGAAGTGCTGACAGACTGGGAATATTCAGTTCAAACACACGTCAGCACTTGAAAGTGCTTGTGGAGCTCTCGCTGAGCCCTGGGACATGTAGGCAGCCTCTAGCGCTGGTACGGAATATAGGGGGAAATAATCAGAGGGAAATAATAGGTGAATACACATATCAAGAATAGAGCTTTGATATAAAAATCAGGCAATGTGGAATTAATCTTAGGCACGCTTTAACCAACACAACTGATCTAATTGCCGATCATTGTGATCTGAATAATTCAATATAACCTAAACCAAATCTAACCTTATTATTGTTGACACATCTGTTGTACTGTAAGTATAACAGTTTCAATAGCAGCTGTAATTGTGCATGTATTTCTCATATTTATTAATATTATTCAGCTCACTTGAATATTATCTGTTCAGGGGATCATGAGTAGCATAGTTGCAAATTAAGTATTTTATATTCAATCATCATAATCATAAGCAATAACCTTTCCTGTAGGGTTGATCTTAAAAAGACGTAACATAAAATAAATTTTGCTTGCACAAATGCTACTATTACTGTTCACATCTCACTTGCAGCTGTTCATGTATGGTGCAAAGTAGTTCTAGCTGCTCATATAGCATCCCCAGAAAAAAAAGCTGTTTAAAATTTGTGGGATTGTATTTGCAGTAAAGTAAGACACTCTAAATTCTATGCATGTACAGAGAAGTACTTTCTGTAGAATTAAACAATTTTATGAAAAGTGTATCTCAACATGCTCGTTAAATATTCAACTCAGACTGAAGTTCTAATTAAAAAATGTTTTATTGAGACTCTTATAAGAAGTATGTTTTCAGTTTCTTGCACTAAAACTTAGTAGGTGGGAGTATGCATGAGGAAAGTTCAAGGATGTTTTGCCACACCTTGTCAAGGATTAACTCTCCCATAAGGTTGTGTATTTAAAAATGGTTGACCTCAAATACACTCTGAAGACAACAGCTCTGCGTGGTGAGCTGCTGTAAATATTAGCTGAACAGAAATTTAAATAATATACTGTCTCTTCAAACATTTTTCTAAGAATGAGATATGGATCATAGTAAATAACAGTTAAAAGCTTATTTATCTGTAAAAGTTGAGCAGAGAGTCTGAGTCAGTCTGGAAGACGTGAATGCACGTGAATAGAGTAACTCACCAGGACAAACAACTGTTAGATAATTTGTTATTCAGCTTGGATGCACTACCTGCTCATGGCAATGCATCTCGCCGGGTCTATAGTAGCCCCGACGGAGACCTGTAGAGGCTGAATTTTTGCTAGAGTTTTTGTTAAGGCTTTTTAACTTACAGTAATGAGCTGCAAGCTGCCCTCAGGCTATCGGCTATTGTAGAATCAGGACTTTCCCTGTTATGTTAATGAGATGGATGAGTGGAGGATGTTCTGCAGTATTTTTAGCAAGTGCTTGTGCCAGTTCTACCTAAATGTGGGAATAACTGGCAGTTGGCAAGCCTGATGTTTTGGTGCATCACACAAGTCACAAATTTGGATCAGCAGTGCAACAGATAATAGAACAAGACTGATAGCAAATGTTTTTTTCATTTTTTAAAATTATACTGCAAATAAAAGCAGAAATTAAAACCAAATCTGTGTGGACATATAATAATGGAAGAATAGCAATTTTAAAATTAACGGGGACAGCAGCCATGGGGTTTTGGCCTGATGAGAAATACAGTAAAATGCCATACTGCTTGTGTATTGTCTCCCTAACCTGGCAGAGATCTGACTTAATATCCGCTGATGTGGGGACATTTTGCCCATCCATCTATGGCATTACATGCCAGCACCCACAGTTGTCTCAGGCCATGTTAGAATAAATATCATTACCTCCCTGTGATAGACCAGTGACCTGTCAAGGGTGTACCCTACCTTTCATTCATTCATTTTCTTTACTCCTTAATTTAATTCAGTGTTGAGAGGTAGCTGGAGCCTATCCCCTCAATCAGCAGGCCTACCCTGCCTTTCATTCATTCATCCATCCATCCATCCATCCATCCATCCATCCATCCATCCATCCATCCATCCATCCATCCATCCATCCA
>JBAMHX010000009.1:20252772-20280063 GCA_037177515.1 Pseudomugil tenellus | reverse complement strand
GGGAGGCACAAGCTGCACATGAGTGCAGTCAATTGCTCCTATAACACCGGGGAATCCAGCCACCTCAAAAAAAAAACCTTGTTTTGTCTTATTCAGAGAATCTCGAGAGCTTGGAAACCTAATAAACATTGCTATCTAGCGCGACATTGCATTTAGGAATTCAGTCAACACATGTAAAAGACGTGACTGAGATCGCTGCTGTGTTGGCTACTGTACGCTGGAATGACCCAGATGCCACAAACTCTAGACTTGCCAGGAGTTTAGTTATTGCAGGTATGCATGACTCCTTCTTGTGTCTGGCTCCAAATCTGAACTGAGTTCCTCCAACAACTCCAAAACAGCAAGGCTGGATAGGCGATATGTTTTAATAATTAGTTTTCTCTCTCATTCCAAACATGTTAACACAAGGAGGAAATATGTGTTCTCTCCGTCGTCTTTGATTATTTCCATGTCTTCGTATTGCAACAATCACTGTGCGCAATTACGGATTGCCCCCATTTGCACGTCCTTTTGAAACGTACTAAATATAGACGCAGTTTCTACCAGCAAAATTACTTTCAGGTTTAATCAATCGCTTTGTGTGTGCTAAAATAATATATTTACATTCTCTCCTCCCACCCCACGCAAAATTGCGTGGGGTGGGGTTGCGTGTTTACATATTCATTGAGGCAAACGTACTAACTCAAGGAGGACACACAATTTTGCACCTTTGGAAGACGCAAACCCTTTTCCTCACTGTTAGTAGATCAGTTTGTACTTGTTTTAGCGTGTGCAGTGGGTTTGCACACGTTTTAGTACACACAAACCTTTAGTATATCTGGCCCATAGAAAACAAAATTTTAATAATTAGGATTATCAGGAAGTTACAGGATCAGTTTAGGATTCATTTGCTGTTTGAGAAAAGCTTGATAACATTACTCAGTTGTTCACAAGGTTCTGTATTAAATTAACAAAGCTACAATTCCTGATCATTGGCAGTGTTATGACAAAATGTTCTGCCTCAATCCTTTATCTGCCTTCCTTTAATCATTCAAATAAAGATACGCAACTGCTAAAAGATACCACTCTCAAAGCTATGCTTCAGTCCTTACAGCAAGAAGCTCTAGACATCCAGAGCATTTCTTTGGCTGGTTGGTTGTCAGACTGATGGATGGCAATGTGAAAAACGCATGTGTTTGCATGTATATAAATATAAAAAACACAGTATCTCACCACAGGACCGGATCTTCCTGTCAAACCCATCGGCCCTGGAGGACCTCTCATTGTCAGCTGTTGATCAGACCAAAACAGCCTGTAAACCGCACTGTACCAAAACCAGTTAGATATATACTGCTAAAGATATAGCAACAATGTTTTCCACTCAGACAGTAAGATGACCTGCTTTGTATTGAAGCAGTAAAGCAGTTTGAATGCCCACTATGTCAATATCACCCACATACAGAGATGGGTTCTTGGAATCTCTTCTTGAACTGAAGGTGCTACTTTTTATAGCTACCTAAAAGGAATTGCTTTTGAAATTTATGTTGTTTCATTTTTATTTTCATTTTCTATAACTAAAAATTATTAAATCATTGAAACGCTTGGTTTCTTCTTTATATTCAAAGATGAAAGTCATATGTATTTAAGGACTTCTGATGGGATGCATTTAATATAGCAGGAACCTGACATAAAAATGCACATCATAACAGGTTTAAACACCATGAAATATGAAAAAATAAGAAAATACTCATAAAAGTTCTTATTAACCTCCGTCAGGCTTAAGGTCTAACTGTGTGAAAACCATGTTTTCTTCCTGTTCACAGTTTACCACTCCTGCCCCATTTCGAGGTGACCACAATGCAGAACAGCCAGAAAAGTTGTCTGGAAATTATTTGCAGTGAATTACTGATTGACAACATTTTATAAGTAGGAAATTGAATCAGGCCCTACAGTGTTTCAGTCAGAGTCAACCACATAGAACAGTGGATGCATACATTGTGGGCATTTTCTTTTTTTTTTGTTTTGCATGCTTTGGAAGAACAAACTAATACAGAAATATAGAAAAGCATTTTTTCACGTTTTTCCCTCCCTTAGGCCAAACTCTTAGTATGACTAGTCTGTTATGGAAAGGTGACAATTACTTTCTAGACATTACGAATCACCAATCCTGGCAGCCTTTCGGCTCCATAGAGCGCTCTGGATGTGTAAATATGCAGTAATTTTGCAACACATAATGATCTCCATGTGTTCGAGAAATAGATCACACCTTGCTTAAAGCACTAAAAAAAATCTGTGTTTTTCAACAGCACTATGGCTTTCTGAACCCTGAGTGGGTGTGAACATCTGTTGTGGCTTTGCATACTACCAAACCAGACACAAGTTCATATTGTGGAATCCAGACAATCTATATGATGACTGGAACTCATGAATAGCAATTTTTCTTTCATAATTCACCACTTCTATTGAAAATGTAACTTTTGTAAACATTCTACATTAGTTCCAAAAAATTAAGCAGATTTTACAGCTGTTTTTTCTTTTTCTTCAACATCTGGTTAAAGTTAAAGTGCAGCTACTGGAATATATTGAGAGAGAGAAAAAAATATTAACCGGGTTAGTGTGCTGAGGTCATGTCTACCATTGATACTTACTCTAGCCTGAGCTAGGATGGCCTGAGCCTGAGCTTCCTGGGCTGTCACCACAGGTCCTTTGTGTGCTTCACCGCCTGCACGGAACTGAAAGCCACAAAAAAAGAGAAAAGAAGCACAATTAAAAATAAATAGACTTGCCCTGCTTTTACAGTGAGACATCTAATGGTCACCCTGGTAAGTGCTTTCAAAATTTTCTTGTGTTCAGCTAAACCTGTAAAACTGTACTCATGCCACACACACGCACACACACATAGGTCCACACATACATATATGTGTCACTGGGTGTTTCAAAGCCTCCATCAATGGTTTCACTCCATTGAACAAGCTGACATTTACAAGGTACGTGATTTGTAACCCAAGGAAAATAGGGTTGCGCTCCTTGGCCTACTGGTGATGCAATGAGGTACATGCACTAACTGCAGTGAGTTCATGGGCTAGTGCCTGAGATGAAGGACTCTTAATATGTGAGGAAAATAAGACCAACAGGCGAGTGGGCATGTGGAAAGCAGCAGGACTTACTGGAAGCATCAGAATGGTCCCTGGAGGTCCAGGGACACCATCTGAACCAGGAATACCAGGACGTCCTGGTGGACCCTGAAGAGTGAGACATTTTTTTTTACATTTTATTTCTAAGCACAAATATGTAACGTCTTCATGTGAAATTGCAGACAAATCATCAGTTCCTGTTTTGTAAACTTGTTAATATGACATTGATAGGAAAAAATAACTCAACAACACACAAGCTACTTACTTCTCCTTTAATTTGTTGTACTATCTTGCTGTTTCTCTACATTCCTTAAAGAGGGTCTCAGCAAATTTAAAGACAAGAAAACAGCTACGAAAGCAATAAAGTAGAGGTTGAATAACAACTCTGTGAACAAAGAGAGCCTTTCTTTCTTTGTAACAATAGTTTCAAGGGAGAATGTTTTTGGTATAGAACCTTACTGTTTTAGTTAACCCTAAAGAGACAATTGTCTAATCCCACAAAGGAGAACACAGCTGGGGACTCTAACACAAAACATATATTTGCGTTTAGTTTGCTAAATGATGCAGTCTGCATGGAATATCAGACTTTGTAAGACTGAAAGTCAAGGGATAAAATGTTGCTCATTACAATAAATAAATGCTTAAAAAGAGTTTTTTAAAAAACTGAGCTACCAGAGGAGAATACCTGCACCTAAAGCGGTGCAAAATTGCATCTCCTTAAACAAGCTCCAATAGTAAACTATTCTCCATACATTACCCTGTAAATATTCTCATCTTTACACATTTCACCAATATAGTTTACTCTAACAATAAATTGTTTTGTTCTATCTAGTGACAGATGAACTATTTGATACGATGACGCTGCACTGCATCCTTGTGTACTCCCTGAGATCTGCCTCCTACACACTTTACACCACTTCTGAGTGTAAAATAAACTAAAGATGATGACTAAAGATGGCATCGCCAAATGCTGAACTTGAGGCTACAGAACTGCACTCACCATACAGATCTTATCTTTTTTACACAGTATATGGTCGTTATATGAATTTAAAGTAGACACACTGTTTTTATGATGGTTATCTCAGTATGTCTGTAACAAATTGCCCGGGCGTCTATCCAAAAGATTGTGCATAAAAATTATTGCATAAATGCTTGACATATTGAATAACAGCCGAATGAAATGATAACACTGGAAGATTCTGATTAAATAAAGACAGAAGTGTATTACAAAGACCATCAAACCTACGCTCACCACTTTCAGGGAAACCAGGATCTACTTAGCAGTCTTGTCATGTATAGCAATCTCATACTGGCTAAAATTGATGCCATGTGTTCCCACTTGCTTTTTCCCAGCAGAGGGAAAATTTCTATATCCATTGATGTGATTGTGAGCATAGCGGCATCTAGTGTTAATGATGGCTGGGAAACTGAAAAGGAGGGACGTAGTATTCAGAAGAGAAATGAGCTGATCAGGCACTGAGTGCAGGCGGAAACTGCGCAAGGGAACCGCACAACTATAGAAACCATTCACTCTTAATACTGCAGTCAGTTCTCAGTAAGACCATTTCTCACGGGAGGAAATGAAGGGAGGGGAGACACTCGAAACAAAAGAATGTTGATCACTTAACTTCACAGAACAATAAACCTTTTTTGTCTGTTGATTGTATCTGTGGAGGTGCGTTTGGCTATTCTTGGGTTGGTAGTTAAATGGTTAACATAGAGAGTAGATGGAAATGAATGATGAAAGAAGGGTTCAGGCCTTCGCATCACTCTGGGGAAAAATATAACAAGCTAAGATCCAGCTTTACAGCAGTGGTAGGGACAGACACTTATTTGTGACATCTAATCAATCAAATAAATGAGTGGACTCCCACAGAGCGGGGGTGGAGGCGGTTTGATATTTTCAAATTGTACGTATTTCGTAGCCCAAACACAGCTGTTTCTCAGGACCTTTCTTTGTTGCTGCATTGGCAGTTTGTGGGCATCTCATTTCCCTGAGCAACTCCTCAGACGTCCCTCCTACCGCAGTAACAATCTGAGCTGAATTGCATTATTTATAATATGTTACTGAAACAATGTTCTGCAGCAAAGTAGTAATGTATCACTCCGATTGCAGAAATTATAATCTCCAAACATTTAACAACTTATATAGGATATAAACTTTTTTTCTTTATTTAAGTATTATATTTTTAGACATCAGTTTTATATTTTTAATTTTGAATTCCCAGATAAGTTGAAAAGTCAGGGGTGGTTTTTTTTTTTTTTTAATACATCAGTCTTTACTCACCCTCTCACCAGGATCTCCATGGGCACCAGGGGGTCCTTGCAATCCTGGGGTACCAGGAAGACCCTGAAACCATAGATGCAATTAGCATATTATCCCAAACTACTGCTAACCGCTTAACTAACCACAGCAACTTTATCCAGAACTACACATGCAGAAGCCAACAAAGACACAAGCAAAGCCTTCATTTTGAAAGAAAAGCCTCAAAATATAATAGCCCCCAACCCCCCATTTTTTCTTCTTTGAACACAAAGACACAGACATACACACACATGCACAAATACACGTTTTGACAGTTTCTCCCAACTCAGGCTTCACTGGCGATGAGGGCTGACGGTCTTTCCATAAAGACATTTTTTCCCTCTAACTGTTCTCCATCTGTGGAAGACAGACAGGCGTGTGGGAGAATGTGATACTTACTGCTTGGCCAGGGGCTCCTTGGGGTCCTTCTATAAGCATCCCCTGCAAAAGGAAAAAAGTGGATACAGTAGCATTACAGGGGAGCCTGTAAATCCACAGGCAATGGAGAATGGGGGGAGGAAAAATTGAAGAGCCAGAGTGTGCTTTGGGTTTTGAGGTTGAGGGTTTTACTTACTAAATGCTAACAATATTTTAACAATACTGCTGCTATGCTGGCTGGATTCTGTAATGTGTTTGTGTTAGATTTGGTGGCATGCCTGTGGTGGTATAGAAGCTAAGGGAGGATTTTAACAGCAGCTGCTATTCTAATCAATGTTTAGTCATGAACTGCATAAAATAACTCCCTAAAGAACTTCTCAGGCATTGTTTTTAAGTAGGTGTTTGTGTTTTTTTTGTTGTTGTTTTTTTAAAGAGATTTCTCTGGGTTATAAATCAAATTTGCAATGGATTTTGCAGTGGGAATGGGTGCAAAGATAAAACTAAAATGTATTTCTCAGAAAACATGATGCACATTTGACTCAGCACTTTTACAGTCCTATAAATCATTCACAACTGAAATGCAAAGCAGGCAGGGCTAAGTTAGAAAAAAAGCCAACATTCTTCACCTCTCTTTGGTCACAAAAGACAAATAATTGAAATCACAGTAGGTTTTATTCCCACAAAAGATTAAAAAGGAAACCTCTACGGGCCATTGTGCTGAGGAAGATGTACTATTACATCATCACCTTTAAGTTCTAGTACAAATATGTGAATTATTTAGAAAGATGTCAAGCCACTTAATCATTAGATAGTTAATTTCCTTCAGGCACAGATATTCTTTGACCTATAGTTTTCTTAGCTACAAGTGATGACCGGCAGTGGTGGACTTGCAACCTGTCCAAGGAGTACCCTGTCTCTAACCTGTCTCTTGGCTAACTGCTGGGATAAGCTACAGCTTCCCTGTTACCCTGAACTGGACTAAGTGGTATAAAAAATAATGAATGAATGGATAACATATAGTGTTGAGCATTTGCAAGTAAGACAGAAGGGTGAACTGATTACAGTATAACATAACTCCCCAGACCAAGAGAATCCACATGGGTTCTCCTGGTCTGTTCACTTGAATCCACATAGATTTACATGATGCTATTAAATCACCATAAAGGCATTATTTAAAGCCAGAGAAAGTGATGAGGAGAGTGAGGAGGAAGGCCGGAAAGATTGGAAGATGGAGAGGCAAGGTAAAGATATTGATTTTAAAATGTAATAAACTGTAAGTGATCTAGGATCTGCACCAACGACCTGACACACCATTTTTCATTATATATAACAAAGTTATCTAATTTTATGAAATATTAACCTTCTTGCTGAGAAATACTCCTGGCCTCAGCCTTGTTATAGAACTACCATAAAGAAGTAAATAACTTAAGTGAATGAAAAAAAACACACTTTTTGCCCCTGAAACATTCCCTACAAGCTTAATCAGGCCGGCTAAAGTAGCACATTAGGCTTTGTTCTGCCAGCTGATTACCTAAAGTAAATCTATTTTGGTTTGATTGTCAGATTGAGCTAGTTGTGGATTTGTTCATTCAGAGCAGTTTGAGCTAGGAGTTGGGCTGCAGTTTGAGTGAATGTGGACTACATATTGGGACAGATTCTGACAAGAAACGGACCAGGGTCAGTTAAAGAAAGGTGTGGGTAACAGTACTTGAGCCAATGCTGGATGGTAATTCATCCTTTGCATATTTCTTCTAGCATGCAGGATTTGGGCCATAATGGATTTTTTAACTGCTGCAGCAGTTTATTAGAAGTATTAAAGCAGATGGGATTGGTACTTACCGGCTCAATGACAGCAGGTTCCCCCTTCTCTCCTTTTTCTCCCAGGTAACTCTGACTGTGCACCTAAAGACATATGAACGTGAGTTAATCAATATAATCAGTGAGACTTTTATCTATACAGATAGATCATCTTACATCATTAAAACTATGAATGTCACCTTTTTTACCAGCAACAAAACAGCTAAGAAAAGCACAGCAAAATGTTACTAATGTAACATAAGTTTGCAAAAGTTTAGAAAGAAAAACAGCTGTACTCGCCAAATTCATTTTTCCAGCCTGATGTAAATAATCATTTTATTTACATAAATCTATTGCACCAGTTTGGAGTTGATACTATCCACACATTGACTTCAGTTGAAAATAATTCACAAACCAACAATGAGACTGTTTCCAAAACCTGTTAGATTGCACATCTTAGGCAGGAGAGGAAACCAGTATTTAATAAAAAAGAATTCATAGAGATGGGTTGAAATTTCAGAATACCAGAACATAGCAGTACAGATTACCTTAAGTCAACATCCAGATAGTGATCATGTCACTTCCAGTCTCTACGACTAACAGATACTTTCTCAGTAATTTCTCTCTAGTTATAAAAATGGATTTGATGGCAAAATGTTTACAAAAACATTGTCTGTCTCCAGATAAACCAAACATGTTGGTGGTGGAATATCCACAGATAGGCATTTGTCTGATAAACAGCAAAGGCTTCAGAGGTTTGGAGGTTACAGATGGACAGCTTGTGGCAACAGCCAAGCCAACATCTGTTTATCTGTGAAAGACAAGGTGTGTATTTGTGTTTCATGCATGTGTGCATAACCCTTAAAGTTGAAATCACTAAAGACAACATATAGGGCACCAAAAAAATCTGTCAAATAAATCTTCCACATCTTTTCACTTTTCTGAGCACCCCTACCATGACCCTTGACTCTAACCTTTCCAGCACTTACACTACTCTCTCTGAAATCTGTTTCCGCTGGAACTGCAGGACCAAACTCCTCCTCGTACAGGTCAGGCGTAGGCTTGGCATCAGTGGGACCATAATCAACACTATCACCATAGTCGTAGGGTTTCTCTGCAAACTCTTTGCCGTATGTGTAGTCGTATTCCTTAAATTCATTCAGGTCAGTAGCAGGATCCACTTTCTCTTGGGTGTCCACTGGAGCAGCAGCTTCAACAGTAGCAGTTGGGTCCACACCGACCTGTTCCACACCGGTGATGTAATCATCCACAATCTCCCCGTCATACGTCTGGGATGAGTCCAGCCATTGCAAAGAAATGAGACAACATTGAGCTGTTAGTAAAATTTTACTATGTGAACACAATGTGAATAATATTTCATGCTTTTTTAATAGTTATGAGTTAGAGGCAAGCATTAGCAATTAAAAATAATAATTTAGCTGCAATAAGGTAAAACGTCTCCAAGTTTCAGCTTAGTTGTGTACAATTCTGAGTAATAGCTTTTTTTTTCTTTTTTTAAAAAGTGAAATTTGCTTGTTTACATAAAATATGTCTAACACAGTTCAAGATGTGTCAATTTTAAAACCAATAAATGATTAAAGTCATCATAAAAATGTTAGATAAAATAATATGGCAATGGCACAGTAATTTTAATTCTCTAATTTTTTATACTTCAAATCCAAAAGTGAAATAAAAATGTTTATGTACAAATATTATAAAGAACTGTTGGACTCAAGGAAATGAAAATCAGAGCTGAATGTACAGTATAAAACTGTTTAAGAAGAATATGAAATCATTATTTGGACAGAATCAGAATGGGGAAGCAATTGCACTGAAACATTTACAATCTTTGCAAACAAACTTGTTGAAAGATGTCTTTCAGTGTTATAATGAAGGCAGTATTTGATATTGGTAACTATTAGTATCTATATTAGTTTTTATTGTTGACCCATACATAAGCTATGTGTGCTATCTGCACTTTTAGTTTCTTTTACATTTTTTTATTTTTGGATGTTAGATGAGTGAGCAGCTGCATTGGGGATTAAACTGTCTGTCCTTTTGTCCGTCCGTCCGTCCATCGAGTCATGTATTAAATCCAAATTTTTTTGCAAAATTCTCCGATTTATGTCACAGTTACATCTTCACAGAAAAAAAAACTCTTCAACTAAACAATGCACAATGACTAATTGCCTGGTGGTTTATCAAGAGCTGCTGCCTTTAACTCCAACATACACTTGCAACACATGTTTTAGTAGAAGAAGGATTCAGTAATAGAATAAAGTTTTCCTGCTTAACAATTATCTTTAAGGTGCATCTCAAAAGAATTTTCTGGAAGCGAATATTTTCCTCCTGTTCAAGTTTCTCCTTTGAATGTTCTTCATTATCTCATGATTTTTGTGATGTCTGAACACCAATCAGGATGAAATTTGCCAAATTCAGGATGTGGCAGACACACAGGAAATGTGTCTGTCTACTGATTTTCCGCAGTTATGATTTATTAAATTAAGCATTTCCGCTGTGTTCTTCATCCAGACATTGTGTGAAGAAGTTTTCTCATAGAAACAAAGAAGTGAGATGTTTATTGTTAGTGAGACCTCATATTGTTCCAGCACCAAAGATAATTACAGAAAAAAATTAAGGTTTTGTTGCTGATCTTTATACAGATTTAGACTGATTACCTGCAGTTGCTACCAGGTTTTATTGGAAAAATATTTAAGTAAACCAAGTCATAGCCTTTTGCCAAAATCTATTTTAAAACATTTGAAATAGATTTAACCATTTCAAGGCTTCTAAACAAAATGATACAGTAAGATGACTATTTTCACCACTTGGTAACACAACCACTGACATAAAAATGCACATAGTTTCCACCAGGAAAATTGGCAACAAGTAATATTAAACTGTTGATCTTTAATTGCTTCTCACCTAATATTATGCGGCACAAAGACTAACAGCCCAACAGTTTTTATAAAATAAATCTCCCATCTGTCTTTAACCAAAAGTAGAAATGAGTCTGATGATTTCTGAAAAAAATCAGAGTTTATAACATACCTGGCCTTGTTCAGCAGTCTTAGTTGGAGTTTCAGGCTGGCTTCCATCCAATGTGGTGTAGTCATACTCACCAGTGTAGTGGCCTCCACCCCCAGTTGTCTGAAATCAGACAAAGTATGATGCATGGGAAATTGCATTTGTTATAATCAAGAACTCATGATAATGCAGGCGTGTCTGCAACACAAGCATATTGTTATCCTCAATACCTAGCATTTCAATGTTGTCAAAATGTTTATTATGTGAGGCTCCACATAAAAAATAAATATTGCCTGTAGAGTTCCCTCACTTAAATTCACATTTTTAATTGCAACTGAGGTGAATTGATCTGAAGATGTGTTAGCTAGCAGGGTCTATCAGTTGTCTTTAGGCCAAGGCTGTCACAGCTAAGGCTTGAATTTATTGGTCCCAGTGCAACTGACCGCAGACTGCCATTTTAAATTACCTGACCCCAGAAAAAGTTACAGGGGTCCTTTAATTTGTGCTAGGTTGTCATTTAATGGAATGATTAGAAATTTCTGGGTCCAGTTTAATGTATTTATTAATATTATCTCATCAAATAAAAGTATAGTGAAAGGAATTTAAAGTATCCAGAAGTCATAAAATTTCTGAAGAACACATTGAAATAATAACCATCAGAAAATTGACAATAAACTAAATATATAATCTAGGAAGATTAGCAGAAAAGAGTGTAAGAAAAAGAGACAGACAGACAAAATATATAGAAATGAACTGTTCATAACCCATGGTATTAGCCAGAATAGCTAAAGTGTTACCTCATCAGTTGGGGGAGCATCAGTGGTTGTCTCTCCTTCGCTGTATTCATAGAACTCACCATAATCATAGGTTCCATACTGTAAGAAAAACCCAATAAAGGGCAGTTAGTTAATAAGTGCATTCATGTAAACTAGGAAGCACAAGGTCTGAAAGTCATACTGTACATCATTTACATGGCATGTGAGAAGATGGGCTCCTTGAAACTGTTTACAACCCCAGAATTTTAACCATGTAATAGATCTCAGTAATTATTTCGTGTCAACATGGTGGTTTAAAAAAGTAGCATGGTTAAAAATTATGCATAACATTGCTGCACATCCACACTAGAAAACTGAACAGCTATGAGTGTGGAAGTTGAGTTAATGTCTTTTTAACTCTTACCCTCACATAAGAGAAAATTTATGTATCTAAGCAAAAGTTAATTAAGATAATTTGCTTTCAACATGATGTTAAAGAGTTCATGCAATGCCAGTGAAAACTGCTTCTCCTCCTGAATGCCAACAATGGCCTGCAGCTCTCATTAATAGCTTTTTATAACATAAGTCTCATGCTGTTCTGACTTACTGCATCCTGTTAAATTAAGGGGAGGCAGAGGTTACCACTATTTTCATACCACATTTCTCTTAAAAATGAAAGGTTATTGAAGATCTTACTAAAATGGTTAAGGTTATGAGCTCCTTTATCCATTTTTTAGGAGTTTTTATGTTCTTCAAACATAATCCTGTTTGCATTGTGCATCATCTTGCTGCTTATTTGTTTTTATTTAAGTGAATTAATCCAAACATATAAGGAGGAAACTTTATTAGAAACAAAGCTGATTTCAGACTGAGGGGATGTTCACTTTCTTAAATCCATTAGAACTGAAGCTTCCAGCTGTTGTTTCAAAGACTGAGTACCAAATGATGGGTATTTGGTTGTTTCCTAACATTAAACAATAACAAACAAAGAAAACACATAACTCATGTTTAAACTCATTGAAGTCGTTAGAAAATGGTGCAACATTGATATCTTTTAATTGAGATAAGAATTTTTGTCCACGTATTGCATAAGTTATTTTTCTTTTAAAAATGAATAAAAATTTGCATTAATTTGATGTGGCACACTTCTGGAAGATGTGGGTGTTTTGACACCAACGCTTTCCTGATGAGAGGGTCCAACCAGGACATTTTCCCCAGCTTTTTCTTGAATGCACTTTCGCTCCAGTTGTGTTACTGTACAGCATCATCCTCTACATACTTTCCTTCTCCCTCTTCCGTTGCTCCTTGAGTCATAACACAACTGTCTTTGTTTATTGTTCAGCTCATGCTGAAAGAAGTGGATCTATTAGTTTAAACTCATTAATAATTTTTGGACACTTTGCTCTCGGATATTTCACTGACTGATCGGAGCAGTCAGCTGAGGGGAAGTCCTTGGATATCTCCCATACTTCATTCATTAAAAGTAATAAGTTAACAAAGTTTTTAACTTTTCTTCAGGGTTTATTTGAGTCTATACAGAGATCTACTTATTGAGTTTAGTAAAATTAAGAGAAAAACATTATCTGTTCAGTTTCCAGTTTTATGAGGTAGGTAATGGGAGTTGAGAGAAATTAAAACAATCCATAATGCATTTGAGATATTTTATGTCTTTTTTGCAGTTTCAATTAATACTGAAATCACCAATCATGGATAGTTCATTGTTGCTCTTTGCCACACTACAAAAACTGGCTTTAAAAAAAAAATTAAAAAACTACAAAAATTAGGATAATTTGAAATAAGATTTTCTTGTTCGGTTAGCAGATAATTTATCTTATTTCAAGGAACAGTAATCTTGTCAAGAATTCCTAAAACAAGTAAAAAAAAATCTTACAAAAACCTACTAAGTAAGAATAATGATCTTACTATTGAAAAAATAAGCATATGTGTCCTTGATTTGACATATTTAATCTTACTTAGATTTTAGTTTTTTGCAGCGCATATGTTTGTATAGCGTCTTTAGCTCTTCATACAAATATGATCTAGCAGATGGAGGTCGATAAAGGTAAATGAGGATGTTATTACACATTCCATCACCACTTTACATGGAGGGATAAGCTGGGAACATTGTAAGTCATTTTCATGTATATCAGACCCCCCCACCCCCCACCCCCCCCCACCCCCCACCCCCCCCCACCCCACCCCCCCATCCCGCCCAATACTGTCACTTTAATACACAGTGTAATTAGAAAAAAAGGAAAGCAAATTAAGGACTTAACCTCGAGATAATCCTAAAACATCTGTGTTCCAACTGTTTATATTTAGAACCTGAATATCAATTTTACAACCTAGAAGCCACTTTGACTTGGATTGAGTGTCCCAGACTAGCTTAGTTTGATTTAGCGTAGTTAAGGTTTTTATCTCCCTATATCTCTTTATAGCAGGGTTTGTGGACTTCACAGTAGAATATATGTTGTGCTGGATGGGATTTGATAGGAAGCTTGGTTGTGATACAGACCCACTAAGGTCCTCATGCATAAGTGATGACTGCTGAGGTGGCAATGAGGCGGACAGCACTGGAGTGTGAGAAAGCACCCCTTTAAATAACAAACTTTAAGGGGTATCCATCAGCACATTGCCATGAATCCACATAACATAACACAGTGAGCCAGACATTTGTCAAAAGAGTTTCTACAGTGTCAAAACAGACACAAGGTAGATTATGTTAACACAGCAGCCCCTGATATGCAATACCCTATCAGCACAGGGATAAATATTAGTCCCTTGGCAGCTGCTAGACTCATAAAAATAATATAAGATCCACTGTCTGCTGTAACGCTGGCCTGGCCTCTGTTCTGCGTACCAAAGGGAAAAAAGGTCAGACATGAGGAACCCTGGCCAGATGAACAAAATTGGCTGAAAGACTGACAGAGAATAGCAGAAGGTCCAGAAAAAAAATGCAGATAAAATGAAAGAATAAAGACAAGAATATACGATTTTATGCAGAGTTGAGATGAAGGCCTTTATTAAAAGCATGAATGTAAGACATACATAAATAAGTGGGGCTTAGAAAAAGAATCGTGCTCCTTCATTATTGCAACTGTATAACAGCATATCTCCTCTTTTGCACAGACATTTTCATGATGACTGCAATGGGGGTATGCTTAAGGTGAAAGGGCATCTTTCTGGAAAAATGTAACACTCACATTTCTGAGCAAATTTAAGTAGTTACACTTAAACTTACAGTTTCAAAGAAAGTGTAAGTGTAAGTAGTTAACCTTGAGAATAACTAGTGAATAAAAGAAACAGATGGATTGATGTTGTACAGGAGTAAGCAAGTTTGTAAAATACTTTGTAAAAAACATTCCTGTTTCAACTGTACATAAACCAACAATAAATAAACTAGATTTAGTACATTTTTAAGCCAAATTTCTCCCTACTGTCCATTTAGAACCCACAAACTTCTCATGTTGCTAATGAATAGTAATTTAATAATGAGGTAATATTTTCCAGGACTGGTACCCACTGTACAGCCAATACTTTTGAATAGAGAAGCAGCTCCATTTTTCTTTTTGAACCAAAAATCTAAAATCTACTTTTCCAGGTATTGAAAGTCTAGCTGGGGAACGCAGAGCTTCAATTTCCCTGTGAGTCTGGGCAGAGCCTGCAGAACTCGTTAGTGATATAAATCACACGGCCACTCCAAAGTGGGCTCCGAGTTCGAGGCAGGGAAAAAAGAAAAGTTTCCGAGGTGAGCTCATCAGTTATTTTGTGAAAAACTGAAGGAAAATGTCAACCAACAGAAATGCTCACACTAGCAAAATAAAAGTATTAGAATGAAAAGAAAAAAATGAAGTTTTGACACAAAGCCTTGTATTTCAATGAAAAATATGACTTAACAGGCACCAAGTGATCACTTTCTGCCAGTGGCAATAAAACTTGAATTTTACATGTAGCTATGTATTTTGATATGTCAATATGTTTCCACTTGTAAAATACAGAGAAAAAAGACAGATCCAACATGACATAGGAGCTAAAGCAAGCTTTTCTCCCTCTAAGTGTTCATCGCATTGTGCATGACCGTTTATAGACCATTCACAGTATTTAGAGAAAATATTTTCATCTGTTTTCTTTGTGCTTATTTGCATTGAGACCAAAGGTGCACCAGATTAAACAGGACAAATAATCGAAATATGACAATCTAAACAGGGAAGTTGGATAAATTTTGCTAGCTAGTGTAACCTAACCTTGAAATGTGACTAAATTTTTTAAAACCTGAACTCCTGTCTTTAAACTTACAATCATAACCTTCCACTTAATGTTTAACTTCAAATATAACATTGTGGATAATGAAAAACCCAAGACATATTGTACATTTTATGATTTATTTGATTAAAATAGAACCAAATTATAGAGGCAGCTTGCACATGTTGTTCAGTAGCTTGAATGAGACACTTTTCTCTGCATTTTCTACAAATCATTTGTTTGATAGAATGACTCTGAATCTTAATGAATTGCTTACGTTCACTGAGGTTTGCATTAATTCGTTTCTGCACATTTTTTAAAAAAATGTCCACCACATCGGGTTGAGGTTTGGACTTTAACAGATTATGGCCACAGACCGATCATTTTCTTTTTTTGTTATTCTTTTGTTGATTTGTTTGAGATCAGTGTCCTGTTGCATGCCTCATTTCTTACCATGGTTTATCTGTTGGAGAGATTTGTATCTGAAATACTTTGGTATACAGAGGAGTTCAGAATCAGTTTAATGACTACAAGGTGATCCAGTCCTCTTTTTCTGCTAAATAGGCCCAAATCATCACTCCTATGTGCTTGACACTGGGTATGAGTCATGTTGATTTTGCCTGGCTTTACACTGTGATTTATGACCAAACATCTCCACTAGTAGAGACTTAGATTGTTGGGATAAGTCTTGTGGTTAGCTCAGATGCAACCAAACCTTCCTGGCATATTGTTTTTAGACAAAAATAATGCTTTCCCGCCAGCCCATTCAAACAAGCCATACTTGTTCAGCCTTTTTTATTTTCATACTGTAATCAATTTTATGGTTAGCTTGCGATCTGAGGCTTGAGTATCGGAGATGCAATGCTTGGGAATTTGGCCATTTCTGTATTCATTGTACAGGCATTTTCTGACCTTTGGGTGAATTTGCAGGGACATCCAGTCCTGGTGACGTTGAAAACTGGGCCATATGTTTTCCTACATGAAGTATCTTCCTTACTGTGAAGTTATGGACTACAAATTAAGAATGAGCTTAAGAGCATTTGATTGATGGCGCCTGATTGCTATTTCCCTTATTTTTTCATATGGTAGTAGTATATGTGCAATTAGTCTTTCCCACACACACCTTCCGCACTTTGACTTAATTTATGTTTAATAAAACATAAATTCATCTGTTGTTGCACATCTGAAGTTGTGTTTAGCCAATTCTAAGACCTTATGAAAATAATTTTGTTTTCGTTTTGCCCCAATGCATGAACCTTGTAACGTAGAGGTGCCCAAGTCCGGTCCTGGATATTTACTGTCTTGCAACTTTTGGATGAAACCCCTCACCAACACACCAGGGCACTGCAGAACTGAATTACATATGGAAGGACGAGTTGAAATCATTCAGTAATGTTAGAGAAGAGTTACAGGATAGCAGAACTCGGGGACTTTTACCCTTTACGTATATCATCCTTTAAGAAGGACAGGTCACACAATGAGCTGAAGTTACTAAGCTACCCCATACAGGTTTTTACTATCATCACTTGGGCATGGGAAAGAAAGATAACTTATTCACCTAATTTTTATTCAAATTATATATAGCTATATTGATAAAGCCAACGCCATAGCAACATCTCCAGTGTGAGTGATTTTAAGGGGAAACAAATACAATTGTCCTAATGCCTAACCAATGTGATGTGGACAAGAAACTTTTCCACCTCCTTTTTTGTCCTACATGAGCTTTTGCCTCTTTGCTTTAACCACCTGAGTAAAAATGATTCCTTCCAAATTCTGTAATTATCTTTTCCAAACCTCCGTCTCCCCCATTCAACATCCCCGCTATTAGCTCCATCCTTTCTGTACAGCAAATATTCCTCAATTGTCTTCTTTATCCTTCCCTTTGTGCTACCACTCCTTCATGATTGGTATTCTGATATCCACAGCAGCAACTCCACATACTGACCTCGTCTTCAGGTTCCTGAGCCTGTGGGGTGTTGTGATGGCTTGGGGTTTCACAGTCAGGGCTGTAGTGTTCACAGTAGTCATAGGCTGCCCTTGGGTCTGCCACTATTAACAGCTGCTGGATGTCCCCCTGGAAGCAAAGGAGAAGAGTGTTAGCAGAGCAGACATCAAAGCAAAAGTACTCCCTCTACCACGGCAAATTCCCACAACACTGTCCACAGGATTTAATCTCCGACATATAACAGAGTTTGCTGGATAATTTACTCTATTACGGCTCTATAAAATGGTCAGCAGTGTTATTTATTTCAACTTATTTTTTTGAGAATGGCCTTTTTCCAGTTGGGTTGGCAAACAGAGAGTGGAGCGTCAACCACAGCTGCTGTGGAAAAGTTAATAAGAGAAGAAAAAATAGAACTAAACTGTCCACTTCCCAATTGTAGATGGGAAGAAAATATCCAGATTTGCTTGATCCACCGAGAATTACAGCAGATGATTTAAAACAGCTTAAAACAGGTGCGTTGTTTGAAACTATATCATGAGGTTTTCAGAAGTTTTTGACAGTTTAATATTTACCCACAGTAAACGAGCACAAAACAGAAATTCTGTGAATATTTGGATATGGTATAAATGTAAATAAATATAGTGTACTGTACTAACTTGCCGGTAGTTGTTCATTCCAACCACTTGGCTGGATCTATGTAAAGTATTTTGATGCAAAGAAGCAAAGTAACTTCTCATCTTGTACTACTATACAAACGGGGTTATGGAGGAATTTATTGTATCAGTAATCTTCATACGGCTTTCTAGCTTTGCCGACACTTAATCAGGTCTTCTTGTTAAGAAGAATGACAAGGCTCTTCTTCAGTTTTTAACCCCATCAGAACATTTGACCTCAAGTTTGGGGGCACCAAACCTATGACCCAATGTCCTGAACCCAACCTTTTGGGTTAGTAAAATAGCCCAACTATATTTAGAGAGCATGCACAAAAGTTACACAAGATAGGAGAAAAAGAAAAGAAAAGGTCTAAAAGGTTTAATTTGCTTGCATTTGCTCTCCTTTTTTTGGATTGCCTAAGGTTGTGATAAAAAAAACTGTCACTAAAACAATAAGACAGCTGCCGAATACCAGAGGCAGTAGATTCTTGATTATTTATTATATACAACTTTATTGGATGAATCAAGGTTTCAGAGGTATCCGCAAGCTTTTAGAAAGAACTACTCAACACTCTCCGTCTATCTGCCATTAGGGACGGCAAGCCCCTGTACACAGCAGATAAATATCCACGGTCTGAAGCCTTCTGTTTTTCATGAGCTTTTGGAAAAGGAAATTAGATCCCCTCTTCCAACCTTTACATCAGCCAAAGGCTCTTTTTCCATTATAGTATCCAAAGGAATTCCTAAACCAGGAAACTGCTATGCCATTGATCTTGAGAGTGTTATCCATACCCATCACCATATGGACACCTTAGCTGACCTGTTTCATAAACAACCTGTACAAAATCAAAAAGAGGGCAAAATAAATGAGGCAAACAACTTAAAAGGTGATTGAAGGCCACGATCATGGTGGCCCCCTAAGAGGAAGCACATCCATGCAGAATGCATTAAATTACAGGAGGCAACATCTGTACAAGTTAAGATCTCTGGAAACTATTAAATGCTCACTGTTTCACGCACCCATCATACGTGACCAATAAATCTCAACAGGCCATTGAACAACCCAAACAAAATATAAGTACACCGGACACATTGGTTAAAAGAAGAGTTTTCAATAAATTTAAGTCCAATGTTGTTAACGCCTATCACTCACATGCAAATGACCTTTTCTTTTTTTTTTTTTACAAACGTATGCAATTATTTAACGTGCATGTAAACTATGTGCAATATATTTTTTTCATGTATCAGTATTGAGAAGACTCACTGTGTAAAAAATAATAACTTTAAACTATTGGACATATGTCTGGCATGAAATACTTAAAAGTTTCTTTTACACTTGTGTAACCTTCCATGGAAGCAGAGTATCCATTCCCGGGCAAAAAATGTGTTTCAATGCTGCTGTATACTTTCTTTTTTATAATTTAGCCCAAACAGATCCAAAGTAAAATCAGAAATCGAGAAGCATCACACCTCTACTTTACACTTTACACTGTTACAATGTGTCACTATGACAATACAGTGGGATGACAACCTAAAGTTGTGTTTCTGATAACCACAACAATGTGACAATTAAATAGTTGACATTTGGATGGACCATGGACATTAACAGCATACTGCAGGGCAGACCATAAAACTTCAAGTTGTATTGACAACTGGTAAAAAAAAGTGTTGCTGTCAGTTTCTGTGTCTCTATGCAAGAAATAACAATAGTTAAACTCATATTTCTGAGTGCAGCATCTTGAGTGAAAATAAGTATTTGGCATGCAATCTGAGGCATGTGTTGTCTGAGATGTACCACTTAGGTTTAAATAAAAAAAACTAATTTAATTAATGTGTCACAAAAAACATGTTCTGTTTCCTTTGATGTGATGTTACTGTATTATTAGTTATTTATCAGGCATACATTTGGATTAAATGCTCTCTTCTATAAACATATTCATATGGTGATGTTCTCCTGATGACTGTCTTGGGATTCCTTACAGATCACTTAGGATGTTATCTGTTCCCTACAGGTTGAGAAGCTGGTTGCTTCTTTTTTTTTTCTTCTACTTATACAATAGTGATGGCTATCTGACTTTCATTTTTCCTCTCTTCACTATTTTCTCTTCTTTTCACTCTACTCCTTCTCTCGTCAGATCCAACTTGTTATTTACATATTAGTTCACCATTTTTTTCATAACTTAAGAAAAACACCTTTAGCTACAATTTTGCAAATCATACAGTTTTTCAACATCCTTCAGCCTTAACACACTTAAACAATAAGCATTGATTCAGTCACACATACACACCCTGATAAACTTTGTCTCCTATGTCTTCCTTGTTTGCAAATCAGAACTTTTGTTTACATTAATTGTGTTGTGCATCCACTGCCATGTGTTGAGATCCCTTCTCTGATTCCCAGAAATGATCTACAGTAATGCTGTTGATCTGCTCAGTGCTGGCACAATGAGGAAGATTGTCAGTCTGTACTGCAATCAGTCTCCTAATACATCTGTGTTCAATGTGCATTTCTGTGTTAACACAAAACACCTCATGTTAACCATGACAACAGCCATCTGTCAGAGAAAATCATAAACAGACAGTGATGAGATAAAATAAATAAAAACATCTGGCCATTCATATTTCACTCAAAGGAAAAATACTTAATGAAAAAAAGAAACTATTCTGTAGGTTAGCATTGGAATCATAAGACCTGTTAGGAGAGCATAAGCCCGATCCATCAGTAACAAACACCTAACTGAGTTTCTTTCTGGTCTGCAGCAAACCATAAAAATGTGTTCTATGATGTTTTCTATCTATTGCAGATAAGTTGTGGCAAATAAACTGAAAAAAAATCAAAACTCTGCTTTGATTAGATGCAGATAGCTCCAGCTGGCACCAGGTCACAGAAGATGTGCCGCATATTGACTTTTCCCACCCTCTCTTTGCTAAACTCATTCACATCCATAAAGATGCTGTTTGTTCTTTGACTCCACAAAATTAAGACCATACTTGATTTACAAAACTTGATCAACATGTGAGCTCAGGAGTAAGTTTTTTTTTCTTTTTTCTAGGAGAAGATGCCATTTTTCAACCATAAATCAAACCTTATTGGCAGACACTCTTCCCAGAGATATTTTACTGACTGGCAAGAATTCTAACAGTGTTTTTGGCTTTGACAGTGTGTCTATGTTTAAATATTTGTTTGGCATTTATCCACTAAGCTATGCCACGGTTAGCTTTAAACTTTGATGGAAGGTATTGGGCGGTCAAACATATAGACAGATCCAATACACCCTATTGACAGTGAGATGAAAAGGGACAAATGTGCAGCAATGTGTTGTAAAAACCATCCGGCTTGTGCTGGAATATTTTCTCTTTCCTTTGAAAAGCTGTTAGTCTAACTTATTGTCTTTGTCATACAACCAAAAGCAACGAAAGCACGAGCTGGAACATCAGTTTGAGCCTAAACACCGCAGAAAGGGAGCAACAGCTGCTGGATGTCACGTGGATGAACTGATAGGGACACATGTGCCAAATGCCTGAAGTAAGCCAACTTACTTAACCAAGTAAGACATTATTTTTTCCTGCCTCTATTAAATACATATTATTTCCAACCTCGAAGACAAAAGGCGTTTTAAGAATGGTGTTAACAATAATGGTTATGACATGAGTGCTGACCTGATGATGACAATTTTTCAACATATTCACATATAATTGAGTTTCTGAGAAAAATATTGTAACTAACAATACTTTTCTCAGTTACTGTATTTATGTGAACTTATGAAGTTAAAACAAAATAAATGAGTAATTCTCGACAGTACAAAGGCAGTTGAAAGGGATGTAAAGTAGCCATGAAATACTTTGCAGAAGTACTTTTATATTTGCTACAGATTCAAAGAATGTCTACAGAATGTAAAACTATTAGTCTGCTTACTTATCCTCGACTTGTTGAAATCATTACTCAAAGGAAGCTGTCATTATCAGGAGAAAAGCAAATTCTTTTATACAATTTTTAGAAGCAGAAATGGTCCTAAACACACCTGAACCTGGCTATTTGCATAGTTTCTAACCACATTAGAAATAAGTAGTTTGGTACGTTGGTGAGTCACATTAAAAAGTATGAAAGAAAGATTAAATGTCTCACAATGTTAAAGTAAAAAAAAAAAAAAAAAAAAATAGATGAAACGTATGATCTTGTGTGTGACACTAAGCCCATAGGAACTTTCATATGCCAAAATGTGCACACTAAAATCACCATTTTTAGTGTGTTGATCTTGCAGGAGTCCTTAAATATGAACTATAAAAACATATATAAACATTTGTAGCCATTTCAGTGCTTCCCTTTGTCTTTACTTTGTGAACATCTTGACATATCATCCGAAAACCCTGCAAGCCAGCTCATCTTGAGAATACAAATAAAGAGATGGAATTTCAAAACTCTACTAGAACAGCAATTAACCAAGTCGCACAAAGCATGAAAGAACCATAATGCACTCCAGATTTCTCCTCATGTAATATGAAATGCAGCTCCAGCAGGGAACGTGTTTCTCTTAAAACACTGGGGGCATACAAGTGGCTTGCACCCTTCAAATATTAAAACATTTTGCCTGCCAGTAGCAGAGAAAACTGTTGAACTGTTTCAACCATCTGCTTGCTTGTCTGTCCTCCCTGTTTTTGCTTCGCTCCATTTGTCTCTCACCTTGCTCCATTCTTTTCCACCAGCAAATGCTTTTACCTTGGGTCCGTTACTTCTTAATGCTGCAAAGATTATTAAGTTAGGGTCAAAGCACAAGAGGCGATAAGTCGGATTAAAGCAAGAACTGACAAAGTCACAGATTTTGACTCCATGATAAAGAGTAAGCACATCTCATTGAGTGTTTTCTGGAAGAAGTCTTTTAAAAAATGGCATATGTAGTAACCGATGACAGTCTCAATGGCAGTGACACTAATATTCCAATCACACAACACTAACCAGAAACGTTCTAAGACAGGCACTGGAAGGTGAAAAATGACGAGAAAAAAGATGAGAAACCTTCACTGCTTCCTCTTTCTGCCAACTCAACCATAAACAATGATTCACTTTAAGGCTATGAGCCCTTCAGACTTTTGCTTTTCTTCTGCCAAAGACTGTCCTGCTCGAGGGACAGCATTTTGGAATGATTCGCGATGCAGTGCTGACAGGCGCATAAACAAACTTGCTTCACATACCTCTCCGCCTGTCCCCCTCGCAAACACACACCCACAGGCACATACAGTGGTTATATGCAATGCAAACAAATAATCTTTAAGTCTTACAAACAGATTGGAATTAAAAAGAGAGGGGTGGGTATGATATTAGCTCCTACTGTTATTCAGAAGAAGGACAGAATAAAAATAAGGCTATGAGGGGAAAAGGCATTTGGAGACTTTTAGTGAGCATATCTATTAAACAGCTGTGCAATTCCAGCCAAAACTAAGCACACACTGCTCATATTTTCCTCTACCCCTCACTCGTCTGTGCGCTTCCAGCTTTGACACCTGCTTATACAATCTGGTGCTGCAAGGTAAGCATGTGCTTTGGGCTCAAAGCAGTTTTAGTGAGAAAGCTCACTTGAAAATTCAGTAATTAAACTGGAGCTCCATGGAGTAAATTTCTTTGTCCGGTTTCTATGAATGTATAGCAATGTGTATGTTCGCTGAGAGAATATTTGTAGTTTTGTAACTGCTGAAGACAAGCAGGATCAGAAAAAAACGTTTATTTTGATCTGCTGCAGTAAAGTTTTTGCTTTGTGAGAAGAGTCATGTTGTAGCACTTTTACAGACTTTTTAAGTCTAATGGAGTGTTATGAAGAGGAGCGTTAGAGCCAGAAGTTGGAAAAATATCCTGGAAAAAAAAATCTACAGAGAAACACCAGGAAGGGCTTTTTACAGGGTACAATTTCATTTCAGCTGACTGGTGGGGCTATCTTCTTCATCATATATATAATATATTTTTATGAATCAGAATGAGACGTCTTAAAAAATTTAAGGACATTTTAAATAAAACGCAAAATATGAATACATTAAGGCATTTATTTCCCCTTTTTACTCAAGGTTGCAGGATGACTCAAGCTTATCCTAAAATGTCATTGAGTGGCATCATAAAACCTGGTCTGGATTTACTAGCTCCTTAGCAGCACAGAGACACACACTTTCTAAAGTCAATTTTTACATAAGTTAAATTAACTTGTTTTTGAAGAGTGAGTGGAACTCCAAGTACTGAGAAAGAACAGGTGGATGCAAAGGGAGAATATGCACACTCCACATAGCAAGATCCCACCTGGGGTCTTCTCCTTCGTCTGGATATCAATAAATATGTATAAGATGTTCGGTTTCAGGGCTTTTCTTTACTTTTCCTGAAACACAGATAGCAGAGTCCTAAAAGTTTCTAAATCCTACTAGTTTATTACAATTTAACCTAAAAAGGGGACAAATTTAGATGTGTATGTATATTTTGAATGAATATCCAAATTTAATGCCATAAGCAAAATTTAAGGCAAACACTGGCTCAGCTCTTTTGGAAGCACATTTTTATCTTTAGTGATGGACAAGAACAATGAACCTGTAGCAAGTATTTTGCAAGTATTAACATTTAGAGTTAGCTTGTAGTTTTCCCATAAGTACAATTTTGAAATCAACAAAACAAAGATTATTAGGCCTGAAGTTGGAATAATTTTAGTTTATAGTATGGCAGCAGTATGCTTGGGTCACCACTGCATTGCTATTGCATGACACAGAGTAAAAACAATATAACAATGTGCAACAAGCCCAAAATTGTGGAGAGAAAGGCATCGTTCTCTATTCTCATAAGAGACCGAAACAAATTGCTCTGTAATTTACCATAATTTAGTTTAATGTTCAACCATTAAGAACTCACAGAACCCAAATAGCTGCAGTGGAATCAACACTAAAAATAGGAAAGGCTCAATGAAAGTGCAAGGTCTGGGATCATCCTCTCATCTTTTAATTGCTTTAATTATGATCCCAGATGTAATCAGTGTGCTATTCACACTTACTTTTGAAATCTACACAAAAAAACAACAAAAAAACGTATCTAGCTTCATCATTACCTTAGTGTCTGAACCAACCTTCAACAAAAATATATTTTTCTGTAATACCTATCTGTGAAGAAAAGCTGCACTACATTTTTAACTGTCTTCACAGTGGAAAATCATCTCTGAGCTAGAGGCAAACATTTTGCAGGCTGCTCTAGTTAGCCAGCATTCCACATGCAGACATCAAAGCGAGTCTAATGTCTTCTTATGCTTGCATTATGTTCACATTTTCCACTGCGCACAAAGCTACCTGTACTAAACCTGGAAGCAACAACATTAATCTCATAACCACTGGATCAACAACCACTAAATCCTGATTCTACAATTTGGTTGCCACACATACTGAAGGAGTAAAACTATTACAGAAATAGGCCTTTTAGACCTTTTAAAGTAAACTATCAACAATTCAAACCAGGGTTGAGAGAAAAATAAAGCTTTGAACAGGACATGTGGTGACTCCTAAAATGCCATTCATCATGTAAATAGGTTAATGAAAGGCAAATAAAATCTCTGGCATTCAAGTGTTTGGAAAGTAATCAGAAAACACTAAAATTTGTCGTTTTCATAATGGAAAATGAGATTCTCAAGATATTCAGTGTGTTTTCAATTATTCCCAACCAGGATTGTGAAATCAATGACATCCAAGCAATCTAGTTTCGATGGTTTGCATTGTATTCATTAAAGACATTTTCTAAAGCTTTATTCTATTACTGTGGATTTCGGTCAGATATGTACTGCTATAGATTTTCGGAGACTTTACTCTTTGTAAACAAACTTTCTTCTTAATATGTGAATAAAAAGACTTATGACTTGGATGGAGTTAGAAGCAAGATGTTGGAGGTGATTTGCCTTGCATAACATTTTTGTTGTGGAAGCTGCTAGTTTACGAGCAAACTTAAAAGTAGACTACTTTGGAAGTGAGCAAATTTCTGTTACAAAGTTGCATATTGTTTTTTCAAGTCATATATTGGAATTAAAATAAATAAATGTCATCTCTATCTGCAGTTAGAAGCAGCAAGAACAAGTAGTAATCAGGAAAATAGAAATTTTGCAAAAATTTTCCAGAAGTCTTCAGTTTTCTCTATAAGTTTGCTAATAACTGCTATTGTGTGACTTTCTATTGTTTAATAAATATAGTGCCAATCTACTCTGGCATGTTAAAATACCAGTTAGACCAACAACTCCATCATTAGAGAAGTTAAATGGTGCTTTGCCAGTTTAGCAACAATCCCCTTGGTTCTTGCAAATGCACATGCTGTCAGCTATCATAAGCACGCCGCCTCTGAGAGTTGGTTGCTTGTTAAAGCAGAAAACAACTGCAATCAGAAAAGGAAAAAAATTATGTCTAAAGTTCTTGAAAAGAAAAAGTCCCCTGCCACTTTTTTTCTTTCCAGTTCTCTTGTTGAAGCCCAAACATGATCGATCAACACCTCAAAAATATATTGTTTTTAGGTTTTGTATTGAAACATTTATTTTAGGTTGACTTCTGATGACTTTAATGACAGCTGTCTTCAAAGTGAGAGATATTCAATCTTACCTCAAAAACTTCATCATCCAAGATTCTGGTACCAAAGACGGTAATGCCTTCTGTGCTAACTACCGCCTGGTCACTTCTTTTGAGTGGCTTGGTCACCTTCTTCTTACAGTCCACAATGATGGTAACACTCTTCTTCTCCACACTAATAGCAACTCGATGCCATCTGTGGAGCAAAATAAGGATATTGTAAATTCACTTGAAGCACTCTTCTATTTCCTGATAAGGATAAACTCTTTGTTCAGTGGATAAAGAAATAATAATAATAAAAAACTTAAATACCTTTCCAAGGGTAATTGAAAACAATTGTCCTGCCCACTGGAACAAAGTCTGCACTTTCATATTTATGCTAAGCTAGCCACTTACTGGTTGAAGTAAATGTAGAGTTTTACTCGTACTCGTACTCGTACTCGTCCTCTTCCGCTTATCCGGGGTCGGGTCGCGGGGGCAGCAGCCTAAGCAGGGAAGCCCAGACTTCCCTCTCCAC
>JBAMHX010000009.1:20234697-20249323 GCA_037177515.1 Pseudomugil tenellus | reverse complement strand
ACTGTGCAGACTCTTGCCATTTCCTTTCCTTCAAATACCATGTACTCATGCTCATTCAATGTAATTGCATTGTACTAGCTAAAGAGAGAAATGGTTTAATAGTTCTCTAAATTTCTATTCTATTAGAATTCTATGTCTAGACAACAGGACCCGGAGCAAGCTGAAAGCCGTAAGCTGTAAAGTGAAAGGGACCTTGGCTTGACCTGAAAGAAGTCAACAGTGCTGATGAAGCCACAATAATTTTACAAGGCTGTAAATGCAGTAACTCAAACAAATGTCATATTTTTTATACCAGAACAGCTTGGTTCAGTAAAAAAATAACCAATCCTCATCATATAAAAGTCCACTCATTCTGGCTGAGGACATAGTGACACTAAGTGAAGACAGCTCTAATGCCTCACCTTTGATGATATTTAGTAAATTTCCGCTATTGGACAAAAAAAGTGTGTTGCCTGTTTAAGCCAAAATTTACAGACACGTACTTTCTAAAACCTTCATCTACTTTGTTTTTCACTTTCAGTCTGTTCCTTTAGAAATGCAGCCAAATTTAAAATGACTAGCATGCACTGCACAGACTGGGACAATTTATTTAATAGCATTTGCCTCCAAATAAATTACTTTACACTTGTTGGCCAAATAAGCTTTGAGTAAGTAGGTAACTTTGGGCTATTTATGCTCTTTACCCCAGTAATTAAAAACTAACAGACCTCATCACTATGTGAATTTTATTGCCATATATTTATCGCATTAAATATGAGTTTAATATTATATATTTTTAAATATATAAGCTGAATCACATTAATGGGAAAAAAGCTAATTTATCATCTGTCAGTAGTTCATTAGTAGACGTTCTTGTCCTGTGCATTTCATGACTTTGAATCCAGACTGATTTTTGTTTCTCTGTTTGGAGTTCTTCTTAATTAAAAACACATGGTTTTATTTCTCATAGCAAGCCAGGCAGCAGTTTTGAGCCATGTGATGCACATACAGTATAATGAAAATCTAGATACATTTCACTATACCAACAATATATTGCATAGTATGCAAGTAAGCAAACTTTAGGAATTGAAGAGAACCATGTTAGTGGACACAACCAATCTACAAAATACCAACAGACATCATAATCTCATTGCTCTTCTTTAACAGAATATGATTGAAGGTGAGAGAGCTAATATGAAGATTTAGCTCTTCATACATGGATCATGAAACATGTTTAAACAGAAATAAAATGTGCAGGGATCCCATAAATAACAAATATTGACTGTCTGTCACTTTTGTCTGGGCTAAAATACCTCTGTCAATACCAAATAAAATTTGATTCAGAAATTTATGTTATCACTGGATAAATTATATAACGTGAATCTATCCGCAGACTTTTCATCCATTACTTTGTTACCAAAAGCCTGCTTATAATAGTATTTCCATGAATGTGAACACATTTAAGCAGGAATCATAGTAAACAGTATACCTTCTTCACATCAGCATGTTAACACTGCGAAATGCCCAATCTTGTGTACAATTTACCTGAATTCCAGACTTTGTGCTCACACGATGCACACGATAGTTGCTGATTCTGTTTGGTTAGAAAGGTAAAGGGTTTGTTCACCAACCTGGGAAGAGCTGGCTGGTCGGTGCACTGATCTGAACCTTTTTCCCCACTCTGTAAGCTACATCGGGTTTGGATCCTCTCCGGACTGTGCAGAAGCCTTGCGCTTTCCGTACTCCTTCAGGAGTGCTCTGGAAGTCTAGCACCTTCAGTACATCCACTGGTTCAACTGAGGAGACAGATTATATTCAAATCAATTTTTGGTAGTAGCTTCAAATCATATACCGTTTCCCATATAATGACTTTCATCAGTTAGCAAAATGAAACTACAATATTCCCACCACCAGTAGGCTATGGGGACAAAATTGCATCTTTGGAAATTTCATCATTGATGTTCTATTTATGTGAAACTGAGACGTTTTCAATAAGCTACTACCCTGTTCTGAAGCTAGCTTGTAAGTGACATATGGTTGAGTTTTAAAAGTCTTAGTTTTAGATCATTAAAACACAAGAAAAGCCAAACTATGTTCATGTTTTAATACACTATAAAGCACGCCCATTAAAATGAATGTATGTGCAAAGCATACATACATAATTTAACTCTAAATTAAGATAATGTAAATGTGATTTTGCAGTATACTGTAATCATAGATCAGCAGGTAGTGGTTCATGTAATGGGACATGGCAAGTTGATGATAACTCAACATTTGCACCCATTACACCGCTGGCTTTTTCAGACCTCTGGCCAAATCTGTCAGTTCAGCCTGTTGCTCATTTATGAGCTGCCTTGGCAGAGCAGTCATAAAAATGCTCGCAACTGTTCAGCAGACCTGATTACCCCCCCATCCAAACCCTCACTGTTAGCCTAGCAGTAAAAAGCAAAGGCATCGTTGGGATGATAAAACTCATTGGTACTGATCGCCAGGTCTTTGGAATGATGAGAACACAAAAAGGGGCAGCTTAACAAGTTTCTTAGCACCACTTATTTTATATCAATGGACTTAGGAACTGGGCGAAAGTACTCTGCAATCATAAACACTCTTTCTTAATTCTTCTCTCCCCTGCTGCTGCCTAACTTTGATTTGATAGGAGGAAAATTATGGGTTTATGGTTAGGGCAAAAATCTGTAAAAAAAATGGCTTTGGGCTTCTACATATCTCGACATGGGGCCAAATGTTATTTTCATGGCTTTACATTTATTGTTTGTTTATTTTAATAAGGACATTTCACACATCCTGTGGGTGGAAAAGTGTCAAATAAGGTAAATCCCACATCCTTGCACCTCCAGCAGTTCTGCTGAAAAACACTGACTTTTTTTTCTTTATTAGGTTATTTTTATAATATCCTTAATATGTGACGCATAAGTAAATATCTAAATCCTACTTTCAGAAACTTTAATTAAGTCTTAATCCTGGTTATTAAAAAAACTAGATATGCTACAAAGAAAACTGAAGAAAAACAGGACAATACTATTTAAACAAAGATATAAAGAGTTATCCTCAACTTTGCACATACAAGCCTGGACACTTACATTTAGATTTAAAGTTAATAAACTAAAAAGTATTTTTGTGTAACACTATGTGTGTGACATTTATTTAATTGCAATGAAACGTAAGAAGTAGTAACCACCTGCTCTTAACCTCACCAGCTTAAACTGCTGATACAAAAAGTTAGCAGTTGTTTTTACATGTACAGCACATCTGCTGCCATAACAAAGTTCTGGTCTTGTTTGCACTTTACAGTCTAGATATGCAAATACTGTGCAATACAGTACAAGAGTTTGAACACAACCACCCATTCATACCGAATCAGAAAATGTACCCAATAATGTCATGTATAATTACACCCCTAATCAAACTGCACTCCACTTTATTTACTCTGTATGTCACTGCTGTGACCCTTTTCAATCTTAAACCTTTTGTCTTTTCTTCCTGGAGGCACAAAATCAGTCAGAGTGTGATTAAAGAGGTATTGAGGAAGTCTAATAGGGTATGTTTTAATACCGTTGTGTAAACAGTTGCGCTGGTTACGTCCATGATTAAAAGCATGTCTGCCAACGGCTGCATTTGCTTCAAACTGCACAGTAAACGGAAGCCACTGACTCAGGATCATTATGAACACTTTGTGGACTGAATGGAAAATTAACATAAATAATAATTACTGCTTGTCCTGTAATCATTATAGTTACCCCATATGATGAAATACTCCACAAACAATGGTGCACATATGCTTTAATATGAATTATGCCAGGTTTTTTAAACTGATAAACATGACTGGAAGCCACGTTGACCACTCAAAGTTCTTTACACTACACGGCACATTAATCCATTATCACACATATCTTTTAGTGTATAGACTACTGCTCTTTCTCCTGCGGTACAAGCCGATTACAGCTAATGAAAAAACAAATACATTCACAAAGACCTAGTTTCATTCTAGACTATGCATTTATTTGCAAGGTTTATGTGTCTTAAGCTTTCTGTTTAGCCCATTTACACCCAAGGATTAGTTCAAATAAAGTGTTGTAACCCAATGATGTGTTTATTGCTTGAAATAAAATCTGTTTTAAAAAGGGTAAACCTTAGGTTTTTATTGAATATGATGAGTTTACTCTTTTGTTTTTAAGGCGTTTATTAGAATTTCAAATGACGCACCGCATGAGTGATCTGAAAGAGACTTATCCATTTTAAGCTGCAACCATTGACTGTACTGAGCTGGTAATGCAAGACCATGCAACACAAAGTTTCTCAATCCAGGTTCTCAGGACACACTGTCCAGCATGCCTCGGAAGTGCTCCTACTCCAACACACCTGATTCATATGAATTATCTTTTGTTGCCAGCATGTTAATGAGGCTTTCATTTCATAAAGTAGCGTTGCTTTAGGAGGAAAGTTGGTCCTGAAGCCCAGAAATGAGAAACACTGATGTAACACTAGGGAAAACCCTTTGATAGGATGGGATTCTTCTGGGTTTCTCATAGACTAAAATTTATATAAAGGAACGACAGCGACAGGAGGGGTCTGCTCAGTCTCTGCACAGTGCAAGTGTCTATATAATCCTCAATTTCAGCCCTGTGACAAACTGGCGACCTATCCAGGGTGTACCCAGCTCCTCCCTCGATGTCTGCTGGGATTGGCTCCACCCCCCCAATCCCCCCCCCCCAAAGTTCCAACTGCCAAGCTAGATGATGTGCACAATCCACCTGCACAAGAAGTAAGCTTCCCAGTTCAAAAGAATTTGGTATGTGGCCGATTGTATGCGATCAGGGAAACTAGAAGGGTTTAAAAATTTTGTTTATTTCTTTCTCCTCGCTTATGGAGAACTATACAGTAAATCAGAGATCAGCGTTCCCACAAGCAGAGCTCTTCAGCTTGTTG
Source organism: Pseudomugil tenellus (assembly GCA_037177515.1). NCBI lineage: Eukaryota > Metazoa > Chordata > Actinopteri > Atheriniformes > Pseudomugilidae > Pseudomugil > Pseudomugil tenellus. The sequence goes on along the minus strand of JBAMHX010000009.1, from coordinate 20,244,400 downwards.
AATGTGTCATCTTGTAGCCAATTGAGTCAATCAGTGGCGGCAGAACACACACAACAAAAATAAATAAGAAACAGACATAACTGATGCTACACATGTGCAATACTTCCACTTGTTTGTCTGATGTGTAAAAGGTCTCAACATAAATTCAACTTAATTTTAAACAGTCAGGACAGATTATGATTAATTACATTATATTATGTTATGAGTGATTATTCATTGTTTATGCTGGTTGGCTTTGAATTAAGCATCTGAAGAATTTAGATCCAAGTTCACTCGGTCTTCAAACAAACGCCATTTAATAAAATCTGTAATTTGTTGCGACACAATGAGTCTGAAAAATGATTGAATTAAGTAGTCAAAAACACATTTAATTTAAATAAGAAGAGACAATAAAAAGTTCAACTTAAATTCAATTCAGAAGATAAAATGAGCAACATATCTCATCTCTGCTCCAAATCAAACTCAGTCCACTTGGGGTACTAAGGGCAACATTTGAATTCTTATACAAACCACAGTAACTAAAACCATGCGTGTTTCAGTCCAGACATCACATGACTCATTTGTCTTTTCTTTGGGTCAAAAGGCAGGATGTATCTTCTTCAAAGACCCGGCAATGATAAACAATGTCTGAGTGATCAGCATAAAATGCCTCAGAGCCAAAGTGGCTTTTCCATACAGGCTGATAACAGATTCACAGTGGAATCTCCCTTCCTAAAAAGAGATAAAAAGCTAGATTCATCTGTTTGATAACCACAGAATATTTATTGAACTCTAAACTCTGTGATCCTCACAAGAAGTTTTGATAAGAAAGGCTACATTCCCTATGAATGGTAGAACAGTTTTCTCTTATCCAGCAAACTTTATATTGCAAACTACAAAATGCAAGAGAAGAAAAACATACTTTTCTGAAACATCAAAAACAGTTAAAGGAGTTTTCACAAAATGTTCTACTGTACATTTTCCACTTTCTAAGTCATGCGACACAGGAAGGCAGGAAGTGCTGATTGTGCAGCTCCTATTCGCTCTTGGTAATCATAAGGAGTTTTGGTGGGTGGAGCTGTACCTCCACATGCTGAAACCATTATGGTACTGGCACTACTCCCTCTACCCCCCTAACTAAAACATACATGAGACTAAAGTGAGAAGGCTCCATCCCTGTAGCTACTTCTCCTGTGACCACTAGAATAATAACCTGGGCAGTGAATCCAACCTGTTTGCATTGAACATATGCTCAGGAGTCAGGTTTGGACTTTTAGGTCATTTGAAGCTGTCCAGATTTGATCTTCAGTGGGGAGACCTGGACTGTAAATTCTGGCACCACAGTTTGAATTTCAAAACTGCAAAGAAATTAAGCAATTAAGAGCATTTTTCCCTTTGTTTTTTTTAAAAAAAAATAAATTCAGCCCCACAGTAGTCTTCATCTACAGTCAGAGTAACAAAACCCAGCTTCATAAAGGGGACTGCCATAGAATAATTAATGGGTTGAATTATTTGTTTGAAAGGAAATGGAATAAGACATTTGAGACACCAAATGAAAGGTCTGAAAGCTCACACCAAAATCCCTTATAAAAAAGGAAAATAGTCTGTAGCTCCTCCAAATATCATCCCAAGTACAGAGAGCTACTGGTTCTTTAAAAAAGAAAAGAAAGACAGAAATCTTGGACTGAAGGTCTCTTTGTGAGTTTCAGAATGCCTCTCTGCATTACTGCATACCTCAGGGCCTCATATATTCCAGATGTGGTGAATTGTCCAGGAACCCCCCACAGACCCACCCACCAGCACTCCTCCAACGTTTTAGCCCCCCACCCCCCTCTGTCCCAACTATTGCTCCACAGAAGCCCTGAAAAACAGGCAATATCCCAAAACTATTAAAGAGCCCAAATCAGTAGGCATGAGTTTTTTGTTTTTTTAAAAAAAAAAAAAAACTTTCAGCTTCTGAGGAGGTAAAACCATCATGCTATTCCTTCAACAAGACTTTCATCCTTTCATCCCAAAAACAAATAGACCCAATTCTAATGATAAGGATATGAAACCACAAGAGGGATAAGATGTGTTCTGTCATGCCAAAGGTACCAAAGCTGTCTCTCTGCAGTCTTGTCTGAGAGATAATTATTCTCTGTCTCTGATTTTTAATGACACATCTCCAAAGTTGCTGTCAAAAACTTGTGATATACCATCAAGCTCACATGAAGTATGTGGTAAAATGGCAGACATCTCTAGGAATCATTAAAGAAATTTCATTACACAAAACCTCGTTAAAACAGTAGGTTCACTTATGCAGACAACATTTTCAGAAACGCTATTCCCATCATTCATCACGAGCCATAGAGTTTGATGGTTAGGTTTAGTCTTGTGATTGTAACATTCTAAGTTAATGCCTCTGTGGCTCTGTGGTCATGCAGCAGCATCTTGGGATGTCTCGTCGGTTGGTCTTTTTAGTGTCACTGCCATCTACTGTGAGTTGGCAGTATAGGCAGCAATTACAGTGCCCTGGAAAGCCTGTAAACGTTTCCTAGCACATCATGCAATTATGGTCAGGTTAAATATCTGTCAGAGCGCAGAAAGATGGGCAATGGAGAAGCTTGCCACAGTAGCTCTTTTTTTTCGTTTGTTTTCTTTAATTAACCTACTTGGGATTTCTGGGATTTGGCCTGTTATGAACATATTCTGTGTGCATTCTACAAAATATACAGTAGTTACTAATATGTGATGGATGGTGGTAGTAAAAGCTTGTCTACTAGGGATAATTAGCATTAATTGAAACAACCATCGCAGCTTCTGAATCACATTTTCATCAAACCAGTTTAGACATTTTTTAAATGACTTGAATTCAATTGTTATCAAAACTTGGATACAGGATTCTTTTATTAATAATCTGGCACCAGAAATATAAATACCTCAAAAAAGGTAAAATATGTCCATAACTTTACCATATAATTTTATTCTGGCAAAAGCTACACTGTGGGTCTCTCTATGATTTCATAAAGGAAAGTATTTCATGTGACCCACATATGCGTTTTCAAAGCAAGAAAATAATCCAGATTTTCTCTCTCTCTCTTCTTTTTTTTCCATCAACGCCCTGTCTTGGACTCAGTGGGAGCCCAGATAATGTGGAAAGTTGGTGATCTTTCAGGCCAGAGGAGGAATTTCACTGAAAGAATTCCACTATCTTGTGCTCAGTTTTCTAAAAACGTTCAGAATTGAGCACCTTTAGATTTAAAGGTGCTACTGTATCCTATGGACAGGTGTTCAGCTATAATCTAAAAAAAGCAGCCCCATGGTTTTTAATACTAAAAAAATGAGTACTGTGACAACTTTGTCCGAGCTGTTTATTTAATTAAGCAGTTGGCCTGCTTGTATAGTCACAATATTTCAAAGCTTTATTTTTATGCTGCTTTGGGCTGCTGGATGTAAAAATGCCGTGCGTAAAAGTTATGCGTAAAACCACTTCAGTTATCAAGTTCAATCTGAACTATTTCTATGTGCCAAGCTTTTCACATGTTACAATAAGTTATTAATCCACAATCAGAATCATCGCAGTTCTACTCTAGCTCTCTCGTTGCTGACCACACCTGGACGGCATTATGCGCTTAGACACACAAATAAAAGACGTTTGAGTCTCCTAAATCAGTTTAGTATATTACACCTCACAGAGTTTTAATTTATGGAAACAGCTTCAAAGTTATAAGCATTAAATTCACACTTATTAGACCATCACAGTCATCATCTTGAACATCCACCGTAGGAAATATTATAATTCCATTTTGATGTCAAGACAAAAACCATCTTCAACTTTTTTCAGTGACCTCGAAAGAAAAACTACTGACATCTTTTGGCAGGTAGAAAAAAAACGTAGGCTACGTGCAAGCTGAGGCGACTTCAAGTGGCAGCCACGTGTATTAGGTACATTGAGAACCAACAGCTGTCTACCAGGGTGGCTACTGTAATCCCACTGCCATCTATAGGCAGCCTGCCAGTCTATGGGAAGTTTTGGAATTGTTCCGGATGCCCTGGACTTGGTTGAGTGACAGATGTGTGCTGCTGACAGCTCTTACCTGCTCTAACATAGGCAGCCTGTAGAATTAAAATGAACGTGACCAGAGTGGCTATCGTTGAATCCCATAGCCACCTTTTCGTTTTCCACCTGGTGGTCCATCTCTGCGTCTCCATTGTGAGCGCCCGCAGTTGCACAGAAAACGGGCGACTTTCTTTAAAATTCCGTCACTGGCAAAAATCCACAGAAATTGTGCAAATACTACAGCGCCATGTGTAACAGTATAGGGATGCCTTTCTCAGCCAGACTGGGCCCTTCAGATCCGCTCCCCCTTAAGCCCAGCTCTTACACTGATGGCAAAGGGCTTTCATGAAAAAGCGCAAATTACTTCGCTCCCTTAGAGCTGCGCGCACCGTGAGGAGGCAGGACAAACGCTGGAACACTGAACCTGAACCGACTGCGGGATACTGACATTGGAAAATCTTCCTCTCATCAAATCACCGGTTGAGAAAGTTGTCTTATGTCCCGCCCTCCACTTTGCAACGATGGAGCATCAGTTGGAGCATCGCTGCATCCCAACGAAAGCTGTTTAACCGAACGTGTCTCACCAGCATTCCAACTTTACAATAAAGTTAAGGACAAATATAGTACCAGTCAAAAGTTTGAACAGCATTTACCCATTCCGAATAAAAAGATACGTCCAGTTACTGGTACTATTTAGTCTATACAAAAATAACCACATAGTGTACAAGAAATTTCCCCAGATTCAACATGAATGAAAATGTTCATGCAGAGCAGCAGTAGTAAACGAAATACAGTAGAAGTTATTCCCTCACAAGATGCATTCAACTAAATGCAACACAATATGTGCAAATTAAAAAGTGGGGTGGAGCTGTTGCTTTACACATTTCCTGAAAGAAAGTGGAGTTAAATAACCCCTATGTGGACTAATGGCTAATAAAAAAAAGCGCCACTGACCAAGATTAAATGTTTTCCTGTTGAGCACACTTCTGGAGCATGATGATTAATGTTGAGAGATAGAACAAAGGATACAAGTGCAGGTGGTAGATATAAAGCTCTACCTTTATTTTGATATTCATTGATCCCAAAGATGGGTTCAACTGTGCAATGGCAGCGCCTAAATACAAAGTTAAAACACATGACATAAAGTTTTTCAGTATCAACATGTTTATTATAAGACAGAAATCAGAGTAGTGAGCACATGAGATTTTTACTGAGCTGAGCCAAATTAGAGATTCTGCATCTGTTGGGAGTTATCAAACAGGATATCAACCACTTTTTGATTGGCTGCAACAAGGCTAAAGTCAAAATATTTTTTTTGTGCATATGGGGTAGCTATGGTATATTTGACTGGTTAATTTATTCCCTATAAAGTGCAGAATAAATTGGACTGATTAAGGAAAGTTTACTTCGCTTACTTGTCCAGAGCAGTTTTCTGAACATTTGTGTATAAAGTGCCCCCACCCCACCCCCTTTGGGCCACTGTTTCAACTAAATAGCACTTTATCATTTTAGCCTTAATTATTGAGCTCAGGCAGGGATGTCTTTCATTTCCTCACAGCATTCCCTTCTAAATGGAAAACAAGTTGGTAGCTTCCAGTTTTATTGCTAATTAAGGTTAATGACAGTAAAGATGACAGCCGCTTTCTGCAACCACACCAAGACTTTTGATGTAATTATAAACAATGGTCCAAATACGCTGACTTCCCAACACAGTTATTAAGCTAGGATGCTTAATTTTAGCAAGTCAAACACTCACTGTGTCCATCATGCTGATTCTCCATAATATGATTTGTGAAATTGTCATTAAAGGAAAATGTATTTGTTTAAAAAGGTATAGAAAAGTCCACATGTGCAGGATTAATGATGTTGAGGCAGATATATGTAACTGTTTACAAAAAACTCCAGTTTTACTCTACTTTTTTTTTATTTCTAAGCTTGTTTCTAAGCTTATTCTAAGCTTTTATTATTTTTTACTTTTACATACTATTTTGAGTTAAAAGTATTGAAATGACTTAGTTGGTCTTTCTTGGTCGATTTTGTGGAAAAGTATATGTGTCAATATACCTGTTTTGATACATAATCTTGGATTACAAAGTTGGATTACAGCTTTACTACAATATGGTATTTACTGAGAATTTTTCTTTCAACAACTAAAATAGCTGTTTTTCAAGTGGTCGTATAAACAAAAGCCTCAAATCTACCAATATGATTTTCAGGCAAACATATATGTGTCCACCAAAAACATTGTGTATTTGGAATCTTCTAGTTTGGAACAACGTTGAAGACACAAAAAGAAACAAAGGCACACTAATAAATTAATTAAAATCAATTGCTAATCCCAATGCTTGTTTGCTAATGCTAAACAAACTTATTTGTTCTGACACAAAACCAAAACATGGACAGAAGTTTATTTTTTAAAAAAAAAAAAACTGTCTTAAGTGGGATGAAATGACCTCTGTAGCTTTGAATTGCTTTCAGTATTTGTCTATGATCAGCTTGAATGTCATTCTGCTTGCTCAGCAGTACAAAACAGCCTGGCTGTTGGTTTCTGGCAGACTACTGACTGTTTTGCTTTGTCTCATTTTTTTTCAAGTTGTTTGACGGAGTATGTCAGAACTTCTTGTTCACAGTGCTTCCTGGGAATGCAGCCTAAAAATGTTTGGTTTAATTTCAGTCTCTGTGCACTGGCAGAAAAGAAATGTAAATAACCAAAAGTGAAGTCCTTAGTTTTTCTTCTCAAGCAGCCCGATCCAGTCAAAAGGCAACATGTCCTACTGACAGACGTCCAGCTTCTCATTTCTGAGATAGTCTACAATTTTCAATAAGGTCTGGCTTTGGATTTTCCCTCTTTGTAGTTGGAAGTATATGATTACAACTGATGCATTTACTGAGAATTTGTGCCAAGATTACATTGTATAATTATTCTATAATAAGTCCCTCTCTTATGACCACAGCAGCTACAAAAACAAAAATGTCTTCAGAATGTTACCCATTTACTTTGTTTTCTTTTTTTAAATAAATAGCTTTTAATCAGAGTGCTTTCAAGTCTCAGACTAAAATTTTTGCTGCTGCTGTCCAGAAACTGCAAACTGGCAAGCTATAAGGATTTAGTGTCACTGGAGTTCAGGATGAAAACTCTCCCACATGTAAAGTATAAGCTCTGATCTGTAATTACTGTACAATATTGTGACCTAGACTTGATATTTTATGTGGGACTGGTTTCTCCATTTTATTGAAGAATTTGTACTGATGCAACCAAACATGAGTGTAGATATCTTAAACATCGGAGTATTTAAGCAACCTATGGATGATTTTCCGTTATGAGTTTCTTTTGCAACATTTGCACAGCAACTCATTGCTAGTTATAGTAAAAGCAGACGTCTTTGGTAGCCAGTGAGGCTATATGAGGCTATACATGGGATTTAAATGAAAAATAGAATGCAACTACAACACTGGAAGCATGTATGTATTTTAAGATACTTTACCGGCATAAACTTACCTTATTCAATACAGTCTGTTACCGTGCCAAATGACTGACAACACAGGACACAGAGACATCAATAGGGTGTAAAGACAAGAATTGATTAACCAGCAAACAGAACAGAAAAAAGGGGTATAAATATACAAGGAACAAAACAAGAAACAGCTGAACATAATAAACTAAATCCAACCAGGTTGACTAATAACAGGAAAAAAACATTACGAAGAGAAACTACAAAATAAAACAGGAAACAAAAAACACAACGCAAAAGTCCAAATCATGACACCATGAAAAAATACAAATTTTAGTACCTATATTGTTTCCAAAAGAAAATAATTATAGCCTGTTTATGGTATTTAAAATGAAAATGGATTTTCAGCTTCACAATTAAACTACAATGAGGACTGGATTATGCAGCACTTTATCTAATAACTTCAGCTAACAATAAGAAAAGCATAGCAGGAATCATCATTGCATGATTCTACTCACATGTCATCTGTGCTAAAAGTGTAGTATGAACTTTCTGTATTTTGAAAATCCCTAAAATGTTTGCATGTCATCTACATTCAACAGTTTTATAGCTACACATGCATGGTTTTGTTATAGTTAGCATTTTTGACATATAGGAAATGCAGAAACACTATTTCTGAGTGAAGCAATACAAGTCAAAATAAACTTGCTTTAAATTGTACTAACATGTTAGTATCTGATGGCAGAACAGCTCCTAACTGGTAGCTTTAATGAGGCATCTCAGTCTGGAGTCCTGAAACAATCATCTGGAAACTTCCCATAGCTAAGCTGCTCATGAGACTTGCTATCATACCTCCTGTGAAAATTTTTCTTTGCATTTCTTTCTGCAACATAACATCCAACTACCATGTAGCATGTAGAGGTTCAGTGGGTGTTCAGTTATTTTACCTGGATAAAAGAAAACCTTCAAACACAACCCTTTTTTCTTGATTGATGGTGTCCTTCCGGAATTTAAAAAATAAAATCTTCAGAAAGAAGAGTAGCTGTTCTGCTTCTACCACATCACAAGTTCACATGCACACAAGAATTTTCCATTACTATTAATTATCCTGCTAAAAATCAGTGTGCAGCTGGGTGGGGGTGGAGAGGGATGCATGCTAGACACTGTTAGACCACATAACCACTGAGTGGAATGTATGTTAGTCTGGGCTTGCTTATTATGGGAGCATGTGGTATCCTGATAGCTTTACCTAGTAATGATTTTTAGGGACCTGGGAAGGTTTCACTTTCCACTTTTCTTTTTATTTTAGCTGTTTTTAAAAATTTAACTCATCACATACTAGTGAGAAGAGGAGATGAGTGAAAGGAAACTATATAAAGGATATTAATAATATAAGCACTGTGTTAATAATAGTGCAGTCTAAAAAGAAAAATCACAGAAAATTCAGATGTTTTCATATTTGAGGAGCAGTTTAATATAACCAGCATAAGGCATGAATGAGAACGTATTTACTGTATATAAATATACCTGTTATTTTCCTGCAAATACCAACAATACAGTCTGACTGCAGAGGTCCACCTTGAGGACCATTCGGGTGCAGGCAGCACTCTTACAATATGACAATGACAATAAAGATTTCTGAAAATTAAGATTTTCTTTTTGGAACCAAAGTTATTGTATAAATAATGGTGTTCTTGGTAGCACTTTATCAAAAACATATGTGATAAAAATTTAACTGTGACTAAATCTGTCTTTGAACCACAACTGTCTGCCTTTTGGTGGAGCCTAGGGTAAACTCATGGGATCACAAAAGTCATATTGAAATGTGTGCACACGTGTGCACACAATTTTGTGCGTATGAAGTTTTTTGTGTTACAGTGGCTGTTTTTTTTTTTTTTTTTTTGTCTGTACTTTTATTTTAATCCACTGTTTGATCAGGTTTAGATGGTAAAATTACTTGATTAGGTTAGAAAGAAGATCTAGTTGGGCACATAATACAGCATTTAAAAGTGAGGTGTATTTTTACAAAAAAATCATGTGATAAGTTGGGAAAGGCAAGGTCTTTTTTGCTTGAAACATAAAACAATAACCATAGTTTTGAGGAGAAAAATTTACCACTGGTGGCGTTGTGGTTAACCTCACAGCGAGAAGGTCGCTAAAATGGATGGATGGATGGATGGATGGATGGATGGATGGATGGATGGATGGATGGATGGATGGATGGATGGATGGA
>JBAMHX010000009.1:20192387-20209222 GCA_037177515.1 Pseudomugil tenellus | reverse complement strand
TATATATGTATGTATATATTTTAAGCTATTTTCATTTTTTTTCGAGTATATGTTACTGTTCATATGGACATACAGTACACAAAGACATGTGGTTTTTAAAGCAGATAACATCATAAGTTACATAACTAATATTATATAACTAGTAGTTGTAACTGTTTAACTATGTAGTTACATAACTTGTGTTATGTGACGACTATGTCCTTTTTAATCTTTTATTTGTTTTTGTACACACTGCGATTGAAACATGACAAAAATATTCTAAACTGTGATAAAACATTATACGTCATTAACATATTGGTAGAAGCAAGATTTACATCATCATCACCACTTAATACTAGTGGTAATAATATAATATTATATTATTATAATAATATTATTATTATTATTACTAGTAGTATTAGTAGTAGTAGAAGTAGCATATTTACAGGATAAAGATAATCTGTATTATCTGTAAACAAGGTATTGAGAAATTACATGTTAGGAGTATGTAATCAGATAACAAAAACAACTTTCCTTTGCAATGTACACTATATGAAATTCAATTGAATTTTAAGATTACATTTTGTGTCATCCTTCCGATACTATATATACAAAGAAAAAATCTATAATTTCAATGTAATGTTTTAAAATACTCACTTTGGATCATTAATCATTACTAAGATTTCCTCAAAATCTCCTGTGACTTACTACATTTAAAAGCAACCTGATGCAACTCTGGCTGTTTGGAAACCTACTGTTCTCAAAGTTATACAACATTTAGGATAACTTGTCAATTGCCAGGATACTCATGTGATAGCATGTTTGATCAACCGTTTTTTCTAGTGACCTAGTAAATGGGTGATGATTGCCTTCACTTTCTATGTACATCATGAATAGTTGTACTTATGCAAATACCGAAGATAGATTTTCTAATTGTGGCTTTTAACTCAGTTCCCTCAATTAATTTTTTTTTCATTAAAACTGCTACTAAAATGATGATACTATGATATAAAAAAGATATTTTAAAAACCTGACATGAAGTAAAGACACATGTAACCACCAGCTGGTTGCCTTGCATGTATTAGTGTAGTGGAGAGCACAACTGCTTACCTGGATTCGATTCCCAGACAGTGCATCTATGTTACTTCTTCTGGGTGCACTTGCACTGTTCTTTCTCTGTATGTGAAATACAAGTGACACTGTCAATTTGTCCAATAATCAAAATTGTACATGTTAATGGAACATTGTTTATTTGCCATTGCAAATTCCCATTGTCACTTTTGGTTAGAGTAAAAAAATGACATTTAGGCACTTTAATTTCCACTCAACTTCCACTGTTTTAACCCATTGGCCCAAATGTACTATTACAGTGGTTCTCAAACTTTTAACGGTGTGTACCACCTGACAAAATGGCGAGCTCTCCACTATGATCAACCTGAACATACAATAGTAAATATATAAAGCTGCAACATACATGGCTATAAGCAGTTCAGAAAGGAAGCATGTTACCTTCTCATGAACCAGACAAAGAAGCAGGCTGATATTAAAATGAAAACAAAGGGAAGACAACATTTATTTTAAATATGAATTTAACATATTTTGTGTATTGTAAACGTTTTGTACTATTTTGATTATATTTTTTAAATTAATAGCCTACCCTAAAGAGTCTAAAGGGATTTTTGGGAGTAATCCTCACCTGGAATTGTTTGTGTATTATACATCATAAAATAGTCATCTTGTAACTCACTATCTTGTATTTAGCACCTTTCTTCAGAAAAATATGTGCTTTCATAATATTCATGTTATAATTGGTTAAAAAGAAAACATAAATTTCAGATTATCTATTGAGAAAAGACAGCAAACTATAATAAACAAATTTTTGGACATTTTGAAAATGTTTTCAAATGTCTTCAGGATAATGGGGTCAAATATAAAGGGTCTAACTATTATATATATTTATAAAAAATGCAAAAATGACCACTCATCTTATTGCAGCTGACAGTTCCTACAGGCCGTTACTATTAACTTTTCAAAAGACGGCGTGTGACTGATTTATCCCACACAAAATAAGCCCAAACATGTTTGCAGTCCTTTCCAGGAAACAAAATAGTGAGGAGTGGGACATCTTGTTCCATTTAGATCTTCGATACACCACATGATGATATAAAGCAGTCCAATTGGACGTGTAACAACATGTCACAGAGCAAGACGATCTGATAGTTATAATTGGACATTTACTTTACCAATCAGATTACGCTCTTCCATCACTAAGCTAGCTCCGGAAAAACAATGATTCACAAAAAAAGTAAGCAATAATTTTAAACCGCTACACAGATATTTAAAGAGCTGAGGATTTTACCAAATATGACTATCCCTTAAAGTACAGCAAGAGGGAGCTTGAGTACCACCAGTTGTACGCGTACCACAGTTTCAGAATTATGGTTGGATTTTTTTTTTAGAGTAAGCTTGAGGTGTTCCAGCATTGGGTATGGTTACATGATGCCTTTAATTCTGAATTATTCATTCCAAATTAACTAATTCCGAATTAAATTCATGAAGCTTTGAGTTTTCATGGAAATTTTAATTCTGAATAAAAGGTTTACATGGCATCACGTTTATTCATATCTCTTAATTCTGACATGATTGCGGAAGTGACATAATCACACAGCCACTCTCTTCCTGTTTTAGCCTTAGTGGCTAAATGGAAAACAATCTAATATAAACCGTTTTAGCTTCAATTTTGTTTCAGTATTTGAAGTACTAGCTGTCAGAAGTATACGACTTCAGTATATTGAGCAAAATTAATTTTCTCGAGATAATCAAATATTCAAACATACGGCCTTATGCAGGAACTAAGGACCTGAATGCTTTGGATGCAAGAGTCTGGTGCAGAAGTCAGTTTTCAGGGAGGAGTAGGGAATTGCTGTTTGGCATGGATGAGAGCTTATTATTTTATTATTTTAACAACACCTCAACTGACATTTTCTTGGCTTTACTATACCGAGACATTCCAGAAATATTTGGGACATGTGAGCCAACTCTGCAGAAAGTCATCATGTGGGCTGGAGATGCGGCTACAATTATGTTGCGCAAACACTAGGTATTACGGTGCTTTTTATGTAGAAAACTCCAAAAGGACAAAGAAGTCTATTTTAGAAGAAATTCTAAAAACTATGATGATTAAATACCCTCCACTGTCAAAGAACAAATATTTTACTGTATAGTTTTATGCCAAAAGTTTTATGAGAAAAGTATGATCGTTTTCTGCTTTGGGGTTAAAACTCCATAAGATGGATGTTGATTCACAAAGTACCTCACGCTGACTAAAATATTACTGACTAAAGATATTTTCATTTGAGTCATGTCTAGTTCATTCTATATGGCTAGACAAACTAATGGCATACATCCTTAGGAAGAATTCTCTGACCACGAATTGAATCCAGCCCACAGCAGTGAAAATGCAAAATTCTAGTCATGACCAGGGAATCTGTTTCACACTTCTCTAGACGCACGCACTGATCTGGCTATGTATTCTAGTCCTTGAAGACCTCCAGACTCTCATCCCAAAAATTCCTTCAGTACTAACCTGGAGGTGGGGCATTTCTGCCAGTGAAATCTCAAAAGAAACTCCACACTTGGACTACTTAAGATAGCAATGACTTACCCGACTAATTAACTCCTGTAAGTCATTGTCTTCTTTGAGCTGCTACCCTTTTTTATCTAACATGTTTTGCACACAGGATACAACATGTGAATGGTTTTAGAAACTGGCTGGGGAGGACAGTCAAGGCTACATTTGTGTTCCATTTAAATGTATTCTAAAATATTTAAATCGATTAATTAAAAAGATGTAAGGGTTTAGAGGTGGGAAACTGAAATGTGACAGTGGTGTTAGACCCATCACTGAAGCTTGCCAAGATGTTGTCATCTGTCCCATTCTCAGGTGTCTTGTGACTGTTTACAACTGTCCCTGTTTCATAGGGCTGGACTTCACAATTTCCATGTGAGAACACATGGAACACATGAACAAATGCTGGTGATTTGTCAAGCAAATTTAGATAACAACATTACACGGCTCTATTTTTAAAAATAGCACCATTGCAATGTGTACTGATAGTCATGTGAAAGATAGTCAGATATAAATGAGCAATGGTAATTTCTACACATTTTCATGTTTAGCTGCATAATTTTTCCAATATGATTAAAAAAAGACAATGAAAAGGTTTGGTGAAACGTGTGAAAAATCTAACTGAGTGTGTTCAGACTTTAACACCTGTACCGGCAGCAATATTGCACAAACACATGGTCACTGTGATTTTGATTGAGATTTTTTAACCAAAGTTGAATACAGCATCTTTATTTGATGTAGTGATCAAATACTAATACAGAACGTCTAAACTTGTACTTATAGGGTTAAAAAAATCTTTATTAAAAAATTATGTATTAATTCATTATTAAGATAATGTTGAGAGATTTAAAAACACAATATTATGACAGTGGCTTTTTTTGTTTAATTTGTCGTCAGACCCTATGGCCACTTTAGCAGATGTGACTTGGCAGCTGTGAGAAAAAAAGCACCTGTTTAAACTTCACATTGATAACTTTTTTGATAACTCTTTTCATTGGTCCAGGAGAGAGAGAGAGAGCACCTTTAAATACCCCAATGACAGACAAAGTCAGTACGGTTTCCTTCTCATCAAGGGAAAGCATGAAGCTTCTAATTTTGGTCGCCCTGTTTGGGCTCAGCCTTGCCCAACACAACCCTAATACCAAGAGTGGAAGAACAGCCATCGTCCACCTGTTTGAGTGGCGCTGGGCAGACATCGCTGCAGAGTGTGAGCGCTATTTGGGTCCTAATGGCTTTGGTGGTGTTCAGGTATGTGTGGCTGAGCATGTGCACATACAGGTAACAATGGGGAGCAAGGTAGCTAGTGCTATGCGGTCATTCACCGCAATTTCTGCATATAGATAATTCATGATTATCATGATACTATCATGATACTTATCATTATTCATGATAAGTAAATATACATATCCCCACATATATGTAAGGATTTGTCTAATATTTGGACACTTTCAACTTTCACTTTCCAAAGGCTTTGATTGTAGTTTTATTTCTGTTGAGCTCTAGTGGGACAGAATTTTACTTTTGATGTAATTTTTTGAGTCTTTTCTATTTCATTTAAATGACCATATTATACTGAAGAACACAGATTACATTTGCTAAACAAGTAGGTGATACAGTGTAATATTTATATATTTATAATCTATAAAAGATACAAATGTTAAGTTTTAGAATGGATAAAGTTCTTCAACTTAAACATAAATCAGGGTTAAACTGAATCTTGCTTGCGATCATTACCCTGACAACCCCATTTAGCAACAATGTTCCATCTGCAGGCAATTTCTGTTCCAAAAGCAATAATTACTGTAATGTTTTTTTTTTTCCTGTGTTGCTCAGATCTCTCCTCCAAATGAACACATTCATGTAGACAATCCCTGGAGGCCTTGGTGGCAGAGGTACCAGCCAATCAGCTACAATTTGTGCTCCAGATCTGGCAGTGAGAATGAGCTGAGAGACATGATCACCAGATGCAACAACGTTGGGGTAAACTGCACTGTTTCAGGGAATTAGAAGCACACTTTCAGATTCTTGTACTTTCTAATACATTGTAAATCTACAACAAACCAGATAACACAACATGCCCACAGAGATTATTTATGACATGTGTCTCTACCATACTGAAAAATAAAACACATTTTTAGAACAATCTCATAAAGAAGCAATAATTCAACAACTTACTACCTTTGATGAATATGTGTTGTCATTTATTTAATTTCATTGCTGTGTGGTAGAGAATTGCATTTATGTAGATACTGCAGTGCCACCATTACCGCAATCATACAACAAAGGCTGTGTTGCACTAATGTGTTCCCATGATATAATACTGATGTAACCTTGCACTTAAGAGATAAACATATTGTAATGTTACACATGACATTCTGTCTGATCACAGGTCAACATCTATGTGGATGCTGTCATCAACCACATGTGTGGATCAGGTGGCGGAGAAGGAACTCACTCCTCATGTGGAAGCTGGTTCAGTGCTAACAACAAGGACTTTCCCAGTGTCCCATATTCTAACTTGGACTTCAATGATAACAAGTGCAAGACCGGAAGTGGAGAAATTGAAAATTATGGTGACATATATCAGGTAATTAATACCACTATGAAATCTGATTTATTGGTTTATTGGTAGCCTAATGTCAATGTTATTTAGTTATTCTCAGTATGTTCTCATTGCTAGGTAATTTAGTTTTTGGTTTGAGCTACAATTATTATAATAGATTTATTTGGTAGTTAATTGGTAGAAGACTGAACAACCTCTTTCATGCATGTCCCCATTAAGTTTGATTCAGTTTTAGCTTTAATTTAACTGGTATTTAGTTATGTAGCTATAAATAACCTTCTAACTCCACTCTTCTTTGAAAATAACCAACTTTTATAGTAGCTATCATTGTTATGGTAGAGCTTATTATTTCTTATGAGAACAATTAAAATATGCTGATCCTCATCTTACAGTCCAAGCTTCAAAATGTTATTATTTCCATAGTACTTCTTATGAATCTCAGATTTGAAAAGAACTGATGAAAGTAGGTAGGAAAGGCTTGACCAAAAAAGAGCAGACAGGGTTTTTGGGGGAAAGTTTCTTAGTTTCCTACCCTTCTTAGTTTCTATTTTTGCTTTTAACATATAAATATTGTATGTACAAACAATTACAAATTTAACTTTAACTTTGCACCATATTATACGTTGTTAACTCACATCTAAACATTTGGTTATTTCTTTGCTACAGGTGCGTGACTGCCGTCTGGTTGGTCTGTTGGATCTTGCTCTTGAGAAAGAATATGTCAGGGGCAAGGTGGCCGACTTCATGAACAAGCTGATTGACATGGGGGTTGCTGGATTCAGAGTGGATGCCTGCAAGCACATGTGGCCCGGTGACCTGGATAATATTTACCGTCGTCTTAACAATCTTAACACAAAGTGGTTCCCTAGTGGCTCCAGACCATTTATCTTCCAGGAGGTAACTTTTTTTAAGTTTGCATTGTTAAGCAATATTACACAATATAAATTGTACGTATTCAAGCAGATCTTAAAAACAATAAAAAAGACTACTTATAATTTTAGCTCAGCAAATTTTCAAACTCAGGCTTTAAATAATAAATTATGCCTCAGTGAAATTAAATGAAATTGAATCAGCTTTAATAAAAAATGACTTTTTATTGCAGAGAGAAATCCCAACTATAATAATATATTTTGGATTATTTACTGTCAGTGTCTGTTAAATTCTACATTTGTTTGTTAGCTAATTAATTTTTACATTGTTGCTCTAGATCTATAAAGAAAACAACAAATAAAGAAATAAGTTTTATGAGATTTTGTCAGTTTACAAATAACTTATGTGATTTAGTTCCTACTTCCGTGACATTGGTTGATATTATCTATGTGATGTTTCAATATTAGGTCATCGATCTGGGAGGTGAGCCCATCACTGCAAAGGAGTATTTCCATCTGGGAAGAGTGACTGAGTTCCAATATGGTGCCAAGCTGGGAAATGTCTTTAGGAAATGGAACGGCGAGAAACTGTCTTACACAAAGTATCTGTTTCTGTTTGAAATTTGTAATATTATGTCACATGTTTATAATGAAGGGTGGTAATTTAATTTAACACAAACAATGAAACAATTACTGGTTGGATCAAGTAAAAATTTATGTGAATGATTTTTTAGTTGATATTTTGTCCGGTTTATCGGATTTAAGCAGTGAATTTGTCTGTTTCAGTAAACTGTGTTCATGTGTCCAGGAACTGGGGAGAGGGATGGGGCTTAATGCCTGATGGCAATGCTCTCGTCTTCATTGACAACCATGACAACCAAAGAGGTCATGGTGCTGGTGGTGCATCCATCATTACTTTCTGGGACTCCAGGCTCTACAAGATGGCTGTAGGCTACATGCTGGCCCACCCTTACGGAGTGACTAGGGTTATGTCTAGCTTTCAATGGGACCGTGCGAACGACTGGCAGGGCCCCCCCAGCCACGGTGATGGATCCACCAAACCTGTTCCCATTAACCCTGACCAAACTTGTGGAGATGGATGGGTGTGTGAACACAGATGGCGTCAAATTAAGTGAGTTCTCAGTGCACATTGCAGACCTGACAGAGTTCTTCCTGACTGATCTAATGGATCATAGATATGACATACATGGGGTTTAATTTTTGATTGCATAATTAGCCTGTCTGTTCATTCATAACTTCATTCCATCACACCTTTCAAGGAACATGGTCACTTTCCGAAACGTGGTCAACGGACAGCCTCATGCTAACTGGTGGGACAATCAGAGCAACCAGGTTGCCTTTGGACGTGGTAATCGTGGTTTCATTGTTTTCAACAATGATGACTGGTAAGGATAATGATAATGATAATTTGTGGTTGTATAATAAAATGATACTTTAATATAGAAAATATAGTTAAAGTTAACCATTTGTGCGTATAAATGCAATTACTAATATGTACTTATTAGCACTTATCTTTTGATGCTAATTTCTGGGCTTATGACAATGATTTTGAATGTTTCATTGTAATTATCTACGAAGTCTTTGACTAATTGAAATTTTACAATAAATTTTGTAATATCTGTGAATGTGTTCAAACCAGTTGCATGATACTTTATAAAGTTCTGAAGGTCAGATAAGGTAAATGAAACACTTGGAATAAAATAGGCCTTAACTCAGTAATATTTACTTTCAAAGAAAATGTAATGCTATTAACATTTCATTGTCAAGATATTGTTTGTAAGATCTTTTCTATTTACTATAATCTAAAATTGTTTTTTTGTTTGCTACTCACATTAATAAACTGCCAAAATATGTATCCAGATAGTCTGAGTAGGTAGTTCAAAGCAAATTTTGACATGACATGATATTAAACAATTTGTGCCTTGCATTCACTTTCAGGAACCTGGATGTTACCTTGAACACTGGCTTGCCTGGTGGCACCTACTGTGATGTCATCTCTGGCCAGAAGGAAGGAAGCAGATGCACTGGGAAGCAGATCCAAGTTGGTGGTGATGGCCGTGCACACTTCCAGATCAGCAACACGGAAGAGGACCCATTTGTTGCTATTCATGCCGAATCCAAACTGTAAACCATGAACTCAAAATAAAACCCACTGCAGAACTATAGTGATTATTTGAAATTTTTTAATTATATTTTCTTTTTTTGTATTATATACACCAGCGGTTTGAGAGGATGAAATGATTAACAATAGAACGGTGCAACAGAATAGCTGTAAAAAAGCTCAATCAATTTCTATAATTTCACCAGAGTTATGCTTAAGCCAACAAAGAAAGAATGCATCTTGTCTCTATTCTGAGATCTCAGCAGCTAGTAAAAGTCATTCAGTAATTAGCCCTGCTTAAAGCCAATAACAATTAACTTCTATAAGTAATATTCCATAAATGTTTACAAATATGGGTTATAAACTGTGGGGTTAACAAAATTTGAGTTAATGATGTGTCTGTACAACAGGGCAATCTATCTTTTGTGGTATGGAATGGAGTTATTGAGAAGTTAAGGTGAGGAATAAGTGTGAGTAAATGTAAAAGCAATAATGAAAAAAAAAGTTAAAGAAAAATTAGGAGTGATTGTAAAAGTGAATTGGCTCAAATCAATTACTTGCTCGAAGCAAGGTTTTTATTAATCCAATAATTCTAGAGATCAGGGTTCATGCAATGGGTTAGTGAGATATTATCATAATTATGAACAAAAACATATCAAACTGATACCACAGCTTATTATGTAATCTCTTACATAAGGGGGGGGGGGGGGTAGGAAAAATAAGTTAATTTGCTACTACCTACTTCTTGTTGGGCATTTTGTCTTGCTTCTTTTGTTTTATTCAATACATGTTTATGTAATTGTGTGTAAAAAAAAAGATAAATTAAGTTAAAAGGCCAACGGTAGATTAAGAAAACAGTATTAAAATTCAATTTGAAGCTCTGGAAAGATAGAAATGATACACAATGATCAGTGACCAAATTAAAATAAAAGAAAACACAGAAAGCAACTGAAGGTTTGGGATGAACTATGCTACCATTAATCATAGCCAATACGGCCTTCCTCCTAAACGGATTCAATAGAAGATTTCCTTTGCACAACAAAGCTCTTAGAAACAGGCATGAGAGTGCTTCAGACCTCCGCCAGAGATTATAAATTAAAATCGGCTTCCGTGACAGCCCGACAGTGTGAAGGCCATTAGCAGAACTTGGATTGCTTATTTTTTTTCTTGCTCACAAATAAAACAACAAGGTTAGACTTAGATACAGACAAAAAAGACTGACATATAAACACCTGGCATTTTCCACTTGGGCATCAACACATAAGCCTGTCAAACTATCGCATGAGGAAATAAGAAAATGTCCCTGAATGTTTATTTGTCCACAAAAGCAAAAAATACACAACAACCATTGCTGAATGTTGTTCTGTCATTTTTTAAATTTCTCTTGTGACAAAACCACCAAGGCACCAGCTTTATATCTATATATTCTTAGCACTTAAACTCCTACCAAGTAACCCAAATTTTCACAGGCAAGGGGTGAAAAGAGGTCGAAAGCTTAATTTTTCAATGTTATGGAGCCTCCATGTGAAAATTTATAATTAGTTTCTTTATGGTTTTTCCAGCCAGATGTGAATAGCAGAAATGTAATATCATATGTAAAGCACTTCTTAAAGGTGCAAGTGAAAGTGACCATGAAGAAAATTAATAATAACAATAAATTCGTACTAATGCAATGATCATTTCATTGTCACTGAAAGTTTAAAATTGTACCTTGTGCGTTGAACACTGGTGTATGACGAATTGAGTCAGTGTCTATGTCTACCCATCACTTGTGTACTTTTAAAAAAAAATAAGGTGTCACCTTGGCTATTGCTCTTTGTAAAAAAAAAGCCTGTTTTGACAACTATACTGATCTGTTAATCCAAACTAAAGCCCTGCCCATGTTTCTAACAGCAGGGTGATCATGATGCCAAGGGGCCACTCCATATCCACTCAAGAGGTCAGAATTCAGCAAAGTTTGTGGCCAAATTTTTTGTTTTACTATTTCTTTTATATTGTCCCATAAAACTTGTATCATGAAATGATGTGTAATTCTAAAAACAAAGCAGGGACAAGATGACAAGTGACATGTGAGTCAACAAGATGTCTTTCACACCTTTAAGTCTGGTATATGATGACACCATACAGTATATGTCCGTGTGTGTAATTTCCATTTTACATCAAATTGAACAAGAAAACTTGTCCCAGGCTTCTTCGGCTTGTTGCAAACTTGTTGCCCAAAATCAATGTTTCCTGTTCAATAAGTTCAAGTTCAATAACCGAAGGCTTATTGAACGGGATGAGTAAACATTTCAGTATTATCAGGATTGGCAGAAATAATCAAAAGGCTCATGTTCTGAGTGAGAAGATTTTTATAAGTACTATTTTAATGTGTTTAAATCTAAGTAAGACCTCTGAAAACTATTTGAAACAGTCATTGTAAGAGGTTGAAATAATATAATTGTGAGTTAATATTGCTTAACTTGAACCTGATGTGATATAAAATCACCTTTGCTTTGTTTGCTTTGAGCTGCACAGGAACTGGAATTCAATGTAGCAATACCCGAGTAACCCGATTTTCTTTTTTTGAGAAATGGATGACACTGTGACAAAACCTGTTTGTGACCCATTTAAATCTGATATTTGCAAACCTCTCATTAGAGAAAACAGTTGGTATAAAGAATTGAGGTTTTTTAGAGGATGAAAGTGAGTGTTTCTCTTAATGAAGAGAATGATGAAGGTCTTTCTGTTCTGGAGCTTGTTTGGGCTCAGCTTCAGCCAGCACAATCCCCACCTCAGACATGGAAGGACAGCAGTTGTTCACCTGTTTGAGTGGCGCTGGGTTGACATTGCTGCAGAATGTGAACGTTTCTTGGCTCCAAAAGGATTTGGTGGTGTTCAGGTATGGAAGACTTAACACAGATGTTTGAAATATTCCAGGTTAGCGAGGAAGCAATTTTTCCTCTGATTGATAACTGATAATACATTTTATACAAATCAATTTGACCATCAACTCGGGGAGTCACAACAATATGTTCTAATATTGTGAAATAAGATTTAACTTCCCAGGTTAGGCTGAATAAATTCTTTCACACTGTATTTAAAGAGTTAAAAGAAAAAATGTTTCTATTTCTCGCCATAACCGCCATAACCAAATAGAATTTAACCAAGAAATGATAAAGTTTACTTGCAGCATGTACTGTTAACATGTTTCTTGCCTAGAAAGAAAAAATAACAAAACATCTCCAGAGAATGTTAATGACAGTTAAATTTAATCTGATTTATTTAGTGCAGTTGTAAAACAAACAACATAGATACCTGCTGAGACAGAAAAGGAAAAGCACAAAGTTAAAGACAGTAAAAATAATGTCCTACATGTATTTATACATAAAAACAAAGAATTAGAATGCAACCACAGCAAGCAGTAAAGTCTTTTCCTGAAGTTAAGGGTTGCACAGCAAAAAGAAGGTATTCCAGCTGAAGCCATGATTGCTTTTTGAGTCCACCAAAGTAATGTTTTTATGTAAAAGTGAAAAGGAAGTAAGAAAAATGTCTCAGTAAAATGTTAGTCTCCATTTCATGTCTCACAAAGACCCAAAGTAAGAGAGCATTTAGCTACTCCATACATCCATCTTTCTGGAATGTGAAAATGTTTTTTCAAAAAGTTACTCCCAGTGTAGCTCTTCACAGAATGCCACTATGAGTTGAACTTATGACTATAAACAAACAACTGTTAAGCATTGTAGCTGAAGAACTAGTCAAAATGGATCCAGAAAGTTCTATACATCAAAGAAACTGAAATTATTTGACTTAACAAATTCTGAAAAGATGCCGACAGACTATATTTGACTGCTTAGACTGACAAATACTGGAAAACGACAATGGAATCAGTACTTGCATTTAGCAACAAACATGGCATACTAATAATAGGTAATTGTAATTTTTTTTCTTTGATTTTGCACAGATTTCTCCTCCAAATGAACACATTGTGCTGGGCAGTCCCTGGAGGCCTTGGTGGCAGAGATACCAACCAATCAGCTACAAATTGTGCTCCAGATCTGGCAGTGAGGATGAATTCAAGGACATGATCACTAGATGCAACAACATTGGGGTAAACCACTCTTCATTGAACAGTAAAAAAACAAACAAAAAAAAAATAATTATCATTTTATCATCATTATGTGACTCCACACCCTTTTTTCATCAAATCTTAGTTGTATTAATAAATGTTTATGCTTTATTTGTTACCAGCTTAGATCAATACTTGGCACTTTACCACCAGAAAAAAAGATTAAAATCAACATGCCAACACCATTTTCAGAAGTGATACTTGACTGCATAAATGTTTTTTTTTTTACAAGTTGTTTACATATCTTCAACAGGTAAACATCTACGTGGATGCTGTCATCAATCACATGTGTGGGGCTGCAGGTGGAGAAGGGAACCACTCTTCCTGTGGAAGCTGGTTTAACGCTGACAAAAAGGATTTCCCCGGTGTCCCCTATTCCTCTTGGGACTTCAATTATTCCAAATGCAAGACCAGCAGTGGGAATATTGAGAACTATAACGAAAAACATCAGGCAATTAGAATCATAGAAACCCTACACGGTTTAATTCTAAGCTGAATGTATGGTTTTCACAAAACAAACAGTTTTCATCATGATAATTACTGTTCCAGGTTCGTGATTGTCGTTTGGTCAGCCTTTTGGACCTTGCGCTGGACAAAGATTACGTTAGGGGCAAGGTGGCTGAGTACATGAACAATCTGATTGACTTGGGTGTGGCTGGATTCAGAGTAGATGCCTGTAAACACATGTGGCCCAGTGACCTGGATAATGTTTACCATCGTCTTCACAGCCTCAACTCCACTTGGTTCCCCAACGGCTCCAGACCATTTATCTACCAGGAGGTACATATCCTTTGTCATATCTCTTTTTTCTTTTCTTTTTGGAATGCATAAATATTTTGATCATTTATAATACATGATTCATTCATTGTTTGTTGTCACAATATAAAAAGTCTGGTGAAAACATGGTGCACTGAAGTGAAACTGCTGGGTGGAAAGCTCTATATGTATACAGTCAATGGTGACAAGGCAGATTTATATTTGGAGTATGATTGGTTAAGCCCTGGCTATAATGTCTATGCAAGTATGTGACTGGATAAGTGCTACCTACAAAAATTGCTTAAAGGTATCAAAAGCTGCATTGTGATAAAGACAAACAGAAAAGAGGGAGATGTCAACATGAATAAAAAAATATAAAAGGCCAGAAAAATAAAAAAGTTCCCTCTGAGCAACTTTATCTTTCTATCATACCAAAGCATTAAAAAAAGAAACATTTTACAAAGTTGACACTGTAAAAGTGTTGCTTTTGCTGCTGCAGTATTTTGGTGCAATTTTAAGACGAGTAAGCTTTTAAAAGGTTTGGTTTTTAAAAGCATGGCTCACATGAATTTGTTGCATTTTTCTTTCCAGGTTATAGATTTAGGTGGTGAGGCCATCTCCGTTTCCGAGTATGTCCATCTAGGAAGAGTGACTGAGTTCAAATATGGTGCCAAACTGGGAACAGTCTTTAGGAAATTGAACGGGGAGAAGCTGTGCTACACCAGGTGTGTTCATTTCACCAAAATCAGAAATCATAACTATTCTCAAATGGTCAATACTCCAACCAATAATGGATTAGATAATTTCTATTGAATATAATAATTTAAATGCTTAACTCATTTGAATTTTTTTCAATTTGTCTTGCTTTGTCCAGGAACTGGGGAGAGGGATGGGGCTTCATGTCTGATGGTAATGCCCTTGTTTTTATCGACAACCATGACAACCAGAGAGGTCATGGTGCCGGTGGTGGATCCATCATTACCTTCTGGGACCCCAGACTCCACAAGATGGCTGTAGGCTACATGTTGGCCCACCCCTACGGACTGACCAGGGTCATGTCCAGTTATCGCTGGAATCGTAATTTTGTGGATGGAAAAGTATGTTACCCATCTTTAGGAAAAATGACTAAATATAATTATGCAATAGATTATAGTTTAGATTAGTTATTGCTAAAAATCTTTAATTATGTTTGCAGGATGAGAATGACTGGATGGGCCCTCCCAGCAACAGCGATGGATCCACTAAGCCTGTTCCTGTCAATCCTGACCAAACTTGTGGAGATGGATGGGTGTGTGAACACAGATGGCGTCAGATAACGTGAGCTCATGAAAAGAATAAAAATCTTTTGCACAGCCATGATGGACTTCAGCAAAGTTAGATGAATCATAAAAACTATGTGTATGCTATTTTGAAAATACAATTTTACGTGTCTTTTGAAGGAACATGGTCATTTTCCGTAACGTGGTCAACGGACAGCCTCTCTCCAACTGGTGGGAAAACCAGAGCAACCAGGTTGCCTTTGGACGTGGTGATCAAGGCTTCATTGTCTTTAACAATGATGACTGGTAATGAATAAATGATCCTTTAATTTGCAAAAGTACACTTTCGTGTATATTTTAATCTCTTCATCTGCAGTTGTCTATACTGTACATACGAAAATGAGAGGGTCTCCAAATTCAATTTCAGACAATGTGAAGCTTTTATACTGCCTTGTTTTTCACCTTCAGGGACATGGATGTGACCCTGAACACAGGTCTGGCCAGTGGCACCTACTGTGACGTTATTTCTGGTCAGAAGGAAGACAACAGGTGCACTGGGAAGCAAATCCATGTTGGTGGTGATGGTCACGCACACTTTAAAATTAGCAACAGAGATGAAGACCCCTTTGTTGCTATTCATGCTCAATCTAAGCTGTAAACATTCCGTATGACTTAAAATAAATGATCTTGAATCATAAGTGCAGTAAAATAAATAAATAAAAAAGAGCATTGCAGTCTATATCTTGCCTTGATATGAAGAAATTTCTGGATCAGTATTGATAAAGCTGTACTCCCAATAGTCACATTTTTCATACATATGTCACAAAAGTGGAAAACATTTTAAGTGCTTTGATATTTTGGTGATAAATAATGATGTTTTTAAAAATTCAAAATACTTCTAAATGTGGTGGCCACTGAATGGATGCAACAATTCGACAATTTTAGAATTTAAATTTATGATATAACTTGTAATTATCCAAGCTTGTGCATTATCCAACTAGTAAAACTGCAACTTTGCTTTTTCATATATCTTTGCCATTTTTTTCCTATTGAGCAGACTTAAATTTAAATGTCACCTGGTATCTTTTGTTTTTATAGTGTGATCGACAGGAAATATCTGTCCTTCCCAGTACTGGTAATGTTCAACTTGAAATACAGACCTTTAACAAAACTAATGAAAAATAACACTTTGTGTATAAAGATTATAAAGATATTGTTTTAAAAATGGAAGCAATACTTCTTTTAAAAACTAAAGTGATAAATGATTTTTGAAAAAGCTGTTAGCTCATCAACTTTCCCCTCTAGAATAAATTAAAATTGCAATTTACTACTGCTGTTGTCATGTTTAAATAGACATGTCCGTGTGTAAAAAATCAAATAAAGATAGAGTTAATGAGTCCTCAGTAGGTTCTTTCTTTTCTGAACAATGTGCTGGAAACCACAGCTGCCTGACTCACATGCTTCTAATTAATTTTTATAATCCATCCATCCATCCATCCATCCATCCATCCATCCATCCATCCATCCATCCATCCATCCATCCATCCATCC
>JBAMHX010000009.1:20131516-20145299 GCA_037177515.1 Pseudomugil tenellus | reverse complement strand
CTCCTTGACATTGTTATGTATTATTAGCCTGCTATATATATATATATATATATATATATATATATATATATATATGTATATGTATGTATGTTTTTGTTTTTTAAACTCCTTCCTCACCCACCCTTTCCATTCCCTGAGTAGAGCGGGTGGTTGTTCCTCTCAAGCTCAGGTTCTCTACCTGAGTCCTGAGGGTCCTACGCAGTATCTTAGCTGTCCCTAGGACTGCTCTTTTCTGGATGGAAATGTCTGACGTTTCCCCGGGTATCTGTTGGAGCCATTTTTCCAGTGTAGGGGACACGGCCCCCAGTGCTCCGATGACTACGGGTACTGTTGCTTTCACCCTCAAAGTCTTCTATATTTAGTACGTTTCAAAAGGATGTGCAAACGGCAGCAATGCGTAATTGCGCACACATGGCTGCAGTGATTGTTGCAATATGAAGACATAGAAATAATCAAAGACAAATTTTCTCCTTGTGTTAACATGTTTGGAATGAGAGAGAAAACTAATTATTAAAACATATCGCCTATCCAGCCTTGCTGTTTTGGAGCTGTTAGAGGAATTCAGCTCAGATTTGGAGCCAGACAGAAGAAGGAGTCATGCATACCTGCAATAATGAAACTCCTGGCAAGTCTAGACTTTTTGGATTCTGGGTCATTCCAGCGTACAGTAACGAACACAGCAGTCACGTCTTTTATATGTGTTGACTGATTTCCTAAATGCAATGTATATTAGGTTAGAATATTAGCCTACATATTTTTCCTTTGATTTATTTTGTTTTAGCTTTTATTTTATTTTAGGGCTTTAATATTCTGTCTACTTTATTGAAACCCCTGTATGCTAACATGAACACCGTTTTCATTTGTCAAACATTACTTTGAAATTACAGTTTTTTAAGTTAATCTGTGTTGCATATCTGATATTTAATGACTTGTCTTCAAATGGTATTATCCATTAGCATGTTTTACAATGGTTAACAGTCAATTCTGCAGTTGAAAACTTTTGTCATGGTAACATGGTTGTAAGTCATTAGTGGAAGTGCATTGGTCAGATAGAACAGTTCACAGCTTTCGATCAATTGCACTTATTGTCTTGTCATTGCAGTGAATTTAATACAGATAAAATCTTCTTAAATTTGAACCATCACTTCAATTCTCAGGTGTAACAAATAAAAAAAACTGGACCAGAGGAAGTCCTGTTAACTTCTACAAGAGCACATACATTGCCACAACACTGCAGTAAACTTGTGTCCTGAATGTTCATACATTAAAAAATACACATTGCAAGATATCAGATTCATTACAAAACTGAACTCCAGGCATTTCACATATGATTAATTTGAGCATAATTAATGTTAATGACTTCAGATGCAAAGTTGAAATGTTTTTGCTTAAGGCTGCAAGCAACCTTATGAATACCTCACACAGTATATAACGCATCTTCGTTATCACAGAAAGGTGCCAAGCTACTTTTATCGCTTTAACCTTACACTGTACTTCACTGTTATTGTCTTTTTACATCAGCTTGAGATTGATGTTTAATAACCAATTTAATCTTTTTTTCCTTTTTTCTTATTTTTTTATTTGCAAGTTTAGATTTTGAGTACCCCTTCCATGACAAATTTATGAATGCCTGGATGACTACATCGTTTAGATTTCATCTGTTAGTCCACAAGGAAAGTGATTCATAGATGAACCGAGGGAAAAGATGGAACAAGGATGATGTAAATCAAGCTGCCTCACCTTATGTTTGAGCTAAATTTGTTACAATGATTGTATTGTTTTTATATGACAAATTATGCTATTCCAGGCTGTGCTCTTTAACTGTGCTGACCTTTTAGACAAAGATTATGAAAACAAATGCAATTTTTTGCATACAAAGTCTTTGAATGTGGGATCGGTAGCAAACCAGATTTAACTATGGGAAACATTCATGTTTACAGAGAACAGTGCTCAATTCTCAGTATATCTAAAATAAGATACATCTGTGTGTACAGTAATCATGCACAGAAACTGGTCTGTAACCAAGAAATGTGGTTTAACAGGTGAGCTCAAAAAGAAAAAAAAAAACAATCAGTGAAATTATTTGTCAGGTACTTGATTTTCTCAATAGCCTCACAATATGACACGGTATCACTGATAAATATACAAACATTAATATATTGTGATGTCATGTTTCATATATTGAATAGACTGAACACTGAGGATTTTCTTGACTCTACCTCAACAGAAAAAAAAGATTCAGATTATTGGCCTACCTATCATTAGGGCAAAAATCTGATTATTGTTTCAATTAAAAAAGCATTGACTCTGACTAAGGGCGGCATGACATGTTTTTAAATAAATTAAATTTTACATATTTTCTGAAGACTTGAATCACATTGACTGTACTCTGTTTTACAGTGCATGGGTATCCATTGCATGCAAATTTGTTAACGAGCCACAAGGTAATTGGAACCACTGCAACTCCAGAACAGGCTTTTGAAAAAAAAAAAAAAAACATAGTAAAACAAATTGCTCATTTGACTTTGCTATTGTCTTCAAGGACATCTACTTCTTCCTTACGTCTTTGTCTCTGTGGGCTTGACTGGTGCAATGGAACAAAAACGTTGACACCTTGTTTCAATATACGAGAAATGACAAATGCATAAATCATTCAGGCTCTGTCACGTTGAGATTTCTAGTTGACACAGCCTACGGCTGTTTGATGCTTCATTGATGAAAACTTTTAGGAAAGCTTGTGTAGTGTCACCACTCATATGCAAAAATGGCTAGGGTGATTATAAAGCTTTGCAACACCTTATGTGATGCTGGTGTGTATATGTACCACATGTTTAAAGCCAACCCACAAGATTTAGTTAATTCCTTTATTAAATCGGCTCGAGAATACAGCTGGTGTGATCAATATACTGAAAAAAAAGAATCTTGTGGATACATTAAAGTCTTTGAGCCCTTTGCTACAAATATGGTGCTGGACCAGAATGGCAAAAATGATTGTTTTCTTTAACCCAGAGTATGTAGTCCTCTGTGAACTGAGGCAAGGTAGGATTTGCAGGTTGAAACCACCTGGATGAAGATTTACAATATTACTGCACCTTGGATCATATTGCAAACACTGACCCAAAAAGCTTTCGTATTTGTTCCTTGCTCAGATACAGATGGACCAACAATATTTTACTACATCTGTAGAATGAGTCTAATGTGCTTAGACCAACATTTCCTATGGTGTGATTTTCTTGCAAAACAACACATTATTTATTCCCATGAAATTTAACACAATTACAGCAAATTGACTAGCTTGAATTTCTTTAAAAAGTTACTGTATTTCTCAAACATTCCTCAAACATCTTTATCTATCTTCAAGCCCATCCAATTATCTGTTTAGCCAAACACATAATTACTTGTCTGTGTGCCAAGAGAATTTGTTGAGATTCCTTACAGACAAATTAAATTGCCCCATAAACAATTTAGGAGCCATTAGAGCATCTCACAAAATGCTTCACTTAATGAGGGGGCGGGATGGGAATGTTGAGATGCACAAACAGGGTTTGAAGCAAATAGCAGCGCTCAGGCAGACAATTATATCTTAGGGTACTAAGCAGTTACACACCACCATCTTTGTTTGGAATTCAAGTAGTGGGTAATGACCTTTTAATAGAAACAAGTGGGAAAGTAAACACCACCTCCTCCCTCTCTGCTGTTTATGACTGAGTCGATGTTGAGCGACTACTTAAATTTTTAAAGAACATTATGAAGTGAAAGCACCTCGTATCCCACTGAAATTATCAGCTGGGTGTCTTCCTGTCATTGACATCTCGTTAAGATTGGTACATGGCACTTCAAAAAGGCCAAACTCTGTGTTGTGAGGATGATTTATTAACTAGTAGCTATGTCATTAGTGAGGATTAAGCTGCTTTTTAGAATAGATAGCTGGACAGTGAAGTTTTACCCCAACATATCAGATGCAAGGAAGAGCATATATCTCTACACATGTACAACCATCAATAAGAATGCTCAATTAAAGGAAAATACATCACATTTGATATATATTTATGGAGAAGTTCAAAATGTAATTTTATTTTCTCTGTTGTTTATTGTCACCCATGCTCATAAACTGACAAATGTCGATTTATTGAAAAAAGAAACTGACCATTATCCAAAATGTTCCATGTTTGATGGTTTTACAGAGAAACTGTAGTAGTGCAAAAAATGGATTGAAGCAACTTCTCTTTACAGGTGCAAAGTGAAACTGTCAGGGAAAAAAAACACCTGAGAATAAAGTCGAGGCTGTTTTCAAAAAATCATGTTCAAGGGTTGAGACTAAATTGAAATGCTATTCAGACAATACAGTATGAATGAAGAGATTAAAACTGAGTTGTTCACTTGTTTCCAACTTTGATCAAATGATCTACAAAATCAAATATATCCACAGTATATAAACAAAATGCCTTGTCTAACTTAAATTGTGACACTGTGCTTCAAAATTGGTTTTAGCAGCAATAAAATAGTTTTTATTTGCACATAAACACATCAAGGTAGTACATATTAGCATTCTGAGTATGTTTTTCTGAACATCAGGGCCCATATTCGGCAAGCTGAAATACTTAGCACTTACATGTAATCTGACTAGTACAGGTACACCACTATATCTGACAGTTACCTATAAATCAGATCGTTTGGTTCAGAAGGTGTAAGATTCATACAGTTGTCTGGCATTTTAGATTGAGGCATTACAACAACAAATGTCCCAACACTAAGTCTCATATGGTTTCTTAAGAGTGGAATCAGAGTGCTTGAATTGATAGCTTTATGGTTGATAAATAACATTTAGTACTGCAAAGTTACTACATCCCATTTACTATCATTATGATAGATTTGACACCTTAGCATCATCAAAAAAGTTTAACTCGACATCCTTCTTACATCCTGTTTTTCTTTGCTCTATCAAAATAGTGTGTTCAAATTGTCTCGCCCGAGCAGCCAATAGCTTGTGACATTACCATATAGCTGCGGTACCAGTTGCACCAACTCAAAAAAAACAGCGTCTCCAAAACAGTCAATTTGTGAGCATCTTCAAATGATATATAAAGGAAGAAAAGAAAAATAATCACAATTTTTTTTAAATGGGCTGCAAACACCAGTCAATTTTGGTGATTATGAAGAATAAAACATACGCATTGATGCATTTTTGCACAAATTGGCCTAAATAGCACAATTATCAATAAAACTAAGTCACTGCTGTAAGCACTAGAAACATAATGTACATAAAATATATTGAAGATAATTTTAATAAAAATAACAACTACCAGTTGTTCTGGGTGCAGCCATCTTTAAGTAGTTTTGGGGTCCTCTGCAAATTAAATTTCTAGTTCTGAATTCCAGGATCACTTGGTCAATTTTTAAAGTAATTGTGTTTTAATAAATTGGATCAAGTTTGATAAATTAGATTAAATTCAAATAAGAGGACCAACATGCTTTTAACTACATCCAAATACAATTTTGAGGCTATAACTTTGACCACAGGAGGTTCTGTAATAACTTATTCACTATCAAGTGAGGATTTGTGTTTGACACCTAACTTCAAAGTATCTGATTCTATTTCATGTTGGCATTGAAGGAAAGTCAAAAGGATGCCAAATGCAAAATCCGTCACCGAGGTCAAAAACCCCCCAAAAATGACAAAAGGGTCGACAGACTCACTGCCAGCGCTAAGACACAACGCCACCTGTCCTTGAAATCCTGTTCTAAGCATTAGCTTTGTCTTCTCTATCCAGCATGACCACCTCTCTTGTCTCTCTAGCTGTTCTTTCATCTGTTATTTAATGGAGGGATTCCCAACATGAAAGACATGACCATTTTCTCTTTCATCGCAATGGCATCATCTCTCTATGTATACCTGAGAATTTGTTTTGTTTTTTTTTAAAGTGAAATACTGCATATAAGAGATATGAAAGATTCAATACATTTTTCTTGAGTTGTTGGGTGCATTCTTCTGCAGCCCACTTAATCAAGAAAGTTAGTCATAATATCAGGGAGTCAGCATCATATATATGAAATGTACAAAAGTTGTATTTTTTCATTTTTTTGTGTTTTCATAATTTTTCAATGTACAAATTTACATCGAATTTAGTGTAGATAGACAGATTCGACAGTAAACCATGCCTCATTTTTAGACATGGCTCCCCAAGTTCCACAGACAAAAAACTCAGAAGTTCAGATACAGAGGAGGTGATAATAGAAAGAAATGAGAGAAAGAGAGAGAGCGAGATGGGGAAACAACAGAACAAAGATGTTTTAGAAGATCTTTTGTAACTACATTTTTCTATCAAGTTAAGTTTCTGTATTGTGATGCATATTAATTACACTCTGGTGAATATTTTGGTTGGTATTTTTCACTATGTAGCATCAGATGACACCACCAGTCTGAAGCAGCATCTCTGGGGGAGATGCAGGGGAGCGAAGAGGAACTGCTGCAGAAACAAACTAACAGACTGCAAAGAATGAAGGACAAACCTTCCAAACTTCTGGTCACAAGTGGGTCACTTCAGTCCAAACAGAACCTTCTGTGGATAACCAATTCCCTCTCATAAATATGAAAATGGTTTGTGTAACAAATGTTGGTGATAGAGAGTGAATCTTCTTTCTCAGAAATTAAACTAGACCTATGTATTAAACAGACTATCAACTGTACCTCAATCAGATTTATATATCCTTTCTTAAATATCTTAGATATCGTTTACCAATATAATTATTTATTATTGAGACAATTATTAATTATCTATTTTAATTATTTTTACAGGTATACATGTCTTTGCCATATGTAACTGTAATTTTTTTCAACCTAAATTAACCTTTAGACTTGACATGTTAAGAGGTTTTTTTTTTAAATTGTGAAAACAAACCTAAATGGTTTCTGATTAACAAGACCAAACATCAAAGAATAATACCATATACTAAAAGCAGCAAAGCTGCTTGCTGCTTTTTGGTGCAAAGCCCAAAAGGATAATTTGTCACTTTACTTACTGTGTGACTTATTGGGACCAAGCCAAACGAACCACAAGTAAATCATAAAGATCAACACAAGTAAACTCTGTTTTGTACATGAACATGTCATATATCATCAATGGTTATAGCCATACGTCCATTCAATTAGAGTCACACTGTTGTATACCAATCATCAAAGTTTAAGCTACTTCTAAGGCATTAAATTGAAAACGGTTAGTGCTAACCAATAACTACTGTATAGAAAACTGTATAGAAACTGTAACTGTATAGAAAAAATATCTAGTTTTTAATTTTGTGATGTATTCCAATATTATAATAATAGTCTTTTCTATGGTTGAAATGTTTAAATTTCCAAGTATTATAATGTTAAAGGGTTAAATATACTGGAAAAAATTCAGTGAGATGGCACTGGTGCCTTGTCCTGAGGAAGCATAATGTATTGAGCTTTGACTGTGTAGTTAATTTGTAGTTCACAAAACAAGATTTTTAAATGTGTAAAGAGGCTTGCAACAGAAACTGTAAACAAATGGTAAATAAACCATCAGAGTTAGAACTGGAGGTGCAGTAAGGGGAAACTGCCTAATAGTAAGACATCAGACATTTAGTCAGTCAGCTTTTCCAGGAATAGGTATAAAACTATGGGATACATTACCATGTGAACTAAGGGTGTTTAACAAGGATACAAAGAAACAACTGAAACTGAAATAAGCCTGTGAACAATAACTAAATCCAGACGCATGAAAAATCTTTATGCCAATAAACTGCTTCTTGACTGAATTATATTAATTACAAAGCTCAGACATTTTATGTTAATCTTAGCCAAATCAGCATCCTTTGTATCTCAGCAGTGACTTTAAAAGTTGCTCTCTCTTTCAAATGAATCAGTTAGGTTTTGCTATGCTTGGTTCCCTCGAAGCTTTCAAGACATCTTCAAAAGAACACCTGCCCATATCTTGACCTATTTCCCCAGCTTCTTTGCTCTATCCCTCCCTCTGTTTGGCTCAGGCTACAGAGGACAGGTAATCCCATTGACACTGGCACATACTGATGTAGTGCACCTGTGATCTGGTTATCTTGCAGTATCTCAATCATGGATTAAACTGGCAGCAAACCAGTACCACTGTTGTTCATGGTTTGTCATAAATCTAGAGTTCAAATAAATGAGTATTAAACAAGATTTTAACTTACGAGTGAATAACATGACAGACTTTAATGATGCTGGTTCAGCTCTTCTAACCCCAGGAACTGTTGTGGAAGTGGTTTTGCCTCTGCCGAGCTTTCTGCTTGGTTCTCTGTTTCAGCAGGAGCATTTCATATTGGAATGTCTATGTCACTGTTAACATGAGGACTGCATCATCGTGCCATATTTAGTGTGCTTAAAATGTTTTCTAAATTGGCTTTAAAGTAAACAATGAATCAGCAAAAAAATGATCAGGCACAGTTCAACGTTTTCACGTGCCTGCTCTTCATGGACGTGTGGTGTCAAAACCATCAGATTCACTTGGGTTTCAGGCAACCGATTTCTGGCCTGAACGATCCGGTCTGCTCTAGACTGACATGGTTTCTAAGCAGCAAGCGGCAAATATATTTTAGAGAGGCGAAGAGATGCAGTGCTTCTGGGATGCTTCAGAGATGTAGAATGGCGGCCCCCATAGAAACGCTCCAGTTGACTAGTGTTGCCGTGATCCCCTGCGAAGGCTTGGCGCTTTTGCATTCATTGTAACTGAGAGGTATAAGTGTGCAGTGACTGTTATGCTGATGGATAGCTACTGAAGCTAACGGTGTAAAACTAGTGCCAGCATTGATGAATATTTAGCCCTTTAAACATTAGTAACTCAATAGATTGCGCTAACATTTTCTTCGGTAGTGCATTTAAACTCAAGTAAAAGGAGTGAAATCAAACTTTATCACTGTGAATAATTCTAAACCAAATAACACATGCGAATCTGGTGGCATGGAGCTGTTGCATTATGAAAACCAAGATGAGCAAAGAAAATATAAAGCACTCTGAGGTTGGTCCAGAGAGCTAAACATAAACAAAATGAAATATTTATAAAGGATGTGACTGTCATGTGAGGCAAAAGAAAGGCGTCTGCTTGGGTGTTGGCATCAGTCTGAGCTTCAGAAAAGCGTATGGAAGATTTGACTTTTAACAGCAAGAGGTGCAGCAGCAAAGGAGTGTATGCACATGCAGATCACTGCTGATTAACTGGCTTCTTAACTTACTTTTTCTTACTCATTTTATAACATAATGTGCACTTTTTTTTATCACAGAAGCGAAACTCAATCCTGGCATGAGTTGTTCACTTATTCAGTTAATCGATTTTGCATTCATCAGCCACTTTTTCCTGCATGCAGTCTCTATCGAGTCTTTCCACCTATCTGACCTCTCTGTGGGCTCTTGATGGCAGTTGAACGGTCATAGCCAGACCCAGCAGGTATTTAGGCTTTCAACAGCTCAGGATAATGGGCATCTAGTGCATGAAGATGAAAATGTAGCTGCTCAGACTTCCCTAATTCATTTAGCAAAGCCCAAGGAGCCTGCATACTGGGTCTGCGAAATCCATCAGCTGGTGGATAGACTTCAGAAGGGAGTACAGCAAACAAACTGCCCAAGTGCTGAGTAGCGAGAATGGACAAGTTTTAATCCTCTGTCACAATAGCTGCTTCCCACCAGATGAGGAATGAAAAGTTGTATATTGCCACTCCTCAAGCACAGTTTGCACCCTTTTTTCAACTTCTGTTTGCTTTAGAAATGGGAACTGGAGTAGATTATCTGTATGTTTCAATCCGATCCACTTTATTTATAACGCACATTTTAAAAACAGAATATCTCTAAAATGCTACGCATTAAAAATTAAAGTATCACTCAATGAAATTAAATAAAATAATGGTGCCATTAAAATAATAAAACAATACATGAATAAAAATGCCTAAAATCAACAAATTAAACTGAAAAAGAGCCAGAGGACCAGACAACTCACTCAGTGTTAAAAGCCAAGGAATAAAAGTGGGCTTTTGATGAAATTTAGAGATCAGACTCTACTGTGGGAGCGGTTTTGACATTTCAAATTAGACAACCAGTAAGATTTTTGTACGTGTTTGTGTGGAATTTGATAGAATAAAAACCAACTCCAACAAATGACAATTCTTGCTGCCAGTAGTTTGAATACAATAACCATGTTTTGTTTTTATGTTTGTTGTGGTTCCTTATTAGTTTTAGGTGTAATATAGTTAAATACACACTTTTATGAAATGTCTGTTCTGTCTGTATCTAAAGGGCAATAAAACATAATATACATGTGAAACCTAAGCATTAGTTTGGTAAGCTGTTTCAGCACAAAATGCTTCCTTCGCCATATTAAAAATAAGCAGCCACAGAATTTTACCGTGTTGTTGCTTTCCTGTGCTTACAAGGGCTTTCTTTTTATGCTTATCATGTGCAAAAGCCTTAACAGTCTGAAATATCTCAGAATTAATAAATGAAATGACACTCTTGTAAAATAATATTCTGTTATATTGCATGCTAGTTCAATATGACATGCATTATTTATTTCCTTTCATTAAATGAAAATTGTGAAAAGTATTCTATGGCACATTTCAACTGATAGAGACATAAAGGAAGAAAGAACACATTTTTTAAACACAGGTAAGAGTCCATACCTCCCCCATACACAGGGAAGAACAGCAATATTATTGATAGATCTCAGTACAATCAAATCTATCTGTTTCATTGCTACTTGGTGGTGAGTTTCAGTGTCTTGGAAGCTTTCCAATGGATTATTTTTCTACTGCAGGCAGGCAACCTGCCTCTTTGTTCTGGGGTTGTGCGGGAGATGCTCATCTTTCTTGCTCAGGAAACCAGGGCAACCACCTTTTGACAACTCCCTAGACTCTGCTTGCTTATGGAGTCAGACAGCAAACACATGCATACACACAGAGGCACACAGCAACACATTAATGCTAGTAGTAGACAACTAACACATTCACACACATACTGTCTGGAAACACACAGGTATGCCATCAGGCAGATGCTGATTAAGTGAGCTGAAAATTAAATGTTGGATTACATATTTGTTATTAATCTTGCTCTCATAATCCTATCAGTTTAAAAAATTCCTTCTCTGTCATTGTGATGGAATCTCTGTACCATTTAAAACTCTACAACTATTTATTTCACAAGTTTTCCTGTAAGTGAAAATGTACTTTTAAATTTTAGTATCATGGTGTTAATTAAAAATTAATTGAAGCAGCCAACCCAGATGTATTTGATTTGCTAAGAAAAAGACATGTCATCTGGAAACTTTTATAGAAATTCACATCATCACACCAAATTTTCTCTCGTGGCAACTGCGGTAGCAGGGCTTTTTTTGTTGACTGATGTGCAGTGGCACAGGTTGTCTTCAACTGAAATGAAGACTGCAGAGGGTTTTGACAGTGTTCACTCCAGATATCCTGCTCCAAGAGGAACTGATCAGAATAGACGCCTCTCCCGGCACAGCTAAGCGAGTTCCTCATCACAGTCTGTCACCACTGTCAAAAAGTGGAGGACTGCAGTTCGATGCTCACTTTGCAACATGGCAGTGGCCTGTAACATCTTGTTAAACTCTTAAATATCTCAGTTTTATGGGGGGCATGTTTTAAATATATATTGAGACAAAACATAAGTTTAAGGGGGTTGGAAACGCTCTAAAATACAACCACATATGAAGTGTATTAAATTGGAATTGAAGCATTGCTCTTCATTTCAGCTGCAGTAAAACATACTAGACATGTCTGTGTTGACTTGAATAACATTGTTGTATGAAATAATTGCACAAAATAGGAAACATGGTTTTCTAAGAGTAGTATAACAACCTAGATATGAACTAAGTCATGTTTTTTTTGTTTGTTTTTTTGTTTTTTTCTAAAATAAAAAAAATATTAGCATATTATTAATACAATATTTATAATTGATGCTGATATATTCTAATACCCATCAGTCCATAATCTACCACTTATTCCCTGAACGGGATCGGGGCGTTGGAGCCAATCCCAGCAGACGTAGGGTGCGAGGAAGGTTACACACTGGACAGGTTGCCGGTCTATCACAGGGCCAACACTATTGTGTAATATAGTTAGTTATCCTTATTATTTTTCATAAAGATGATATGCACTATGTCATACTCTCCAAATAAGGTTTCTTTTTTCATTTTTCAAGATTACATTTTTTTATTTCATAATGCCATTTTCCACATTGGAATTCATTTCATGATGTTCTTTTTCAGCTTAATATCTATGAAGTACACAGCCCCTTTAATAGCTCGAAGCATGATTATTTTCAACAATTCTACCAATTCAAATTGTTTTCACTTGGGCATTAAAACATTTTTATGGAATACTCAAAGATCAACATTAATTTACCTAAATACACTTCTTTTACCCCTTGTTGATGTGGGTTCCCCATTTTTAGCGCTATTTATATTTGCTGCTATATATACAGCACATTGATGCAATGATAGTGTTATAGATTTAAAAATAATTAAGTGATATATTGCTGTCACAGTTTTAAAATGTTTCAAATGTACCATCCTTTTTTACAGAGCACTTTAAACAATAATGCTGACCAAAGTGCTGTAAAAATTACATAAGGATAAATGATATACATAAATATAAAATATATATAAACATAAAAAACAAGTTCAGTAAAAATAAGTAAAATCAAGAAAAGAGACAAAAATTTTAAAAAAAAACAATTAAATAAAGAAAAATAATTAAATAAAGAACAGGGATTATGAAAGAAAAACAACTAGATCAAAAACTGAATTACAGTGAATCTTCAAAGACTGTCCTTGTAGGGAGGTTGGAACTGGATTATTAATCATGTTGTAATTATTTACCCGAACGCAGTGTCGGGGATAACATAGTTTCATTGCATCTGCCGCTGCTGCCGGAAATCTTTCGTATGAGTCCGATAATTCGAACAATTTTCACAATTTGATACTCTGTGTGAGTTTCAGTTAGCAGTCTCAGAGACTACCATTATTGGTAAGCACATAGGAGACAAAATACTGGGCACAACATTCAAATTGTTTATTGGTAGGACACTCTCCTACCAATCCAGCAGAATGAATAAAACAGACTGCTTATATATAGAGAGAGAAGTATCTGGATTGTATCATTCCCACAGGTTCCCCAAAGACATCAATACACAAAGAAATCATGAAAATATCTATAACAAAGTTTTACCATAATCATACAGATATTAAGAAACCCAATATACTCAAATAATCATATTAAAAAATTAAACTAAAGATTAAGTCAAATATGCAAAAGTATTAACCCACATCCATTTAATTATATTTTTGTAAATTTTATCTGCTATATTTTAAGATATTTTGTATTTCTATTATTGTTTCAGTTTTTATATTGATTTTACAGTGTAGACTTCCTGATGCAAATGGTAAGGGTTAGGACAGGGCTCTGAGACATTGTTTTATGTACATGTGCATGCTGCTTGTGTGTGTGTGGGTATGTTTATGTTTATATATAACTATTTTATGTAGATGTGACAATGGTAAATTTATGGTCATGTAGATTTGATGGAAAAGAATGGGAAAAGAAGGAGGTGGAGGTGTTCATCACATTTTTAATGTAAAGCACTTTGAGTTGCATTTGATTAATGATAAATACATTTTCATTTGATTCAAATAATAATAATAAACAGAAAAGAGCAACCAGACTTATGGGACTGTACTGCTTTTTTCTTTTCTACTTTTCAAGATTTATTTCAGTATAGCTA
>JBAMHX010000009.1:20119088-20131416 GCA_037177515.1 Pseudomugil tenellus | reverse complement strand
GATAGATAGATAGATAGATAGATAGATAGATAGATAGATAGATAGATAGATAGATAGATAGATAGATAGATAGAATTTGAAAGTCTGGAGTGGCTTTTACTATATATTCTTGCTATCAAGAGGCAGAAGGTAACTAGCAAAGCACGTGTGGAATTTCTGCTGAGAGCTTTGATGTTAATTGCCTCTCAACTTTAGTTGCAACAATAGATGTGAATTATTGAAGCTTAAACAAGTATGTAATTCAGATAATAGATCCTTGTTGTAATCTCATTAAAAAGAAATAGATGAGCACAGTACTATTATCTGCAGACCTTCCTTACATTAGATTTATCTTGTATTTGACTTTTGTGGTGCTTTACTCATCAGCATCTTCATTTGGGTTCTGCCCAGCTGCTGGGCTGTTGTGTCGAATAGCCAGAGTGCTCCCATCAACACTCAGGTAAAGTGAAAACTCAAACTGACGGAGCTTTCCCTTGTGACTCGGCAGCATGGCTAATGGCCTCGCCCAGGGTCTACCCACGCATAACTTGTCGATACAATTCTCTTCCGCTTTTCCCACTTGCCAGTTCCCATCTGGAGCCAATTCATGAACTGTGTTGGTGTGTACCTTTCCCACGAGGTCACTGCCTGTCTCTGAATAACACTTCAACTTAGTCCTCCTTTCCACTTTCCCTGTATTCCACTATCCATTCGCTCCACTGAGCTTCACTGAGTTCATTGTACCAGCCAGACCACTGCAATGCATTATGGTGAGAAAACTTTACTCCTACTGTAAGAGCTTTACTTTGCATAGAAGAAAGTAATAGTACCTTTTACTACTTATTTAGAATGAGAACAAATGAGGTGACAGTCACTTAGCAAGTATTTCCTGGGAAGTTTTTGGCCCTGATTTACTAAGATCCCCAATGGAGAGCACAAAATTGCAAGCAGTGCACATTAATTGCACCTGTTGTGTTTCCATGATTTGTAGGTGATGAAGTAAGAGTAATTGCACAATTGATAACAGGTGCAAAAAGCCTTATTTAAATAAGGACTAATCATGCACAGTTTATTTTCTATAGAAAATGTAAGTCTGAAATGTTAAGCAAAATTCAAACAAATCCAGATAAAAGGATTAGTGAAGGAGGCCAAAAAGATATATAACTGAGTTTAAGAAGAGACATTTTAATGTAGCTAGAAGTAATGCAATACGGTAGGATATTTGCAAAAAAAGTAAAGGCAGTTGGAAAAGAAAGAACTCCATATGTGGTTAAAAACAGATGGCAATCTAGTTAAGGAAAAAAAAATTGGTCATAATAAGACATAAATATGATGGTGTTAGGGTGGGCAGCAAAAAGCTTCCTCTAAGCAGCAATATTGAGCTCCAGGAAAAGCTTATTTTCTGTGAGGTGCAGAAAGAAAGGTGGAGGGACGAGAGAACAGCACAGGTGAGATGTGAGCTGGTGGAGTGGAGCGCACTGGTAACCTGCACAAGAGAAACAAAATAATCATCCATCCATTTAGTATAACAAATACATATATATGAGTAGAAAAGATTTGCTCTCTCCATTGTCTTTCCGGGTGTTTATGCCTTCACCTCACAATAACTGCAGCTGTTTGTGCATAAATCTGAACAAGTCAACAACTGCATTTCCAAAGCACAAAATATAGACCCAAAACCAACCACCACAATAATTTTCACATATGTTAAATTACATTTCACATGCAAAGCTGATTTATTTGCATCTATTCTTTCGTCTAGGATTTTGCATGTCTGGTAGAAAAACCCATATTTCGCATTCATTCAAGAGAAATGCACAAAATTGATTACAGGCACTATTTTGCTCGATTAGGAGGTGCAATATCATTGCACCCTTGCTTATAGTGCAATTATGCAGAAGTACTTTATGATTGGTCAGTTTATGATTACATGATTGCTGGAGCTTCTTGCTGAATTTGTGCAGTAACCATGGAAGAGATGTGCAAAACATCTCCGTAACTCTATTCTCCTGTGAGAACACATTTACTTTATTCCAATCTGTGTGTTTTCTTTAGCCTAGCAATTTTGTGTAAATTGACTTGTAATAGCATCCATCCATTTTCTTAACTGCTTCATCCAATTCAATGTTGTGGGTAGCTGGAGCCTATGCCAGCTCCCAGCCATCAGGTGTGAGGTAGGGCACACCCTTGACAGTTTGCTAGTCCATCACAGGAGAACACAGAGGGAAGACAAGCAGACAATCAACCAGGCATACTCACATTCACTCCTAAGGACCATTTAGAATGATCATTTAACCTAACACGCATGTCTTTGGGTGGTGGGAGGAAGCCAGAGTACCCGAACAGAACCTATGCTAACACGGGGAGAACATGTAAACTCCGCACACACTCGAGCTGAGGTTCAAACCAGGAACCTTCTCGCTGTGAGGCTGTGGCACTAACCACTGCACCACTGTGCAGCCCTTTGCTCATAATAACACTGTTACAGTAAACTGGACTGCATTGGTTTAAAAAAATGGATTGCAATGGGTTGAATTGATAATGTTTGTAAAGCAGCTTGAGATGGCTGTTTTTCTGCAGTACAAATAGAAGTTAGTTTGATTTGATTGAATTTTGATGACATTTTTAAGGGAAACTTTTCCTTAAGCTTGCTTGTTGATGTCTGTGATGACAGTAATTTGAATACAAGCTGTCAATATCATTGGCAAATACAAGCACTTTTCTCTGACAGATTATTCTTGCTTCCAATTCATTGCAGCCATTTCAAAATAAAAACATATCTCATTCATTCACTCACAATCTAGTTCATTTGGAAAGGTGTAAATGTGCAATTGAATTCTGATGCATATGAAAGATGGACTGGCATAATGTTCAGGGTGTGCTCAGCCTTTTGGCTGATGGTGTGTTAGGCTCCAGCAACAGTTCCAGCTTCACAACCCTGAATTGGATAAAGTGGTTAAGAAAATGGCTGGATAGATGCATATTAAAGACGTGAACGATACTTTGCCTTGTTCTAGGCTGGTTTGATTTAAGTGAACAGATAGAAGCAGAGGGGTACAACCTATGTGGTGGGAGCTGGATTTCCTCTAGAGATGCTTAAATTTTCCTCGTCTCGTCTCTTGAATGCTTTTGTGATTCCTGATGCAGTGCTGTTTCAGATGAGGAGCGTAATATGTATTTAAATGGTTTTGTTCATTTCGCTAATTGTAGGATGAAAACAGACCTGGATTATCTGAACATTGCAGTGCCCAGTCTTACTGAGTTCAGTGGACTATTAGCTGTGAAAACGTACTCATATTTGACACCTTACTTTTCCATCCCTTTTTTATGATCAACTGTTAACAATACACTGGAATTATATCCAATTAAATAATATTAAGCATTTACTCAAATATATTTTTATGGATTTTGAATGTTGAAAGATTAAATTATTCCAGGTTTCTTTCACAGTTCATTGTAGAGTTTTACTCATTTAATTTATAGAGACAGTTTAGCCTGTGATCCACCAAAAAAAACTTTGTATGCTGCCACAAGTCAAGTGCTGAACAGCAGGAGGCTGTCATACAGCCAGGCTGAGGAGGTTATGGTTTCTACACACCCAGTCAAAGTGCATATTCATTCACGCTGCTCTGCTCTGGTTCAGTGCTGAACTGTTCAACTGTGTCTCAAGGGGGAGCGTCAGACAGGCATAATTTCAAGGCCATGTACTGTTACTCACTGCTATTCCGAGTCATATTTACCTGTTTAGCTAAAGGAAGAAAGACCAGCTAAAGAATTTGATCATTTAAAAAAAAACAACTTTAGATTTTGTGTGAGATTCTGTTATATCTACGTGTAACTTTTTACTCCATCATAAATAATTCACAGGGAACATCACGGTTAGAACAAATGTGTAACCTTTTCAGGTTAGAGAAGGCTGCATTTATGGGAGTAATATACCAAAAAAAAACACCCTACACAGGTTGCAATCCCAAGGCTGAAACACAAATGAACCTCAACCAAACTGAAAAAGTGAAGAGTGTAAGGGAAAACGGTTTAATAGAATCAATGACTTAATATTAATATGAAATATTAATATTACCAATTAATAATTAATCAATAAGGGCACCACCTCCTATTTTATAGCTTACTTTAATAAGACTACTGGCATAAAAGGGAATCTATTAGATGATAGAATTAATAACTCAATCAAAGAAAAAAAACAATTAATC
The DNA here is from genome assembly GCA_037177515.1 of Pseudomugil tenellus. Lineage (NCBI taxonomy): Eukaryota > Metazoa > Chordata > Actinopteri > Atheriniformes > Pseudomugilidae > Pseudomugil > Pseudomugil tenellus. The sequence goes on along the minus strand of JBAMHX010000009.1, from coordinate 20,127,226 downwards.
AGTCTGAATAAATCAATCAGTCTCAAATGCTGTTGTCTTAAGTCCTAGTTTGAATTGACCTGAATCGTGACCACAGGAAATCAGGACTGACAACGACCAGATAATAAAAGGGATATTTATTATCTAATCTAAATATATACATGAGCTAAAATGAGAAGGGGCATAAAACATATGACAAACAAGACAGTCTAGACAAACATAACATAAAACCAATGTTGCTGTAAGCTTGATGATCAACCTCAATTCTATTGAAGAATAAAGTGTGTGTGTGGAATTAAACATATAGTCTAGGCCTAGTTGAAATAGCTTCATACTCGCCAACCATCGTTTAAAAGACCATTAATTCCTCGCTGCGAAAATAGGGTTCGTTCAGAACCACAGCTTATGACCTGTAGACTGGGCTTGGATCTGGTATCCGATCTGGGACAGGCACGGTCGCTTGGTTCGTCCTGGCCCGGCAGTGATAAAAGCCTGTCCTTGGGTTTTCAGACTGGATGGTCTTTCTGGGTCGATGGCGTAGTGGTGAGGTTATGGTTTCAGGTGGTTGAGGCATAAGATGGAAAGGTTAAAAAATGTCCAAACGGTGAAAGTTATCTAAGCTTAAACTGTGGAAAAAATGTATTTCCGTTTTGGAGGCTCAACTTAGTTGCAGAAAGTGAAAGCTTAATTCCTCATTCTAAGTTCCTCAGTGAGCAACCACTTGCTCACCGTGTGGTTTCCTGTGTTCTTGGAGCCGAAAAAGACAAAGCTTTTCACACAGACATGAGGTCAATAACACACAAAAGGGAACAAGAGGAAGAACCAAGAGGCTGAAATGTCCTTTTGAAAGCAGGCGGGCTGCTGGCTGGGAGGCCGGACTTGGATCCGTCTAGCCAATCAGGATTCAATCAGGCCTGTATGAATTTGAAGTAATTTTAAAAACTTCTTTAAATAGTCAACTATCCAAACTTTAAAGTTAACGAATACGAGTTAACAAAAATAAATCACATATCAGACCATCAAGATACAAATGATAGATGTACATGCATGTAACACATGAAAAAGATTAGAACCAAGAAGAAATTAACCCTAAAATTGAAAGTGACTTTCAAACTATGATGTCATCCTGGAACATGACATCTTAATAGATGTGGATGGAAAGTTTATTAGACCATGGATGAAAAAATTGAGTCTATCAAGCTCAATCTGTAAAAGAAAAAATGAGTCTTCCATGAGGTATGGTTGGCAATGCCAGCCCCCCTCTGTCATTTGGTGAGTTGTTCTGGCCTCCTGGAGACAGTCTTGAAGTGTGTGTGTGTGTGTGTGTGTGTGGGGGGGGGGGGTTATCAGCCTTGCTGTACCAACAAGTCAATCTAGAGTGCCTAGCTTGTATGTTAATGGATGATTGGGTCATCCTTCCATCCCATGTAGAGTCCGAAACTTGAAAAGCAAGGCAGTTTGATCAAGAGATCTTGTTCTGTTTATACTCCACCATTCAAATAAATCCAGCGGTTCTTAGAGATAGTTCCATTAAGAGTTCTAAAAGGGGGGAATCTCCTACAAGAGAAAGAAATCTATTCAGTATGTGAAAACACAAGGAAGGGTGAGGTGGATTGCCTCTAATTCCTCTCAATTTTGAGTCACCAAATGAAAATTAACAGATTCTGGTTCAGCCCATACAGATAAGCTCAAGCATATGGGGATTGTCAAGTTTAAGAGCAAATATGCTCACTAGATTGAAGTTATGAAATATTTGGCTGGCAAGATAGATCAAGACACCATCACCCACTGATGGTGTGCATGCTGTAACACGTTACCAAAGTCATTCTGGTATTTCGTGGGTGAGCTTAATCACAACTGATTTGCAAACTTTGACAGTTAGTGATCTAAATGATGCTCAAAATTTTACTTAATCAAATAGAGTAGTGTTTTCTCACTCACTTTGCTATCATGTCTGTGGTTTGGAACTGTTTAATACAAAATAAAACACCTGTGTGTTCGGGTCAAAATGGTTTGACCAGTCTCTTCTGTCTTACAGCATCTCTCTATTTCTCCTAAGTTGCACAGCCTAAATTCCACAGAAAGTATATCCACTCAATCCATTCTGCAAAAGTCACTATTCCTGAGCTACCCTAAATGCCTCATTTATTAACCATGCTCCCTTTGATTAATAACATCACCATGAAAGATATTTGCATAATGCCTGCCTTGTGGCTACTCTGCCACCCCCCAAACTTCAAAATGAACGGCTCTGTCTCACTGGAGGGAGAGGGCCTAAAAGGACACATCACAACCAAAAGCATTGAGGTCTTTAAGAGCCAGGGGCTTTCTTTTCAAGGAGCTAAAAGATTACTGTATTTTGTCAGTTACAGTTAAACTAGGAAGTACACCACTGCTTCAATAACTCAGAACATGTTCATTTTCAACAGTTCTACAGGCTAAAAGTGGTTTTACTTGCATATTAAAACATAATTATTATAAACTTCTCAAAGATTAACATTAATTTACCAAAATACACTTTTTTTTCTGGTGGAAGTTTCTCTGTGTTTAGTGCCATCTTTCTTTAGTTGCTGGTTGATCAAAGCTGTGTTACACTATCAACAGAATTAAACAGAATTAACATAAACAGAATTAAAGGTTTAACATCCCAGAAAGACCAGGAGAAACTCATTCGTGCTTTCATCTCCAGTAGACATTACTGCAATGGTCTTAACAGGACTTCCCAAAAAGAGCATAAAACATCTGCAGCTTATCTAGATGCTGCTACAGCGTTAACTAGAACTAAAAGATCTGAACACATCAACCTTGTTTTAAAATCTTAACCCTGGCTTCAAGTCAGGCACAGGATAAGGTTCTGTACAATTAAACTTGGCTTGCCTTGCCTTACACTACAGCACATTAATGCATTAAAAAATATAATCATGTGGCATATCCTAGTCTGTCTTGTAAAGATTTAGTCTGTGCAGGGATTTTAATTGTTATTAAATATTCTAGTCTGCTGTTCAGTTTCAGAAGCAATTTGTACATACAACTGATTTCATGATGATGCATCAGTTACAGTCAAAACTATTTCACCCCCACTGCAAATTAGGTTTCTTGGCAAAATTTACAACCTAGCAGCTGTTTGCAATAAACAAGTAACACAAGAACCATTTCAGTAGCTTAACACAGTTAATATTATAAGTGGTTTATCTAATATTAACAGGAAAAAAAAACATTCAATGATAATTTAATTCTAAAAATTAGTCATTCCCTCCTTTAAAAGCATAACTTGGTAGAACTCCTGTTTGCTTATTTCTTCTTAATTCATCCTCTGGAAGCTTTTCCGTGTGATCCTATCCCATTCGTCATGGGCAATTGTTCACAATTCACTAATGTTATCTTATTTGCATGCTGCAAGTGACATTTTCAAATCCCATTAAAGATTTTCAATAGGATTTAAGTCAGGTGACTGATCGCCACTGTAATATCTTCCGGGACTTCCTTTAAAACCTAGTTTCGGTGGACTTTGAGGTAGGGTAGGGATCATTGTCCTGCTAGAAGGTCCAAAAATTATAAAAAATTTTGCAACCTCCATAAATCTGAACCTCCATAAATCTGACAGTGGGTTTCACAAAAGAAACTTCTAGTGTACAACTTAAGAACAAATGTCAGAAGATTTGCAAGAAGTTTTTGATGAATGAGGCTGCTAAAGCTCCTGACAAAGGATTCAGAAGGGAAACACAACTGAAGATGAAGAAACTAGGCAATGCAAGTTTATTTGTACAGCACATTTCATGTACAAGACAATTGAAAGAGCTTTATATAAAAACAACAAAAACATTACAGGTGTTGTAAAGAAAAGAGAGCAAAAAATAGAAAAAATTACAATCAAATATTAAATTAAATAAAAGCAATAGAAGCAAGATCACTTAAAAGTTACCTTGCAGATGTCATGCATAGGCATATGAGAAAAGAAAAGTTTAGACGTTTCTACATGTGGTGAAAGTTTTATCTCTACGGGCAGTTTGTTCCACTAGTTTCCAGCTTAACAGCAAAATGCTGCTTCTACATGTTAAGTCTGGACTCTAGTTTGGACTAGCTGAGTCTTTGGGTCTAAGAGCTCTGCTTGGTTTATAATGTTTGAATATATCACAGACGTATTCTGGACCTTAACCGTTCTGGGATTTATAAACAATCAGCAGGGTTTTAAAATCTGTTCGGTGACTGACTGGAAACCAGTGTGAAGATGTTAAAACTGATGTGATGTGTTCAGATCTCTTAGTCCCAGTTAAATCTCTAGCAGCAGCATTTGTATAAGCTACAGATGTTTAATGCTGTTTGTATAGAGCTTAAATTCTTTCCATACAGCTTTGAAAAGTGATAATTGGAATGAGTTCAGCACACTTTCTTACTCTGGACCAGGGTGTGTATGTCAGTCATTTTGGTAAGATGCTTTTTCAACATTCCTTCAGAGTTCATTAGGAGGTAAAAGTGAGGATTTTTCTATTTATATCACTACAGCACTCCAGTTCAGTAACTTGCAAAGGTGGCAGGTGACACTGAGCTGATCTTAGTTCACGGCATCATATACAGAAGCCCACATCTTACATGTCAACAAGTCTCTCCCCACTAAAGAGCATTCTGAGCCTGACACATACTAACCATCAGGGAGATGTTTTCTTGCTACATTTTCTCTCTCTCTCTCTCTCTCTCTCTCAAAAGAACTGGTGAAAACACTAAGCATACCACAGAAGACTTGACTCTGTGCATTTTCCCAGGCATCTGTCTCTCACACCCACAAGTCTCTTTTTGGCCCACAGGTCTCCTCCACAACACCCTTTCTCAGGCAAAAAATGCCACCCACCAGCTACTCCAGCTGCCAAACATTAGATGGTGGAAAGCAAAACAGGGAGGTGTATTCATGCACTACAACTTCTCAAACATGGAACACATTCTCACAGACATACTGCGTATTTTGAAAGTAAAACAGAAAAAGACGCTGTATATATATATTAAATCAACCTCCCACAGTTTTGTTGCAAATATCAGAGTTTTTGGTTGTTGCTTTTTTTAGTTACCCTTTTTGAGGTCTGACAAATGGAAAAATCACAGAGTAGAACCCCCTAATCTCATTGTATGCTCTGGTTAACAATGACAATAAAGCCTTTGAAATTTGTAAAGTTGATTTAAAAATAATTACTTAAGGGTTTTTTTTTTCATCCCTTTAATTTTTTTCTTTTATTGCAATTTTTTTGGAGTGTTTACAATTTATTACAAAGTAACATGTCAAAATAGTGTATTCTTCTGCTTTTTAGTATCTATTAGGAGGCAAAAGACAAGTATCACATTTTGTTGAAGATGGTTTTGAGTAAACTTTTTTGCCATACAGTGATGCAATATTTCTACAAAACTGTGTATCAAATATATCACACCAAGTTCTGTAGGGTTAAATTATACAGCAACTAAGATCCCATTGGTATTACCTAAAAGTGTTTTATTGTCATTATTGGAAAAAGGGGAAGCTGATTGGGACACACACATCCAACTGAAAAAGTGAAAAAGGAAGAAAAAAAAAGGTTTTATAAAACAAGTGGTTATCAAAATTATAGCCTTTAAAGCAAATCCAATTTAGTAAATCTAATAAGTTTTATGTTATGGACCTACGTGAACCACACATTTTGATGTAAGAACATGTTGCACTAAAAGGCAGCGGCTCAAGGCAAAAAGTATCATCTGTTTGTTTTTCTGAAGGCATATATGAAACAAGAACAGCTTATGAACTGACCAGAGCACTCTTTGCACACAAAGAGGGAATAGCCTATTAATATAACCCACAGGCAAGTCCCTTGTCAGAGCTCCAATCCTTGTTTTCAGTGGAACAATTCCATTTGTGATGCAGTATCCAATTACAGAAGGCAGAAACTTGTTGGGGGCAATGGGTTCCAGAGACCCTTGACCCCCTCAGTCAGTTTGTCACTGGCTGCACCTTAATTTGCAGAATCTTGCAGCATGGACTCCTGAACACAAATCATCAAACCACGTCTGTGCTAAGTTTGTGAGTCTGCATTAATTATTTGTGTGAGTAATAAAAAAGATAGCAGGCATAAGACAACTTAGAATGGAATACATATAGGCTTCTTGCACAGCCTTGTTTTGACCATAGTTGAAGACAATTCCTAACCACAGACGCATACCTAACAAGTTACTACAAACTTGACATTTTGTGAGAATTAAAAAGGGTCGATCTTGGTGTCCTTCCAATGCCGGCACTATTGCATTTCTGCACCTACCTGAGGTAGGTCGAATATTACATGGCTCCTTTTTTTAAGGTTCTCTGTAAATCCTGTGGGGAAATTACCCAAGCCCAGTCACCAGCGTTTGTGAGAGATGAAAAGCCTTTCCAAATGGATTACGATGCCCTAGACTTGCTCTCATTCTCATTTCTTTTAAAGCCCAGGTATCAGTTATCTGTCAAGCGAGCTCTGGATTGCCTTGACAGAGGTGCACATGTCTTAGCTCACCACTCGGCAGGGAGCGGATGAAATCCTCTGTTATGACCTCTCTGTCTCTGCCATTCACAACTGTCAGGCAGCAGGATGACATAATGGTGACATTTGAAATGCACCCTTATAGTGCCCTGCTGGACCTTGTTACTACCTCCACCCTGACCTAAAAGATGGCTTTATAGCTCATCAGTCCTGTGTCGCGTTCACAATTGCCCCTATGAAATGGGATTAATTTTCAAACACACATCTGATGCAGACACACTCTGAAGAATGAATTGATGGACTCCGCCATAAAATGAGATATTGTTGACTCCTCTTTTATTGAGATATAATGCACCTTAGGGGACAACTTATTCAACCCACCATAGTGGGACTCCTGTCAACATGTCAAGAATATTTGTTTATTATCCTCTGTCTTAGACATTTTATATACAGACTTGTGTTAAAATAACTTGATTTTGCTTTTCTTTTTATTAATTATAAAATTTGGCAAATCTGTACGGTGGCCCTGAAGACTCACTGAAGCCACAGCACAAATACAATACCCACAATTAGCCATATCATTACACAATTAATGAGAACACCAAACAATTAGCCACCAGTACCATCCACAGTTAATCACAACACAAATGCAAAAGCCACAACACTCCACAATTATCAACAATACAACACAAAAGCTGCAGTGGGAGTGTTTTTTTTTTTAACTCTGTCTTTTGTTTTATGTTGCCACCAACGCACATGGTGCAAAAAAAAAAAAAGTCAACTTTCCAAGCTGTACTAGAGAAGCCAGTTAATAAAAGGCTTGAATGACTGACTTCTGTAATAGTTTTATTCATATCATGTTATGAATCCTGCCGGTCATGATCAGTGGAGATGACTACAGCCATCCTTGACATGAGCTATGAAATGAGTATTCACCACATTGCTCAAAATTGCAAATCAGATGTAATGTCAAAAGATCTTGACATTGAAGGACAAAATGCTAGATAAGAAAAATCATACAAAAATAAGTCACATGAGGTGTGATTAAATAGGTAAAGGGTAACATTTAAAGAGCATAAAATGTTTTAGTTGTCCATAAAATGAGTTCTTTTTGGCAGACAGAATGCTGTGGCACCAAATAGTATTGATAATTGCACAAACCAATTATTAATAAATTACAGCAATGTTAAAAAAAATCTGACGATAATCTACATTTCCCACCTCAAACAGTAGCTATAGGTAAATATATTTTATATTTTTACAGTTTGTTTGAACCAAGTGAACCCAGTTTTTTCTTTATTACTGTTGCTTATTTGCTGTGAATATGTGAATTTTAACTTCTCCACTTTTGAATTATTTGTCTTCCTTAATAGGCAAGAAAAGTTTATTTGTACAGCACCTTTCATGTACACAACAGTTCAAAGTGCTAAAAAATAGAGAATAAAAACAGAGCAAGAATCATAATAGAATTATTAATTAAATTAAAAAAATTAAGAACATGTTAAAAAAAAGTTACCATGCAGGATTTTTTTCATAGCTGCATGAGAAATGAAATGTTTTTAACCAGGATTTAAAAATGTATAATACTACGGAAGCCGAGAGCGGTCGTACGTTTCTCATACTTTTTTTTCAGTGGTTTTCTCGTGATAACGGGATAATTTATCTCGTTTTCTCGTGAAAACGAATTTT
>JBAMHX010000009.1:20081017-20104648 GCA_037177515.1 Pseudomugil tenellus | reverse complement strand
TATCTATCTATCTATCTATCTATCTATCTATCTATCTATCTATCTATCTATCTGTCTATCTGTCTGTCTGTCTGTCTATCAGGGAGTCATAGAACTATTTCCAGGAGGAATGATTTAAGGGGATTGTCAAGAGCAGCTGCAGCTCAGAGCAAAGGGCTGAACCCTCTGGTACAATGCAGCTCAGTGGGGATAAGAGACTCGTTGTCATTCAGCGCCGGTCTCCAACTAAAATCTGCCTTTATCAGAACAGAAATGGCATTGTCACTTTTTAATGGGATTACAGAGCTTTCATTGCATATTAATTTGCAAGAAATCAATACGGGTTGGGGTTCTATTTCGGAACATTTTAAACACTGCTTAGCTCACATCCTACAAAGGAGTGATGAAGAGCAAAGAAAAGAAGGGAGGGAATTAGACTGTTTAATTCCTATATGAGGAAAAAGAGGAGAAGAAAGAGGTGGAATGAATGAGTGAAGGTCAAGTCCTGTAGATCCCTTGGAAATAATGTGCTTCTTTCGGATGAGGAATTGTTAAATTCTTAGATTAGATGCCTGAACGGGTGTGTGATGCATGTGGGGGGAATTGGGGATAACAAAAGAATGTGTCTAAGGAGAGAAACAAGGAAGTCTGTCCTGTGACTCTCTGATTAAATGACACACATATAAAACATATTATAAAATAACTGTATTCGATTATATTTCTTTCCGTTTTTTTTAAAATCCCACTAAAACAATATTAGTGTAATGAAGAGCGCTGGAGCTGTCCAAAGTGCTGATTACTGAGTAGGCTAAAGAAGAAAAAAAACTTTAACTTGAGAAAAGATTTCAGCTTTCCTGGAGTTTAAATCTATGGCTTTTTTATGAAACAGGGTCCCATTGCCAACAAATAGAGGAAGAAACTAAACACTGGTCTACTTTTGTCCTTGATGAAACACAAACACTTCGAAGGAAGAACTCTGGGAAAATGTCCCTTTTCCAGCTCGGTAGTTTGAAATGTATTTAGAGCTGATCTAAGAAACTACATGTTTAATTTCTCGGGCGACCTTCAGATGGGAGGCTGTTCTTATCGTGTAATCTCCACTGGTTGGCATTATACCACAATTAAAATGCGCATTCAAAGCGACCTGTCAACGTGGTTGTTTGCCGAGCAGCTTGGCACCCTGAAGTGGAGAGGATGACATCTACGGTTCTTCACCAAAGAAGCCGAATACTAGTGGTACTCACTCTTTCCGCACGACTTACGAAATTCACCCAATAATTACTCCAAAAACTTCAGCCAGAGATTTTGCTCTTCTTTTTTGCCCTCGTAGTCAAGGACAGCTTCTACGCCTTTCATTCTCATAAGCAAGGTAAGATCCTTTGAGTTTGTTCGTTTGTTTACAGGAAGCATCGCGACCCGAGGCAAAATTGTAACGACAATCAGTATATACTATGACCTGAAGGCGTTATCATCTTATAGATGAATAATCATATTACACTCTACACTATATATTTGGGGAGGGGGAGGTTCTCATGATTTCCTCCTCTGATCTAAGTCTTGAAAGTTAGGCTGTACCCTAAATATGTTGTAACGTACTTTGATTTAGTCTCCAGAGGAGAAGCGTTTGTCAGACTTTGGAAACGCTCCTACATTTACATTCCTATGATCCTGAAATTTGACGATTAAAAATTCAGGGAGGTTTCTTATTGGTCAGATGCTCATGTTAACTGATTATCATCTAAGTTATCGGTTATCAGTGTCACTCCTGTGTGCAGCAAAGAAGCATTTTTAAACTGTGTTTTGGAAATGCCCTTATTACAACTATTTAGTCTATCTGAAGAAACCGATGCACACCCTAAAAGGAATTATCAAAAACCTACAAACTGGATTACCTCACACTTTTCTGCGTTTACTACTGAAGTCCTGAAGAAAAGCACAAGTTCATTTATGTAATTCATTGAAAAACCATAATTATTCTCATAATTGTCTGGAATTTCTACAAGGCATCTCTGTTGGATATAGTCTCCCACTTCGTGACGATTTGCATTTTTTTTAACAGGAACTACCTATAAAAGCAACAACCTTAGGAAAGTACGGTTTAAGTTGAGATTTATCAGCTAGTCCGTGTTATCTTTAGGACCCGGCGGAGCGTTCATATGTAACTGGACATTGTGGCTCCATTTCAGGAAGATTGCTTATCTCTCCCCTCCTCCGTCCACAACTCGTCCATACGGAGAAATTACTCTAACCTATCCAAAGGACCCCAAGAGTTACTCTCCACCGGGAGGTGTTTTTATACGCGTAGATGGACCATAATGAATCTGGGACCAGCGTGAATTCCCTTCACGGCTACTTGAGGTCTTCTTTTCTTTTCTTTTTTATTTTCCGTGCGCCATTCCGATGAATGCTGCACCAAGCAGCGCTGCGTAAAGTCAGACATCCTGTGTGGATTACAGTCGACACTCAGAAACGCTCATAAAAGGGGAAAAAGCATCTGGTGACGGTTTCATTGTAGAAAAAGCTGCGTTATGAAGGTGAAAAAGTTGAATTAAAGTTTGAAAACGTTGTGGTCCTTACGTGGATAAATGCGTTGTGCGCACCTGTCACTTTATTCGAGCATTTTTATTTATTTAATTATTTTTTGTGCAAAAACAGTGCAAAGTAGAAACAAACGAGAGTGAATGCGGACTACTGAAGTGTTTCCTCAACTCGTGGCTCTAAATAACTTGTTGAGTGAGCATCTTGTCCCAGGAGCGCTTTAAAATGTGAGTATTGTTTTGAATCTTCTAAATTTTCTTTTGTGCATTTTGTCGGTTACACTGCTGAGGATAAGCATACTAAATGTGCATTTATGAATATCACAATACGTTGTTCCACAGCGTGTTAAATCAGTCTTAAATAGATTAAACTAATAAGACTTGAAGCTTAATGGAATGATTTTTTAAAAACTAATCCGTTTACAGACAGCATACGGACGTTGCTCTTCAAAATAGTTTTACTCAGCTAAGAGGGCTTTCTTTGTTTCGCAGTGGCTGCTTTTGGAGCATTGCCTGCATCGCTTTTATGCATTCTTACGAGTAATGCCTCTTAACCTGGTGCGCAACAGGTCAGCAAAGTCAAATGTAGGTGTGACTCCTCGCAAAATTTGACCCAAAACGAAAATAACTAGGCATCTTTTACAAAGTTCTGTTAAATCTTTGCATTTTACGTATCAGAATTCATCCTCTGACTTGGCTAGAAGGTTATTACGCTGGACCTTTGCTCCAATCTTTTTTAGAGGGACAGAATTTAAAACATGTTTCCAACATGATGAGCATTTCTGTATTGGGCGACCAAAGAAGGGCTTTGAATAATGCAGGACAGCAGATTTTATATATGAAAGTGCTGTAAGCTACCTGGATGGCTGTGGCTTGGACCACCCTGTCACCACCTAAGTCACAACATCTTGAGAAAATGGCTCTTGCGAGTTAATCATGTGGAGTCTTTGCATTAAATGAGCAGTAAGCGGAATGGCAGAAGCAGGAGCTGTTTAAGGTGAAGCATAAATCTTATCTTTATGTGTAGACAACAATTTTGAAACAAAATATATTTAAATAGCAAAAGAAAGGATGAGAAATCGAATAAAGGATTCATGCAAAGAGGAGTAGAAATCAGGAGACAAATGTGTTCCAACACAGATATGCTTCTGCTTGCCAGTTGATCCCACTGTGACTCATATTGAGGGGTTGGTTCTTGGCTCACAGAACGTTGGAAGCATTAACCCGTTTATTGTTGTTCTCATCAGCCAGAAACAAAGCATCAGTCTGCTCAAATTGGCAGTGAATCAGAAGTTATTGCTTGAAAGTCAACAAAATCAATAAGCACAATGAGGCTCTATTGCATGTGCGCAGATCCAGATTTTTGGTCAGGTGTGTAGAACAGTAAGAAGGGGGAACAAACTTGTTTCGAAATTTATCACAGAGGAGATTTATACAATCTTGTCAATAGCTTTTGTTTTTTTTTATTGTATTGTGCAAATATGTCATTCTCACACAGAAATGTCAATATGCAAAGAACACATCTCGTGCACTTTAGCACTACAGAGAGCTCTCTTTCAGACTGGCCCTAATGTGAAAGCCGCAAGGCGATCAGAAAGCCTCACTCAGAGACAGAAAGCAAAGCCTCACTTATGCACGATTACAATGAAATAAATGGAATACATCTGCCATGAGTTTAAGGAGTCTGGCTGGGAGTTGTAACCAATATAAGCCACAGGGCATGGCTGGCTGCAGACTTTTAAAACACTCTGCTATGCTTGAGCTGCCCAGGGGATGGAATGCAAGCGGACACAAGGGGGTGTTTCAGAGGCTTTAAAAACAAGCAAAGGAAAAGAGACAGAGAGTGAGAGAGGTGAGGTGGTCACCGAAAGCTGTTCATCTCCCTGCATATGGAGAGGTGCTCAAATATTTATGATTTTTAATATAGAACCTGACCCCATATTTTTCCCAGAGAAATTATGGCATTTCCAGGTTCCTCGGTGCATTTCTGAGTAGTAGCACTGAGTATGAGGCAGGGATGTGAAGCCAGGAAACACAAGTAGAACGCTATCATTTTGCAAACATAAGCTCACAGAACTGAGACTATCATACTTGGAGTGATGTTCAAACATGAAAGAAGCTTATTCATCTTTTTAGCTGATGGTGTGTCTGCAGAAAGATTCCCTTTAACATAACAGAGTTGTAAAACATTTGTATTTTGATATTTTTCTTTATTGATCTGCAGTGCTTAAGTAGCACTCTGATGTTGAAGCAAATCGATCTGCAGAGGATCTGTGAGTGTCCGGAAGCCCTCCTTTCATAAGAGTAAATTTCATTACTTCAGGTGTCAATGAGCTGAATACCAAATTCCATGTGAACTCCATTTGCAGTCTCTTATTAGCTACAGATGTTGCCTATTAAACAGAAATAAGACAAGTGACCTCCATTACCAATGGTTTTTAAGTGGCTGTATTGTGAAAGTCATTCTCATTATTATGAAATACATTTGGCAAAGGGGGGGTTTTAGGGTTGTATTTATGTGTCTTTGTGTGACTATATATATATATATATATATATATATATATATATATATATATAGTGCATCTCTGTTCAGTGACTGACATTTATTTTTGTGAAGTTTAAACACGTAACCACTTCTCAGAGTTCTGGCTATGTTGGCAAATTTGTAATTGGCCTCTTCTAGTGAGCCTTATTGATTGACATAAGCATATTCAATGAGCCCAAATTCTTCCTTCTTGCTTTTATTTCCACCAGCCTTTTCCCTTCTCCAATCAGAGGTCTGTCAAATGAAGGCTGCCATCCATACCTCCTGACATGACTCACATTGAAGGGTCTGCCGAGTCTGGATAACAGTGCTGATAATATCCCTGGTTCGGTTGAACATCCTTTATTACGCTGGAATGTATTCAAGCCTGTGGTCATTTTGTAAAAGGGGCCTTATAGGCTGAAAAAAGGAAAGTGATAATTGCTTTAAATGTGGGGAAAACCCATTAAAACTGGTACAAATTGAATCCAAGACAGGATGAACAAATTAGAATAGGGTGCTTTAATGCGTCCACAAGTTGACATATAGCATATAGTACGCATTCACAAAATGTCAATCGACTTGCTTACATTTGTCTTGTTGACTGTTGTTGAAATTTAGATATGTCATTATAAAATCTCTTGGCAAACACAAATATATAAAGCATCACTGTTCTGAACATTAAAAGACTCCGTTGACTTCACACACCAAGTTTCTGTAAAGCATAAGTGACCAGCAAACAGAGTGCAGCAGCTGTAGCCTGAAGGGTACCAACCAAAAGCTGATGACCACAGAGCAACTGGTTGAACTGTGGTTATCAGCTGTGGGGAATGTGGAAAACAAAACTCAGTAAATACCACTGCTATCTCAGGAAGTACTGCCCCGGTGCCCTTGCGTGAAGCATTTAACCTCCCGCAGCTTGAACAAGATATTCTACTGACCATTTGATGCAACTCTACAAACTTGTTAGATGTCGTAAGAGAAGATAGCTGTACTTGTTCGTCAACATGTTGATCTGTGGGTTGAAAGGTTAAATTGAAACATCTTTTTTTCTATAGCTGTTCACAAAGTTTTTTGTTTTTTTTTGGCAAAACTGTAGGACATCTGAGCACACTGACATTTAGCATTAGCTTACCTTATTTTTAAAAGTACCCTGTATCAGAGGCAGCTGTATATATCCACTCCATTTTTTTCCTTTTCTTCCATACACACATTTGTACCTGAGATGTAGAAATTATGTAGGTCTCCACTGACTGCTGCCAGACGCCATTACCCGATGAATTACGCTATGTGACTGATGGCTTGTGATAGCTCTGAAGAACATACAATCTTTCAAATAAACCATTTCCGTCTCCCAATTTTACTTTAATATTTCCCAAATGCCTCTGAAGGTGTTTAGACAACCGCAACTCCACATAAAGGAGTCGGGAAAAGCAATAACTTAAATGCAGTGACTTGACACATGGAAATAAGCCTTTTTGTATGAAAATCAAATGGAGATTGCACTTTGCAGAGCAAGTTTGATTTGAATTGTATACAGTGATTTTGGCAAGGTTATTATTGAGGGATGCGTATAAGCAGAGTAAATGTGCATTTTGTTTGTCTACATTATTTGCTTCCGTGTGTGGGTGTATGGGGTGATGAGATAGCTTCTAGAAATTTTTAAGTAATTGTTATTGCATTAAAGTATCCACATGTGTTTACGTAATCCATTTTATTCACCAAATTGTCTTTTTCTCCTGTCCTTTAGGATGTTGCTGCTGGTGGCAGATGAGACAATTGACAGGATATCAAGATCCGACATCTGCTGACATATGAGAAGTGTCACTCTACACATCACATCTGACCGTTTGCTGACCTTTTCATCAACTATCAATGCCAGCGGAGCAGCTCACTTGTTGACACACCTCATCAGCCAGGCAGACGGGGCGACAATCAAAGGCAAAATAGCTGAATGGAGGCTAATCGTTCCCTGAAGCTGCTCACGCATGGGTGCGGGATGCTGTCGCTGTTTCTAAATGCTCTGCTTCTACAGCTGATTTAGCAAACTCACAGTGCTGTAGCCATTGTTTTGAAGAAGCAATACTTTAAAGCCCCCCAAAACAACATAAATATATATATAAAAATAAAAAACTAAGATAAAACATAGAAACAGCAATGCTTTGGCCCATATTGTTCACGCTGCAGGCTGTGTGCACCAGTGTGGCACATGCTATGCAACATTACCCGGCGGCCTGGGGACACTATGACGTGTGCAAATCCCAGATCTACACAGAGGAAGGCCTGGCCTGGGACTACATGGCCTGTCAGCCAGAAGCCACCGACATGACAAAGTACCTACGAGTGGCCCTCGACCCCCCAAACATCACGTGTGGAGATCCACCTGAAACGTACTGCGCTTTGGTGAGTCGTAACCTCGTCTGTCCCCTGATGGAGACAAATGAGGCTGTAGGCAGGATCACACAGCATACTGGGTCAGGGATAGGGAGCAGAGCATACAAGGCAATGTGCTGCCACTGCAGCAGAGATTAATGTACACATCGACCCAGTGAGCAGTAACACACAAGCTGGAACTGCAGTCAAAGCATATGCTCACGTGTTCTCATATTGCTATATCCAAATCTTTCACATAAGAGTGGATGGATTTATATAAGCTAAGATGGACAGATGAGAATCCATGACTGGCATACAGGAAGCTTTACATGTAGAGTAGGTTCACGTCATGGTCTTGTTAAGATAAAGTAAATGTGAAGTTTATGGTATCATTCAAATTTGTTTAAACCTCATTGTATTTCCACCTGAGGCACAAACCCTGAATTCTAATTTGAAGACAGTTTCTAGCCCAAATCTGTAGGATCAGGCTCTACTATAATATCTCAGTGGTTTTTCTACTTCTATAGTTATATGCTTATATATCTACACCGCACATTAGAAATGAAACAGCTTTCTAATTAACTTCAAGGTTAAAAGGTCTGATTTAGGCCTTTATTCAAAAATGGTATTATTTGTTAGCTTTAGATTTAAATCATGCTTGAATACTTCTCTGATTGGTCAAAACTATTTTATGACGTGGCATCTTTCTCTTTTTAGTTTTATCAATATACGCATTTCATTTTTTCTCAGTCAGGCATCTTCTGAATTATCTGTAGGAGCCAATAGTCATTATTATGTGGGAGTTTTATTAAAATGAATTCAGGTTATAATATAAAATGTTAAGGCTTTCATGCAAAATCCAACCAAAAAAAAAAAAAAAACACACACACACAATTTTGTACAGTAGCTTCCCAGACAACAGAAACACACTTGAGCCACACACACTAATCTGCACTCAAACAGTGGCAGTGACAGGCTAATAGTAATGGTGCTTTTTTTTTAATGCACTCCTTGTTTCTGCGCTCTCCACTGTTGTGTTTTATTGGCCCTTAACAGCTATTATCAACAGTTCAACCTCAGGTTGTGTTTGTTTAGAAACACACTCAAAGTAAGCTGCAAGAGCCCATAGGCTTTAAAGTGTTTTATTAGAAGTCATGTGCCTGCCCACTGAGAGTTCCTGCAAGTAAACATTTACCAATTAAAATGGGCATCTTTAAAAGGAATTTTCATTCTCACCACTCCAGATGGCATTGAGACATTTAAATGCACTATAGGATGGTAAAAGTGTCCAGTCATGTGTGACATTCAGCGGAGTTGTGTAAAGCTGTGACACTTTCATCGGAATGGTAGATTATCCTGAACATGCGATAAAAACTTAACAAAATAAGCAGAAAGAGCAGAATAGAGATGTTTTTTTTTTTTTTTTACATTTTTTCCTCTTTATTTAACTTTGTTTTAACCTTTAAGCTGCAGGTGGTTAAAATGTCTTGTCATAATTTTATTAATCTCTTCTGATTTTTTTGTTAACCACATTTTATTTATTATAAACTGCAACTGCTCTTCATTTTTTTTTCAATTTTCTATTTTTAGTGTTTTGTGTAATTATTACTGTAGTTAGTTAATAAAATAACTGGCACTAATGAGAAATGAATCACTTTTCAGGGTTACACTTGTGTTTATTCCAAGTTCTTTGCCATTTAGATTAGTAAGTTTATTTCAAATACACAGTAAAAAGCAATATTTGTTACCAATTGCATCAGATAAGACTGACACATATGATGTAATATTGTGTCAGCAGTTACTGTTAGTAATACAGTGGGAGCACGCTCTGTAAGAGTTTCAGGAAATTGTTAAATGTGTCACCTGGGGAACTTTTCAATTTAATTTCCCATTGAAAACAACAATGTCAAGAATCCAGATATATATATATATATATATATATATATATATATATATAATGTGTGTGATGAAATATTTTAATTCCTGTATAGATCTTTAAATCTCTAAACATGTTGTCATTATTCTGGACAATGCATTTTTACTTATGTTACCCTTCATGTGCCGAATCTGAGAGCCTTTGCAATCTATATGTAACTAACTATGCAAACATACTGCACTTCTTCGGAACAAAAGCTTTACAATGCCACATTTAAAAGAGACTTTTCATTTCTTAGCAATTCAGAAAATGAAAATAATTCCATAAACATTGGAAATTACCTTGTAAACATCCCAATTTAATTTAAAAAAACATCCTGGAATAAGCTTATATTTAAAGTAAGCGGCTAGTTTATCTTGATTTTAAATCTGAGTTCATCTGAATAATTCTTCCCTCATGTAGAAATTCATATAGCTTTAAATTATTTCCCGTCTCTCTGCTCCAGCTCATTCCCTTATCCTGCTGCGATGATGCACACATCCCACACTGGTCCTTTCTCCTCTGCTCTATTTCCCGTCTCTCCCTCAGCTGACAAAAGTAAAATAGTATGCTCTCGTCAAGCTGCTGCTTCAAAAATATTAGCAAAATCAAAGCAAATATAGTGCTTATCATGTCTTCTTTCATATTGTCACCAAAAACAAGTAGGAAACTGGGTTTTTTTTCTTCTGATAGATGTAAATACATCGCCACAGCCCCCGTCCAATCAAAACCCTTCCCAACCCGTAAGATCTTAAGCAGAATTAAATAAAGACTGTTAAAGATGTTTTATATGTAAAGTTCAGTTCAGAACAAGTATTTAAAGTGATCTGGAAAGAGAGTACTTTAATTTGTCATAATTTAATTCTGAATAATTAATTCAGAATTTAAAAACTTGTGACTATGACCAGTAAGTTATGTTCCTTTCATTCTCAAAAATCAAAAGTAAAACTCTTTGGCCCATATTTTTCCCACCTTAAGCCTAAAAGTAAGCTGCACTTTGTTGTGATAAGAAAATAATGCCTCTAAAGGGTCAATATGTAGTTCAAGTTAAGATTGTGATGATGCATTCTGTGATACAATGATGTTTTGGTGTAGCTAGCCTGTGTAAAAACAAGCCCTTGTGCACCAAATCGACTGTCAGCCATCAGTATGGAGTGTGGACAGTGTCAGTGAATGTCACTGTCTGTTAACTTTCCGGGTGTGTAAAGCATCATTTGGACTGGTGGACTGTCAGTCGTTGTTTCGTTCATTTAGTTTTCTGTCTGTTTGGGAGCTCATTTTGATTCTCTTTGGCAGAACTGGAAAATTTTATCCGGTTAGTGTTACTCTTGCTTTTCTTTTTTGCTTCTGCCAATTCCCATCTTATGCAACAGCTTACAAGCACTGCAAACCATTTTTGCAACACAGTTCTCACAAGCTGTTTCCTCGAAAATTCCTCAAACATCTTCCACATAAGATCAATTGTGTAATAATTAGCAAATATGTCTGCTTAGATTTTTTAGAAATACACATGAACTTTCAGTTAACCTTGATAAAGGCAGGAAATAGACAACCACCTCCCTTTACAACAGAAACTGTATCATAGATCTGTGTTTGAGTGCTATCTGTTGAACACTTCCCAAAGAAACAACGATTACTTCCCCTTCCTTAGTCTATTTTCGCTTTATGCCTCTAAACCTTATTACTTTAGTTGTGTTGGCATGTAAGACACAAATTGAATGTTCACAATGGCTCTTATCTTTTCCTGCACAGATACATTAAGTCTCTTGCATTGATGATGCATTGATGTGACAGTCTCCAAGCAGCCTAATGGAACTATTTTTTCCATTCTAAGCCTCCAAGTGGCCCATTTGGTGAAATGGCAGCCACAGTTTATATGCTTCTATTCTGAGATTACTGAGTAAAGTTTAGAGGAATTACAAGAATCTCCCCAGTTGTAGTCAGAGTAGCTGGCATGAACCCAGGTACTAAATCAGCCTCACCAATGTTTACACAACTGACTTTGTGATGTGATTGGATCACTATGGCTGTAGCTAGTGTGAAACAAGAGGGCAGATGTTGCTTAAGTCAAAGCTTCTATTCAATGATTTACACAAATAGAATGTGTCTTGGATTTTCAGTGGGATACAGAATCATGTTCTTTTTCACTCAAAAAGTATTTTATTGTTGTTCAAATCATCACAAATAAAACAAATGCACCATATATCCTACCTGTCTAACATGGACACACTTTCCCATTATATTTAATGTGGAATGTGTCCAAACTATTGACTGGTAGTGTGCATATGTTGTGCAACAGTTGTTTTTTGTTTGTTTGTTTGTTTGTTTTTTGGTTGAATAGGCTCTACAATGAATCATTAAAAAAGAAAAAGAAAGCTGTTTTTGTCAGTAAAGTAGATGTAACAGCTTTCCACTTTTGTGAATTGTTCTTAAATCCACCAAAGCCAAGCTGATTTGGACTTAAGAGGCTTAGAGAGGTGCTGTAATTAAAAACAATTATGTGTCTGTTAACCATATCAAAACTTATGAGTGATTGGAGATGCAGATGTAATTCAACAGACTTGCTCCGTTTTCAAAGCTATTATTCAATAAAGCTCATGTGATGCAAAATAGTAATAATAGTTTTGGCTGCAATCATTCAGATGTGTCTAATTGGATAATTTTTATTAAAGCAGAATAATAAAATATCTTTTTCACATAATTACAAGAAGAAGCATGACGGAAGAAATTTTACACAAAATTGGAAAAGTAATCTGAAGACACAATGTATCAGATAAATTACATTTTCTATTTACTGTAGTATAGGCATTTCAGTTATGCAGTACTAATTTAAAGAACTTGCATGCTGCCTGTTACAGATTGAAAAAAAAGCTTAAAACAGTGTTGAATGACAGTGATTGACAGAGCAAAAGTGCAACACAGGAAAAAAAAAGTTTAATAGCCAATAGGTCTGCAGCTAAAAATAAAAACAGGCTTACTCCCTGATGCAGAACACCTGTCCAAGACAGTGTTTTTCCAGCACTCATATTCGTTTCAGGCCAGAAACTAAGAAAAATCTTTTTGTTGTTTCAGGACATTAAGCACAACCAGATATGTATCACAGTATAGTTTCAATAAAAAAAAACAAGGAAATATTCTCTGATCATTCTCTATTAAGGCAAATGGCCAAAAGAGCTAATTTGGATTCTTTTCTCATCTCTAACAAATTCAGAAAACACCAATGGATAAGGTCACTGATGTCAGTCTGCTTGTGTACCAACTGTGAATGTAAACAGATCAAACATACAACAGCGATCCAAACAAGTCCACGGTGGGCCTGTGTTTCTCATAATCTGGACAATGGTGACCTTAACTTCATGTCAAAGGTGACTGATAGGTGACTGGTAGCTACACATTCACATCGTTTGTTTCATTGTCCAGAGGATAAGAAACTAGTTTCTACTAGTATTATCACTAGTAGTAATATTAAAGGAGACCTTGCATGCTCTTTATTTCCAAACTAAAACTGTTCTCAGATATATCAATTAAACTTCTGTGCCCTCCCTTGGTCATAGCGGCCATTAGTTTGAGTGCAGACTATAGACCGTATAGTCCTACAGGAGGTGGACAAAGCGTCCGTGACGTCACCCATAGGTTTCTGAAGAGCTGATGTGAAGCTTATAGGTGGGTCCTACCATCACAATCTTGGTGTGTCGTCATTACCGGAAAATCCGAAAATTGGTAAAGAGGTGGAGCTGAGAGGGCTCCGTCATCAAACTTCGAGCTGCCTGTGGCTAACAGCTCAACAAGCAAGCTAACCCGGAGCTAATGGTGGCTAACCAGCTAATGGAGGTGTATGAGCTAAAGCTACGACACTCTGTAATATTTATACTACACTCTGCCTTCTTCCAGCTGGATATGCAACAGAAAATCATAAATCGGTGAGTTAATAATTTATTTGCTTAATGCAAGTTTTCAGTAGGCGTTTCAACTGAATTATGAGTGATGAACTAGCTAAGCTAAGGTAAAAGTTCGTATTCTGCATATTAATTACAAGAAGAAAAACTGGTCAGTTCTGCAAACTATATGCACATTTTACCAGTGACATTGACCAATATCAGGGAAAAGACATTTCCCATTTATTTAAACTGTTTTATCAATTTTAATCGATGTGTTAGATGTTGCCTGTGATTCCTTCACCACATTTGTCACACAGAATAGAAAGTGTAAGTATCCATCTTGTCTACTTAGTGGAGCTGTAATAAAGAACCATAGTAATACTTAAAAATGATCCACCTTTTCAGCGGTCATCATCTGAGTCATTCACAATTCTACTTTTTTCTCCTCATAGACACCATTCGGTTTATTGCAGACCTCCAGTATGATGCTCGGAGCTGCAGAGACCATCAGAGGCAACAGGGTTTCCCTGAAGTGCAGGTGTACCAGTTTGACTGGGATGGACTGTGGTGGAAAGACCTTCACTGTCAGTTTTCCTGTATGAAGATGAACTTCTCCACCTCCTGGCACTGTTCTGCTCTTTCTTTCCCGTCATATTAGATATCCTAGTCCAGAATTATTTCTGTCAGGCAAGGTTCATTTGCCAAAGAAAAGAAATTATTTATTTTTAACTATCATTACTCATTTCCTTATAGATCACATCCAAACACATTAAAAAGGCTTATATTACAGATATTTGTTTGTAAATAAATATTTTTCTTCAACAATGACTAAAAATTCTTTCAATGGTACAAGACAGGTTTAGCAATAATTATTTCAATTTAACTTTTATTTGCACAGCATCATTTCATAACAGCTATAACCAACAGACTGGATCTTGCCTGCAATCCCATCTCCCATCCGCAGCAGCAGTGGGAAATGAACCAAAACCTCGCAGTGAGATAAATCTGCTGAAACACAAGACCATTGAGTTATTCAAGCCAAGACTCATAAGTTCATTCACAGAAAATACAGAGTGATGTTGAGTTGTTTCTACAGTAGTCCATCAATGTCATTGAGATTATTGATTAGCAAATTGTATTTATGACATTTCATAACACCTGGGCTATACTCACTTTACACACTGCCAAGTTATAATAACATATATGCTACAAAATAATAATTAACAGTCTGGAAGACAGGAATTAAACACAAACTCCACTTTGAATAAGAACCATTAAAATTTGTATCAAATCAAGTTTAGGTTCAGTATAAAAAATTAGGAACCTGAACCCAAACATGATTAAAACAACAAAACGGTGTACATTTTTTCTGCAATCAATGTGTTCTTTTATCTTCTTGTGAATAATAATAGAGGATTTATATTAAAAAATGGTTCTGGCAAATTTCCCTCCTCTAGATTTATATTTAGTTAAGTCTGATGACTGCTTATAGCATATTTGAAACATCTACCAAACTTCAATACCAAAAAGCAACGTAGAATAAATGCAAACAGTATGTCATTTAAATTGGCTGATAATCACATTTTTTTATTTATGTTTCATGTGATCAAGTCATGAGACTGATGCTTTGCTTGTGCATCCCAAATACTACAACTAATAATAATAAAACATAATTAATATTTTGAGGAAAATATATGGTGAATCATCCCCTCCAAGTTTCCCCCTTATGGTTCAGGCTTTAGACAGAAAAGCTGATCATTAACAGCCGGCATCGTTATTATAGAGGAGGACGCGAGGAGGAGCCAGCCAGATACCAACACAGCTACGTTTGTGTAACAGAGGGGAAGTGCAGGTGTTATATATAAAAATCTTACTTAATTACTTCTGTGTTTTACTCAAAGTTCTTCAAGCTTTGAAATGTTATAAGGAATCACAGTTATACTTATATGCAAAAGTTACATATAAGAAGTATGTGCATATCAGGCCATGCAGGGACTCTAAAATAATCTGGATGATAAACTAGGCTACAGCAAAGCATAAACAATTATATTTAAAAAAAAAAAAAGTATTTTTAAAAAGTACATAGAAAATGTGGAGTAGACACAGAGACATATGGAATATCATAATCTGATGGTTATAAGTGAACATCTATATGCGTATGTTTTTACGTATATACTATTATGTAAATACGAATTTGTGTGGAGATATTTGTGGGTTTTTTTTCTTTTGTTTAAAAATAAAAATATCTGAAAAGCCAACTGATCTTGTGGGACATCGTATTCCTCATAACAACAAAGATGAAATGATTTTACCCGATAATATCAACAGATCTGAGGTTCTAGACCAGGGATGGCTAACTCCAGTCATCTGGGGCCGCAGTCCTACCAGTATTAGAGCTCCTCCTGCCACAACACTACAGACACACATCAGACTTAAGAAGACTTGTACAAAGCTTGATATGGACAAGTCTGCTAATTACCCAAGGATTTGATTCAGGTGTGTTGCAGGAGAGACATTCCACACAAATAACATATTTTTCTTTATTAGATTTTTATTACTTACATTTGTGTGTGAAATGTGTCCACGGAGAGTCTGAACTGATCCCTCTCTAGGTTGTAACGTGGAGAATCCCGTGTTGAATAACCAAAGGTGCTAAAACAGTCCGGCTTGGTCCGGCTGCAGACCAACTTACTGCAGGATATTTGCTCAGTTTTTGAAAAGTCGCTTCAAAATAAAGTTATCTATCTATGCAACTGGTTATTCCTTCGATTCTGGAAGTTTATGTAGATATGCTTTTCCATCCAGCTGGCCACAGCTCATGCTGCTTTTCTGTCGGCCATTATCTGCAGCTTCCGGCTGAGAGTGGCGAAGGACGTGATGATCGGGGGAGAGGGAGTCGGGGGTGGCGGTGGTGGATGTGGGTAGAGGGCAAATTAGATGCAGTATAGGTGTGATTGAACACAAGCAAGAGAAAGAACTTAATTTCTTTGGACGTCATAAAAGTAGAGATAAAACCAGCTGTTTAAGCCGTTAATTTTAAAATAAGATACATTTTGAACACATCTGGTTCTTATTCTTTATAAGAGTTAGGGGTCTGCTCACTTTCTAACAGTGCTTTTAATTAATGATCTAAAATAAATAACTTATTTATTCATTTGTGAATTCATTCATTCATTTATGACTGGGTTGAGGAGAACCATAGAGCATGATTTCCATCATTTTGGACTTCATCACATTGCAACGTTATAAGATTATAAAGCATTAAACTTTAGGCTTCATATTTATACCATGATAATGTAACTTTATCTTAAAACATGATACGTTCTGTGGTGAAATATCTAATTATATTCCCGATGTCAGGAATACTATGGTTTCACCATGACCATTGCTGCATCTGCCACTGCGTCCGCTCCAGATCTTTTGTGTTCACGCAATGACTTGAACAATATTCAATTTAGATTTTTTTTATGTTTTGCATATGCATAAATATCTTAGAATGGATGAACTGGTTTAATTTTGAGCAATTTATCATTTACAGGTTGGTTGCCACAAATTGATCAAAATGGTAGCTGCTTTTACTTTGGTAAGAAATGGTAAAGGGAAACATAGCTGTACAATTGTTAGCATAATTGCAAAAACGTTTATTAGTGCTGACTGACTATAAAAAAAACTAAATAAATATGTGGTAAATAATTAACTAGATGATCATTGTTTCACATCCCACTTAAAGCTGGCCAACAATGCCACCAAATTTAACTTTTTTTCATGTTGCAATCCTGAAGTCTACATTGCCTCCAGCAGAGCGTTTTCACCAGAGCCAAAAGGGAAAAAATATTAAACTTCATACAAGTATTGGAAAAATATTGAATATGTACATAAATTGTAGAATGATGAGTAATTGGCCTTGATTTTAACAGATTGATAACCTTTAACGAGCGTATTCCTTTTTTCAACACCTGGTGCTGTATTATAGTCACTCATTTTCTCATATACAGTATTTGATATTCCCTTTAACAACAAGTTATCAATTCTGCAGAGAGCAGCAAATTAAAATTTACTACTTATTTAATTATTTTGTATCATTACGGCTCATCTGTAATGTCTCACAACTGTAATTTTCATGTCGAAGCAGTTTGATATATTGAACTGTGTATCTATCTCAAGCTGTTCAAATACCAAGCAGTTCAGAGGTCAAACCCAGAACTGTCATTGGCCCTCTTTGATCTCTGTAACTCCCCCTTCTTGGTGGGAGACTCACTCATCCATATATTTGTTTGGAGACAGGGAACAGTTGGAGCGTTTAACTTGCCATCACCCTTGTGCCCTTGACTCTGTTCTGAACTGGCCCTGCCCAGCACATCATCACCGCACCACTGCGTACCAAGACACCGAGATGACATGCAACATGTCCCCTGACTCCAAGAGTGCAGGAGCGTCATCATTTATTTCTTTTCTCGCCTGCCACCTCCTTTTGTCTCATAGCTTTTTAATTTCCTCGTCCCTTGTTTTGTGTCAGATGATGAGGCATTATATCCATGTCTTCTTCAACATGTGGTGGCTGAATTCTCTATACGAGCTGAGCACTTGATAGATAGAGGTATACAGGCATGATTTTCCAGGATCTCTGACAGGTTCATTCTTAGAGGGTTGTAAATACAAAGACAAATGATTTATGCAATGCATTTTAAAGGAGAATGACAGGGTTTGTGGTATGAGTATAGACTATTTAAGAAAAACTTCTTAAAAAAAAACTTATTGTTCTATGAATGCCTTTGTCTGGAATTGAGCACAACTACAATATAAAATGTTTCAAGCATCTATTTTTCCTGACAAAGAATTTTTTATAGGATGAATGTGCTCTTTTTAAAAATACAGATTACACTTAATGAAGTGTTTCTTTTTGTGTCTATATGATATTAAATAATCATGATAACTTGTACTGGAAAAAGGCATTATAAACTGTTCTCAGTGGCTAAGACTAACATATACTGTTTACAGTCCTGAGGCCTCATAAAACCTTATAAAACTTTGCGTAGAATCTCTACTGGAATTGTTCTTAGCGGGAAAAAAAAAAAACAAAAAAACGACTAGTTAATAAACCAAAGTAAAAGTCGGGTCAAAAAAACATTCTGTATGCTCAGGTTCAAGCAATTTCCTTTTATAGATCACAACCTTACTGAAATGGTTGCTCAGGTGATTTTGGTTCACGTTCCCGCCCCTACACACCTACTTTCTACCATGCACATTCAATGCAGTTCATAAACATGTTGGCATATGAATCAATAACTGTTTGTGGCAGAATCAGTGCAACTGAGACTGCGCGTGAACTTAACTTTTCAGAGACTGAAATTGAGGTGCCTGTTAGTGAGGTGGAGACACAGTAGCGGATCTTATTTTGAAGTCCTAGTAGCAGCGTAACAAACAAGAGGACAGCCCCCGTGCTAGGGGGTTTGTCAGTTATTGGTAACTCAGAGATGACTACGTTAATGGACATGGAGCCCTTATAGCAACATGAGTGCAGTCAATTTCAGCGATTACGTTTGGGAAGCTGGACAATGCTGCAAATTGCCTTTAGATGTTGGCTTGCTCTCCAAGTGTCAGGAAATTTCACATATCAGTCTGTCATTTTAACGTTTTTAATATGAGCGTACTGTGCTCGGATGTTTAAATATGTATTTATGGAATAAATAACTCAGTTATTAGGCATGTATATAATAATTAATTTTTCTGTGTTTTTGATTAGAAAAACACAAAGTCTAGTGTGAATGATAACAAACTTGTTGAATGGCTTAAATGTATTATTGTATTGTTGTATTATTATTACCGGTTTTCCCTCTTTAAAATTTTATTACGCCAGGTCCAAAGTTGGCGCAGCGGTATGCACTCTTCTACGTCAAATTCATTTTTAAAAATTCCAAAGAGCACATAGTAAAATTGCTGCGCAAATTTCAGGCTCGCTTTTTGTGTAAGCAAGCTTTATAAGTGAGCCCCCTGGAAAGGTTTACAAGTGGGGTTACTCATAACTGTTAACCAAAAGCCCTGAGTTCTTTTTCTTTGTCCTGGTAGACCTGGTGCATTTTTAATTCTCCTTTGTGTAAAATTTCACTTTTAGATGTGGCACATTTCCTTAGAGTAGTTGCTCATAGGTTTGTTTTGGACAACTAGCACAAATTGGTTAGACTAAAACATTAAAAATTGACTGTGTCAAGATGTGCAAAAATCTTCATTTACCATCAGAAAGTATGAAAAGGATGGGATCTAGGACGTTGTTTACATCTAAAATTTTGCAAGAACTTTGCAAATACTGATGCTAATGGTTTAACCCAGTAAACTGGTTAGGTTAGGGTTAGTTAATAAATTACTAGTTTAAAAACCAAAAGCTGGTCTTAAACCAGAAATTACTGTTGACAATGTGCAAATGTTTTTAGGTTTGTTGGCAGGTTCTGCCCTGTCTTCAAAAGACTTTAAACATGGTGCAGACACAAAAGACAATTTCCAACTGTGTTATGTCACAGAATAAATAAGTAAATAAAAATCCCAAAAATACATGCTAACAAACTTGTTTCAAATAAAATTTCAAATAAAATTTATTTGTATAGAACCTTCTAAAACCTACAAAAGTGCTGAACTAAATTTCAGAAAAAAGGGAAAAACAACTATGACATATTTATTAATAAAAAAAAACAATTAAAAAAATTCAAGAAAAATGGGATGACCATTTAACAAATATAAAATATCAGCAGAATACAGAATACAGCAGAAATATTGGACAAAAAAAATCATTTTTTTCATCTTAAGCCTTAAACTTTATACTATGGTCATTTATGAGAGAAATAAATATAAAATCTATTATTAATAAATCATACATTTTTTACAAGATGCAGCTGAGTGGACTAATATCTGTGACGTGCTGCCATGGCAACCAGCTCAGCTTCTTCTTGTGAAAAACTCACTATTTTAACGGTTACAACAACATTAACATATTAATAATTGACTAATTATTTATTTATTTCATTAGTGACCATGGAATAAGCGGAGTGTTCAATATAAACATCTTTGCAGAATACATATTACAGAAGATAATATGTTTACTTGGGTCTTATACCATCCAACATCTGCTCATGATGCACATACAACAAGCTGTTGTAAAAAATCTCTCAATGAACAACAGAGTGAGAAGGCAATTTTCTTTTCGTTTGCTAAAAGGAGTTCACACAAGCAAACAGACTAGGTGAACACAAGCCTGTAGACAGAGTAACTAACATTCTGCTTTGAATAACACCCTTACACGCATCCCTTCCCCCCATTGATTTCAGAATCCAGTTTCCCATCTGAGAGCACTGTTATGTCAGGTCTTGATGTAGGACCCCCAGACTGAAGTTTACAATGACAATCTCCTGCAGGAGGGTTAAACGATTAGCGTAATGAAGGAATATTGATATGAAATATTATTTAAATAATTAATAATATTTACAACAGGTGCACCACCTTATTTTCTAGCTATCTATTCTAATAGATATCTATCTATAGGCTAAAAGGAATCTCATATGTGGAGTTAAATAACCTAGTCAATGACTTTTCATCTGAATTGATCTAAATCTAGACTTAAGGAAATCAGACAGACAACTACCTGGTAAATAAATGTGGAATATTTATTTAACTAATCTAAGGTCTATACAATGGAAAAAATATGAATTGTAGAATAAAAAGGAAAATAATAAACTGTATACCCAAACAAATGAGTCAAGAATGTATAAATATGATGATTACTAGTGTGTGGAGTGCCGGAGTGGATGATGTTGGAAAAATCATATTAACGTCACTACAGAGGCTCCAAGATTGTTGCGAAAGACATCTGTAAGGAAGATATATGTCCTTATCTAATATGTGTCTGTAAATCACCAGTAATGACACATACTGACCACACTGGATTTTTACAAGAAATGGTCCAAATTCTTCAAAAAGAGCTTAAAAAAAAGAAATTTCCTCTGCAGATATTTCATGATTCTGACTTTTTTTACTATCTTGACTACAGATACTTCAAGAATGTCATTGATGCATAGGATGCATAATCATCACATAGGGTATGAATGTGAATTTGTCCAGTTTATTCTAATTATCTGGAAATATATTTCCTCAGCAGTATCTTGTATCTATATATGGTCAGGATTTTGCCAGTATTTAGGGAAGTATCCCCTACAGAGATGTCAGGATTCTGGCCCTTTCCAGTATCTTCACTTCTAGTATCCAAATATTACCAGATATAATTGACCACTCTGAATTTTTACCAGAAATGTTCTGAATTCTTTGAAGGGTCAAAGAAATATCCTCTGAAGATATTTTAGGATTCTGACCCTTTTCAGAATCTTGACTTCAGATACTTCTGGACATGACCGCATATAACCAAAGTCAGACACAGGTAGTATTTCGACACATTATATGTCCTTATGCAGTATCTTGTGTCCCGAGATGTGGCTGGGGAGAGGGAAGTCTGGGCTTTCTTCCTTAGCCTGCTGCCCCCGCGACGCGACCCTGGATAAGCGGAAGAAGATGGTACAGTACAGTACGGTACGGAATTGGAAGCAAGAAATCAATCTAAAGTCTAGACATTAATATTAATTTGGAACACATTAGTAATGAGATGACGGTTTCCTCCTGAAAATATTATATGTATGAATTTAATTCTTTCCCGTTCCCAGTGATTAGCTCCATCACTTAGTAAAGTTGTGGATTGTGACCTTCTCTGGCTAAATCTGAGGCAGGTGGACCTCAGGTTTGGACTTGCTTGCTACCAGCAGTTGCCGTGTAATGCCCCAGGAGATGCTGGAGAAAAATGTTTCAGAATACTACAGTGTAACAAAAGCTCCAGGAATGTTCTTCATTAATGTTAGTGTGTCAATAATATGAGTCAGAAGCACAAAGTTTAATGGTCAGAAAGTTATGTAGTGTTGCTTTAATAAAATCAACTTGAAACAACTTGAAAACATCAGAAATATATACAGTCAGATTTTTTCCCCAAGACTCTTGCATTAAAAGTCAAAAGGGGCCAGACTTGAAAGAGAGAAATAGTGGTGAGGTGACAGGCAACTGGTGCGACCCACCTCCCCTTAGGAAACCCAGCTATCATGCTGTCAGGCCATATCGATTCCTGAGAAAGAGTGAAAGAGGCTGCTCTATAGAAGGAGAGGAAAGCAGAGAGTTAGGAATAAAGTAAAGAGGGGAAGAATCTTCGTTTCCAAAAGGGAGCTGGTGTGATTTTCTCATGCTCAGAGAAAGGGTGACATTTCAGTAATGCTTTCTTCCTCACTTTGGCATTTCAAATTAATAAAAGCCTCTAATAACTATGCAGATTGAAAAGATGGAGGATGAGTTGACACACTATAAGCTGGCACATTGATGAACATTGCAGCAATTTCACTCTCACTCTCTTTCTTTCAGTCTCTCAATTTCATCCTAGTTTCTATCAATTTATTTGAGATGACCCCTGCATCTCATTGCAAATGGCTGAGAACCAAGTTGGTGTCCTCTGATTTCTTCTCAATGATAGTGCATCTCGATCCAGAGGCAGATTTCCATGTCATTTGAAGAAGTTTAAATGAAACTAACACGTCAAAATCAATATCCCATTGATTTTAGGGTAGCTTGTTGGCATATTGCTAGATTGAGAGGCACTCCAACACTCTGGGGTAACAGATGGATTACGCTTTGATTTTAATTTAGTTTCAAACTTTTTGGGCAATTTAGTGAATTATCCCAGAATTAATCAACCTTAGCAGAGGCTTGCTACAAATGCTTTAGCTGCAGCTCATTCCTGATGTAATTTTTCCAAACTTTTGGCAGTGTGTGTGTATGTCATATCAATAAAATTAAAAAAGGGAGGAAACAGCAATGCCAGGACATAACACAAAGAGAAACAATGGTCTAATGTAAAACAAGATTTCTTCAGGACTTCTATTCACTTTGATTAGGCTATGATGGGCTTATTATTAGAACCATATTATTATGCCTTCCTGAAAAAGACTAAAAGGCCAAACTGCTTTTGGCATTTGCTGAAAAAATGCTTTGGTCACTCAGATGGGCAAAAGCTAATTAAGTTCAGTGATCTAGAGAAATAAAACAATGCATATTTTGGTTTAGGTTCTGGTGTTGCGATGGACTGATGACCTGTTCAGGATGTACCCTGCCTCCAGCTTTCCCATTACCTTATCAATAAGAATAATGATGGTTGTATTGTTGGGGATCCTGACTGAAAAAAAAAAAAAACAACCAGCAGATCAAAAATAACTCATTACTTAAAGGAACTATACCTGATATTATTTTAATCCTTATAAGAAAAATGCTTTTCTATATGGTATAGTATGTGGTAAAAGTGGTAATTCCATAACAATTAATGACTCATAGATTGCGCATATGGACGAGTCCAGG
>JBAMHX010000009.1:20062477-20080917 GCA_037177515.1 Pseudomugil tenellus | reverse complement strand
CAACCGGAAAGTTGTGAGATCGATTCCAGGCTTCGCCTGACAACATGTCGAAGTGTCCTTGGGCAAGACACTGAACCATAAGCTGCCCCCCGAGTGTGTGTGTGAATGGGTGAATGTGAAATCTGTAGCGTAAAGAGCTTTGAGCGGTCAACATGACTGGAAAAGCGCTATATAAGTACAAGTCCATTTACCATTTACACTGGGGGAATTGCTATGAATGTATTTACACAATATAACAATACCTTTACCCTGTAGCTGATATAGATATATGCTTGTAAAGATTAACAGACTGATGTCCTTATCAGCATGTTGCCTTTATTTATTGCCATTTCATTACCCTTTTACTATTGCAACCATATGACTCCAAACTGTAATGTTTTCCTTAATTTTTTTACATTATCCAACTGTACATGAAGATGATTGTGAACCTACTGGTGAGACTACAGCACTGATTGGATGAAAGCAGTGTTGTGCCAGTTCATACTTAAAGAGAACTAGCTCAAAGTTCAGTTCACACAGATAAAAATGAACTAGTTCATGTTCATAGTTGTAAAAGAATTAACTAAGTTTATATGTCTAAAAAAGAACTAGTTCATGTTCGTTTGTTACATTTTGTTAGTACTCAATAAAACCTCTTCTTCACCATCCAGCAAGTCACTACCACTCCAAAACTAAACAAATAAACCAATAAAGAATAAGGGGAAAATTATTACATCCAGGAGAAAAATAATGTTGAAATAGATAATAGATTTTACCCCTTAAATAATGTGTGATCATAATATACAGAAAATACAAGGTGCAGTCAAAGTATAATGTATGCAACACGTGTGCCCAACTACATTACAGCAGTACGACTGCACTTATCTATGATGTCCTCTACTGTTTTGATTTGTGTGGTTCTTATTCTCAGATGTAAGTCGAAGAAAAGAAAAGCGTCTGCTAAATGACTGTAATGTAATGTTTAATGAAACCTTTATTTAGCCAGCATGAACCCAAATATGCAGGACTTCAAATGCTTCATTAGCCCTTTTCAGACATGGCAACCGGGTAATATTCAGACATTTACCGCCTGCATTTTACCCAGAGAGGTCTATTCAGATATGCAAAACATTACTAGAGATTACACGGTAAATAGGTGGTAAATGTCCGTAAAAGACTGTCATCCTGGAAACAGTATATGATGTATCAGTGCCAGTGACAACAACAAAATAAATTAGATCACAATATAATTTACCTGTTGAGAACGGCTCCTTTACTGTCGCAATGTCTAGTTCCACTGTTATGGTCGCTGACCTCGTGGTATTGCTGCTTCATAGTTCAGAGCTTGTTAATCACTTGCCATTTGGTTTTATTTATCTGTTTCTCCTCCCACTTGGTTTGATGGTCATAAACGACAGAATCCCGCGCTGTTCTTTGCACACATTGTCTTATACTTTCATCAGCTCTTGCTCCCAGGAGTTCTTTCACTTCTTGTCTCGCGAATTTCTTGCTATTTTCTTATCTCTCGGCTATTCACGTTAACTTTTACTCTTTTGTGTTTACTTTTTGAGGGAAACCACGTCATCGCTTCATGTGGTAGCATCTGCCCTGCTGACTTTAGCTGAGTCTGAATCGCGGGGCGACCTGTCCAGGGTGTACCCCGCCTCTCGCCCCAATGTCAGCTGGGATTGGCTCCAGCCCCCATCCCGCGACCTCGTTCAGGAAATAAGCGGTAGATAATGGACGGACGGATGAATGAATCGCGGGAACTAGTATAAGCCTAGCCATGGTTGTTGTTGTGGTGTTTGCCATAAACAGTGTCGTAAAACCGGACTTTTCAAACATCGCTGAATTACTGAATGAAAACTGAATCGTTAAGTTCACCGTTCACCGTAAATATGAACGTGTTCAGTGAACGCCGTTCATTGAACTCGTTCAGGCACAACACTGGATGAAAGAATCCATTATCTTCCATGTGCAGATGCAGTGTAACAGAAGCTTGTTTGACAGGTTGCTGCCCATAATAGCATTAGCCAAAGAGACAGTAAACATTTAGCTGTCTATGGGAGACAGAGACCCCAACCTTTCCTCTGTCTGTGGGTGTTTTAGATCATGGTCGGTAGAATGAGGTCCTGAAAATGGGACCTCACAGTTGCATGGAATCTTTTTTTTTCCTTTTTTTTTTGTGGCTCTTTAATTCAGTAACATTAACTTGACACAAACACAATAAATTGAGGTTTACAATTAACAAACTTTCTGCAAAATATATTTTTAACTGCAACTGTAATTATACTTGTAGCACCAGGAACAAATTGCTCATAGTCCTCTATACACAACACATTGAAAGTGTGATTGATGCCGCTTCAATATGCATTAACATCCACTGTGTATGCATTGATGCAGAGCGAGAGGTCAAAGCAAAAAGGAAGACATAACTGAATCGGCAACAGAGGAAGCATCAGACTGGAATGCTTTAAGAAGGACTGCCACAGTACAACTCTTAATAATTAATATAGTTACTAAATAGCATTTTATAATGTCTTTCTTGTAACAAAATGTTTTCTTGGCTTGGAGGGGTTGTTACAGAAAATTTTAATGACAGCTTAGATTATATTGAAGTAATATAAGCTGCGGAAAGCCAAGCTTGATGTTTCTTTGATTTTTGAGTATGTGCTAAACATGTCTTATGTAATTGTCGCTTGGATGTAACTTCATTGTATGGACATCTTTCTTTACTCTTTAGCTATTATGACAACATAATATAGTACTTTATTTAAATAAGTGATAAATGAAACAAAATGGATTAGTGACTTGTACGTTGTACACCATTACACATTTTTTCTCAAAAGTCAACAACCTTTTAAGTGAGATGTTTGTTGCTGTACGTGTATGTTTTTTTTCTGTCTAGAGTATCTTAACTGACACATTAATTTTATCACATCAACAAGCTGTGTTTTACCCACTAGCTGATTTGGAAACAGAGCACACTTAAGAGTAGGCAATCTACCAAAGAGAATTAAACATTCTCTCATTATAGCAATGTTAAAGCTTTTAATGGAATCCTGAAGTGTGAGGTAGCCTAATCCCTCATGCAACCCATGAGTAGAAACCTGCAATCAAACACTTGCTAATACACAGATGAATACACAGGTGTATACACATACCTACAAATAGAAATATAAACAGCAAAAACACACATCAAAATCACTTTACTTTGGGACCACATACATAAACACAAACCTTACATACACAGAGTTAAGTGAACACACATTAAAGCTTACAGTCTTCCCCCATGATAATAAGATGGTGTTAAATTTACCCCAGTGGAGTTATGCCACATGGGACAGATAATGAGGCCAGGTGTTAATTAATGTGGAGTGTGTTTCCTCTCGTCTGCTGATGCCCTGTGAATTCCGATCAAGGCTGCAGCTCTGCATCATGGTGCGGCTGATTTGCCAAGCAGTGTACTTCAAAAGGCCAGACTGGCTGTGCTGCAGCCCTCAAAGGGACTGCTTTGGTGAGGGCTATGTTCCAAAGGGTGGGGTGTTTGGCATGCAGCAAATTGAGATGTGAGTGCTGTGAGAAGTTAGAGTTTGCTTTTTGATCAAATGTCTGCTTCAATGTTAGGTTACAGTTGTCACCTAAGCACCCTCTGATGTGCTGTTAAAAGAACTGCCTGTTGTATATGATACCATTTTGTTCATCATATGCAGCCTCATATATGCTACTCAAAGTGTTGTCTTTACATAGTTGGTGCAAACAGTTATAATGAACATGTTGTTTTTCACAGCTGACACACTCTAAAGTCAGAAGGCTTTAATTTAATTTTAAGTAACTTATATTTAATTTGATTGCAACAGTCCATTCCAATATTGCAGGTCACATGTGTGTTTATCTTTCTATTTCATCACTTTATCTTTTGAAAAGATTCTGTGTTTCAGAATTCGGAAAACTTTTGCCTCTCAGTTCCAAAACACGCTGCTGTAGTTTTTAAAGTATAATGTTTTCCTATCCTACAACGGCATAAAATTTCATCTGCTTGACAGCTTGATGCTCTTTTCTTTTTGTGCTTAAAGATATACCAACTTTTTCAGTGGGTAA
This sequence comes from Pseudomugil tenellus, assembly GCA_037177515.1. Lineage (NCBI taxonomy): Eukaryota > Metazoa > Chordata > Actinopteri > Atheriniformes > Pseudomugilidae > Pseudomugil > Pseudomugil tenellus. The sequence goes on along the minus strand of JBAMHX010000009.1, from coordinate 20,076,837 downwards.
CAGGTCTCAACCCTATGCAGGTCATTGTCTTACCAAAGTAAGTCAGTTCTGAAAAACATGTCCTCCTTTACACTACATGATATAAACTAGTATAATCTTCTGCAGATCTGCACGTGGATAGAGTTCCCGTTTTTACTCTTTAATGGCACTACATTCTGAGTTCTCTGGTTATCATTCTATCCTCCATCCACCAGATATAATATGACAGGGCATCTACAGGTCAGACGTGAAGTTCCCCTCTCCTTCATTCCTCAGAAAGTAAGAAAAATGAAAATGTCTTGCTCTCACGTGAACCCCCTCACTGCTGGTCATTAAAGCTCTATTGAGTTTCTGCCAAAGCTCTCATAATACCAATATCTCACCATAGCTCATCTCAGCTGTCTATTCTATCCAGCTTATGCCAAACCTTGAAAGGATTGACACTAAGTCTCTGTGATCACTGTACGTTCTAGATTCCATCTTCCACAAAGTTGACCTAGATCTTCCAGGATATCAGACCTTTGCCCTGTCCTTTGTGCTTCACCACAAACATATCATCCTCAGATCTTTTGAGGTGCTGTTTGAGTGCAGGATAAAGAGCACATGTCTGAAAGTTGAGAATTTGTTGCGCTCTCCAATGGCTGTCTTTTCTCAAGTGGGATAAAATCACAGTTAATTTTGTTTACCTGGATCAACTCCCTGAACGATGAATCAAATTTCTCCTTCTCCTGCACTCCCCATGAATGAGGATGGGCATCCGTAGGTGTGATTGAGGGGATTGAGCCAGCGACAGGTCTGCGGGTGTCATGCGGCAGGTTGGAAGGTGTAAGGCCGAGCAGGATGACGGGCTGATTAATCCAGCAACACCTCTGGTCCAGTGGGAGAGAGTTCTCTCACTATCACAGAGGAGCCATGGAAGTTACAGAGTACTCAGCACAAACTAATAAAGTACACACAGGTTATAGTCAGATATTGTGTTTTTCCTTGTAAAGGTTGTCTTCAAATTAAATACAAAGAATTATTCTAGTAGAAAAAATGTTCACAGCTGTTAATGAGGGCTGAGAATGCTGCATCAAAATGGAAATGAAGTTGAGGCTTACCAGAGCTGTTATATATAAAAGTATGTTACAGCCTAGACTAGAGCTACATAGAAATATACCTCTATATATCAACAAGATTTAGCTTTCAGATTTAAACTGGGATATTATCGGCCAATGGCAGTGGCTAACATTTACTTGGTCAATCATAGTGCTCAAACTTCCCCCTAAAACGGACAAGATTTACATTTTGGGTTTTTTTTTTTAATCCATGGAAACAATGATTACTATAGTTAGCTCTAGTTTTACAGCCCATTTTAAAAACATTTAATTGTTTCATTAAAAGCAAAAACCATGGACTACAACAACTGGTATGGGCTATTCCCCAAATATTGAACACTGGTTAATTTTCATACTAGCACCCCTTATTTAGGGCATCCATCTTGTTTCCTGTCTTTACTCTGTGCTTTCTCTGGCCAGTAAAAGTCAGTCCAATGTTGACTCATGTCTTGTCTACTCTGTCACTTTCTTTCTTGTCCTTGCTCTCTTTTATAATGTCTTGCATTTCTTTACTGAATCAGCCTCGGTGGTGAATTCCGTGTATTAAGAGCACAACACAGCTGTTGCATCATGCTTTGGCCAAAAAAGTAAGGAGGCATGGTTTATTAGTCTTGGACCCCTGGATGCCAGTCTTGGCTCCAGGTATTTAGAAAGTAAAAGTTATTGCACTGTCAAAACAAGTCAGAAGCACAGTTTTTACTTTGGAAAGTTTTATGTTAGGGCACTGGAGCCAATCCCAGCTGACATCCGGCTAGAGACTGGGTACGCCCTGGACAGGTCACCAGTCCATCACAGGGCTTACACACAGAGAACAACCATGCACACACACACTCAGTCCTATAGTCAATTTAGAGTCTCCAATCATCCTATCCCAATGAGCATGTCTTTGGACTGTGGAAGTAAGCTGGAGTACCCGGAGAGAACCCACGCTAACATGGAGAGAACATGCAAACTCCACACAGAAAGGCAGCCCGAGATATGATAGATGACTTGTTAATAAAGTTACATTTGCGGCTTTATATTGTTGTATTGTGTCTATTCGAGGACTGGGGAATAGGAGGCATTTAGGGATATACCAATAGGCGTCACTTCCGACAGCATGGGCCTTGTTTCTAAATAAAGTCATGTAATTTCAGTACCTAAATTTAACCATAAAAAACTCTCATTGTGTAACCCTAACGAGTAGTGTTGATGACAAAAACCTGATTAACGATTGAGTGAAACAAAAAATAATCCACATTTTGACAGAAGGTTATTAAAAACAGGGTGATACTTTTTAAATATTGAGACTTCAAAATGATGATGGAGCTTTTCGTGTTGGTATTTATTATTACTGCACCTAATTATTCAAGGAAGCAACTGCAAATGATCATTTGCAAACTATCCTCGAGCTGTCACTGAACAGCAGTATTCAGTGTTCCGAAAAAAGAATGGTCTGGACACTGTTGTGCATCAGTCTGTTTAATTAAATGTGACAGGGTTACCTAAGCCAAATAATTCACAGTAATAAAGTTTTAGTTTATTTAAGACTTCCATTTGACTCACATGTGGTTTTAAATCTCATTGTGTCTTTGGGCTAAAAGCAGGCAGACAAACTCTCCCAAGAACGCAAAGTGTGTGCGGTTTTCTTAATTTTTTTTTTTTTTTTTTGCTGGTTCAGCCAGTACTGTTGACCTGTCAAGGGTGGATCCAGAGTCATGCCTGCTAATTGCTGGGATAGGCTCCAGCTTCCCTGTGACCCTGAATTGGATTAAGCAGTATGGAAAATAAATGAATGAATGAATGAATGAGCTGGTACTGCTGACCTGTCGAGGGTGTACCCAGACTCTACCAGCCAGTGGTATCTGGGAAAGGATCCAACTCCTCATGAATCTGAACATGATAAAATGGATTTAACTTCTGTGGAGGAGAGACTGTCTTCAAGGTTGATGATTGGTTCCACAGCTTCTCCAAACAACATGTACTGTACTGTTTCCAAACTCATATTGTTTCTGATACATTTATCAGTGTGTAAATGTATATGACAGAGCATTGTGTATTGCATGAGAAAGCCAATAAACATAAATGGAAATGTCTTCACTAAATGTAGTTACTTGTATATAATGTGCTTAATTTTACAAACAAAACCAAATAATTTCCCAAGAGTACACAGGTCTACACCTGTTACACCCCTAAAAAGAACATAAATCACATGATCAAATTCCTTCTGTACACATTCTCCCAGAGTCATTTGTGGAGAAACAAGGCAGCAGTTGCTTAAATATTGCAGATTCCAAAAGAATAAGCTTACTTTAATGAAAATGGCTAGAGTAGAAATAGTTTATGAAATAAATCTGTGATCAAAGCTTCAGGTCAGAAATCTGTCAGCTAAACTGACTGGTTGGATTGCCTCCACCCATCTTTCATCAGCACCTGTCATTGGTCTGATAATTTATCTAGTGAGCGGCATTCCCTGTCAAACTGCACATCAACAGGAGGTTGCATTTTGTCACCCTCTAAGGCCATAGGCCACTCATTTAAACATCTGCCTCAAACAACATCATGTTTATATGTTAGTTCATATCCAAATTTTGTGCATCCTCATATCCTGTTATTCACAGTTTACTTTTTAACTTCTATTTCAGGTTTTTCTTTTTTATTTTAGTTTAAAAGAAAATACTCCTTAACTTAAAAAGTTGTGTGCAAAAAAATGCAAAGGCATTAACCATCCAGGCAAATCAGCCTTTGGTCTTAAATCATAAATATTGCTGATGGAATTTTCTTGTTTGTTGATTAAAAACTAACATTTTATGTTAGGAAATACTAAATAATTGGAAAAATTGTAAACTGACAGTAACAAATGAATGTCAAAACAGAGTTTGCTTGAGGTGCAAAGCAGCATTAAATTTGGGCCATAGTATGTTGTAGCTGTGTCGTTCTATCTGTTATGGTTCATTGGTTCTTATAAATGAAATCACCATAAAAAACTTGTTAACATCCAAAAGCGTTCATGACAATGTGAGCAGCCAGGTGTCCTGATTGCTTTACATTCCAGTGAATGACATTTGGATTTACAGCTCAAGTGTCTGTGTCATCCTTGTTCCCTGGCTCTCCCACTGTGTGACTACCTGATATTGGATTGACCTTATAGGCTACAGAGGTCAGGACATCATTAGCTGCGACCAGTTACAGACTCGCTGCTCAGCCTCCAACACAAAGCCAGTGCCACTGGATGGATCATATAGCATTGATAGAAACCAGCTGGGCTCTGTTACACAACAACCATGGTGGCAATAGAGATGTTAGCAATACCAATAAGACACAGACCATTAGAAGCTTTTGCAGTGTTGTATGCATTGTACTGTATGTCATTAGGTGCCTGAACTGTGAAAGCTATCTCATATCTGTGGGATGGATTATTGAACCATGAGACATACAAATATAGAACAACTTTTAAAAAGAAACATATGACAATGTGGAGATGTATGATATAATAGTTTATTAGAAATGGAACATTTTAAATGAAATAAGATTAATAGCGGTGTTTCAGCTGCACAAGTGATAGACAATGCATTGGAGAGATAAAAAAAAATACTGAGAAAAATGTATTTAGTTTACTCTCCTGGGGCCTCGTTTATAAATTGTACTTTATGAATTTTACTACGTTAACTTTAAGATTTATAAAAATAAATTAGAATGAAAAGAGTCCATACTGCTGCGACAACTTTGGACCTAGCATAGTAACATTTTGAAGACGGGCTTCACAGCTGATAGGAAAATACATTTAAGCCATTAAACACATGTTTGTTATCATTCACACTAGACTTTGTGTTTTTGTAATTAAAAACATGAAAAACTGATTATTATAGATATTCTTGTCAAAAAACGTATTTATTCCATAAATACGTATTTAAACATCTGAGCACAGTAGGCTCATACTAAAAACATCATCGCGCTTATCGGTACATTAATTGTGAGAGGGTTTAGTAATCCCAGTAGTTACTGAGTATGTATACAAATATCACCAAGAGCATAAAGTCACGCGATCACAATGTGTCACAATGGATGTGCTCGCACTTCTTGAACAGTATGCCAATGGTACGCTGAAAATGGGAAGAGTTTTCAGGGATCATGAGGATTCCCCGGCCAGTGATGATGACTGATAAGCCGATTTCCTTTTACAGTTATGTACGAAAGTGGGTCCAGTGTCAGAGCGCCAGACTCGCCGGTTGCCGGCTGTTTTAGAAGGTATTACTAAAATGACAGGCCGATACATGACAATGGGATAACAAGCCAACATCAAGAGGCAATTTGCAGCAATGTCCAGCTAAACGTAATCGTAATCCAAACGTAATCGCTGCGATAAACTGCACTTATGTTGCTATAAGGGCTTCATGTGAAAACAAGGTTGCCTTTTTTAACCAGTTATTTGTAACATGGACATGATCCTGACAAACCCGGTAGCATCGCCTTTCAAGTCTCCACCTCACTAATAAGCCCATCGATTTCAGTCTCTGAAAAGTTAAGTTCTTGCACCTCTCAGTTGCACTGATTCTGCCACAAACACTCATTTATTCATATGGCGCCATATTTATGAGCTGCTTTGCATTGACCATGTATGGTAGGTGTGTAAGGGTGGGAACGTGGACCAAAATCTCTTGAGCAACCTTTTCAGCAAGGTTGCTATTTATAAAAGGAAATTGCTTGAACCTGAGCATACGCAATGTTTTTCTGATCAGACTTTTACTTTAGCGTACCAACTACTTGTTTCTTTTTTTTCGCTGAGCACAATTCTAGTAGTGATTCTAAGCAAAGTTTTATAAATGAGGCTGGGAACTACAGAATATATATATATATATATATATATATATATATAAATGCTACTGTTCCTTCAGTCTTTTTCTATGATAAGAGCCCTCATATTCTCATACTGTTAATTCATTTGTAAGGGAAGGTCATATTTTTCTGTTGGTCAATATTTCACTTTGTCACAAAACTCTTGTTTCTTTCAAATCTTTTTCTGACTTTTTTCCTCTCCCACAGCCATGATCGCAGGTAGGGGATCAAGTTGAGAGGGTTTATTGTTTTTTTTTCTCAATGCTACCCTCCGGCACAGCAATAAAGCCTGTGGTCTTAAATGACCACAGAAGGTATTGATCTTCATAAGGCACAGTTTTGATGTTAAATAATAACCACAGGAAATCTGATGGAAGGTGCTGACCTTTCTCTAAGTCTCTCCTTTCACCTAAACCTGGTTGTATGGAAGCATGTCATTATGGTTGGATTTACTAGAGGATAATAAATGCTGCACATGCCACTAAATGCTTGTTATGAGAACAATGACATTGCTTTGTTGAGTTCTATCAATGTACTGTATGTATTTATTGAAAAAAGCATGTCCCCAGTCACTTCTCTTATATAAACAGCCTCTTTAGTTAGAATGATCATTTCCCTGTAGGCTTGAAGTTGATGCCAACACCAAAAAAATGATTACGAACTGAATTTATGACTGCTTTCACTTCTGCCAACTTGATTGGGCAAGTTTTCTCTTTAAAGCTTCTATTTGCTCTGCTTCTTACTGTTCTGCTAGAAAATTGTTTTTCTCATTAGCCACGGACACTGCGGTCACAGTTCTTCATATCATCTGTGAATAAGGCTCCCCCCTTGTTAGATACGAAGGCAGGAACCCTGCCGCTTCCAAGCAAAACCGTGAAACCAATGAAATGAATAGAAGTGAAAAGTCATGCTCTTGAATGACAACAGGGAAATCTCTCCATCTTACAATGCCTGTGCTTTTTCTTCCTTCTGTGTGTACCATCAACATCTGAATTATAAAGAACTCCAGACCTGTCCAAGCACGAGCAGGGACTCAAAGGAGCCTCAGTACACCTCATTGGTAAACCCAAGTCTCGAGTGCAATTTTTTTTGTCCCAATGGAAAGAAAGATACCAGTCACCATATCACCTCTTCACTCTGCCTCTTAAATATTCCTTTTTTTCTACAATTTTTGTGGTTTCAGGCTACACTGTGGCCTTTCAAGCTTTGTGTTAGTGTTGCATGTGTGGGTGTGCATGGGCTTGAGAGGAAAATAGTTATAAAAGCTGAGATCTTGAAAAACACGCTGCAAAAAGGTTATATTCATTCTCCCGCCACCTCTTTCTTATTACACTTCTAATTAGATCACGGAACGCTTCTCTGAGTAAACTGCATGTGCCTAAGTGACCCACAATCCCACAGTCTTGTCCTTCTTCATCGAATACTTATCTCTTGTAGCTGAGTAGCAAGTGACTGATAGCATATCGCAGTCTTACAGGAAATGAAATGGACTCTTGAGATGTGTATCTAAAAACAAGGAAGTCATCCATATATCTTCCTGTGAAGATAGAGAATCGAATACATATTTTTCTTTGAGAAAAAAAAAGAGTCTTGCTCCGAGACAAAAAGCAGCTATTGGTCTTTTCAATATAAAATATAATAGTTTCTGCTTATCAGTATTCCTGCCAATGATCTTCCATCAGCAAAGTGGCAGTCTGGGATGAATGTGCTGCAATATCAAAGAGATATGAGACTAATGTAGCTGATAGCACTCTTCTCACCTTTAGATAATTTTGCGTGTAGAGTGTCAGATGATTGCTGATTATTGAACAGCGTTACAGTTGATCTGAATCTCATCAGCACTTAACCTCATTGTTCCTGAAGCAGAGGTGAGAGGAATGTCAATTGGAGTGAGTCTTGTGTTTTCTGGCCCTGTTTCAGCTCTCCCTCTATCTCTGCTCCTCTCTTTGCCTTCCACTTGTACACACAAGCACACAGTCACACACCCACACATAAAAATACACACTGCATGTGCACACACACAAACACAAGCTAACGCATTCTGGGTTCTCTATCACTGTCACAAACAAACACAAACACATCAACCGAGTCTCTCTTTCTCCTCACAAACACCCAAACTTACTGGATGTCTATGGCAGAGAGCAAAAAAACAGGCCCATGAAAAATGCATGTCCCTTTGCGTATTTCAGAAGAAATACTCATCGGGATTCCATTCTCATCTCAGCTGAAATACCACACAGGAATATCAATTACACAGGCAATTTGGGTGGCAGGGTAGGAGGGAAGGGTGCTCAACAAGAATATGATGTCTGTGTCAATTAAAGGGCCACCATCTCCTGCTACTCTTAACCAACTTTGCCAGATAATGAAATACATTTTGGCTTGAATATGATAGAAATACTGTTAAGTTTGGTAGAGTCAAGATTGGATTGTAAGCGGACAAAACTTGTAAAAACAAATAAAGTTATAATGCCAACAGCTGGCATCATCTGGTTGCCGTTGAAGTGAATTTAAGGAGGGATTTGGAGCCAACATGAGTAGCTTGGTGTGAAGAAGTTTCTGGATACAAAACTTTGATTAATAAAAGGTTTATTACAAAAAGTCAGGCATCAAAAACAGATCTGCAGATATATGTGAGGACTCCGAAGGCCAGATGTGGAAAATCCCCCTGAAATGTGTGTGCTCACATTTTATATAGGACAAGACAAAGACATTCCTCAGTCTAGATGTTAGCCAATCATGAGTCCCCACTGTGTATGAGGACCTTAACAGGAAATATGTTCGGTAGACTATTTGCTGAGAATCAGACACTTCCCCGTAATTGCTGACCTTGATCTAATTGTGTTTTTCTTTAGGAGAATCCTTATATGTGCAACAATGAATGTGATGCCACCACCGAGGAGCTGGCTCATCCTCCTGAACTGATGTTTGACTTTGAGGGCCGGAACCCTACTACATTTTGGCAGTCAACTTCTTGGAAGAAATACCCAAAACCTCTTCAGGTCAACATCACGCTGTCATGGAACAAGACAATTGAGCTGACCGATGACATTGTTCTCACCTTTGAGTCAGGTCGGCCTGAGCAAATGGTCCTGGAAAAGTCGCTGGACTATGGGCGAACCTGGACCCCTTACCAGTTTTATGCCACAGACTGCCTCGATGCATTCACCATGGAACCCAAAACGGCGAGTGACCTCACCCAGCGTACCTTGCTAGACATAATTTGCACTGAGGACTACTCCAGAGGCTATGTGTGGAAGAACGATAAGACAGTGCGTTTTGAAATAAAGGACCGCTTTGCTTTGTTTGCTGGACCTCGGCTACACAACATGGCCTCACTGTATGGCCAGCTGGATACCACCAAGAACCTGCGGGACTTCTTTACCATCACCGATCTGAGGATTAGGTTACTGAAGCCAGCGACTGGAGCCACCATGGTGGACGAAAATAATTTGTCCAGATATTTCTACGCAATTTCTGACATAAAAGTCCAGGGCAGGTAAGATCTTTTCACATTTATTTCCATTTATCTCACGTAACATGAAGACTTTCAGTTGCACCAGAAACTTCTTTTTCATAAAGGAAAGAGGAGCAGGGAAAAATGCAAAGAAATCAATAACAGTAAATATTTCTATGACTGTTAAGTAAAGTTTCATGACTTTGACATCACTAACCCTTTGTGACTTCTAAGTAAAGCGTCATTGTTTTTGTCCTGTTTGAGGCAGGAGAAAGAGCAGCAAATATAACACACACTAGCAGCTCAATTTGCCTGAAACACTGTTTAACACCCTGAGCTGGGCAGATGTATATTTTGGACCATACCTATATTGAGCACATTTGAATTTCTGCACTCTATCTTCTCTCGCATGAACTTTATATTTTAGTCATGTCCAAATTTTGTTGGCATTTTTTAAAATAAAATAAAGGATACTCATTCATATTTTGTTTCCACACATGATGTACATTTTATGGTAGGAAATGTCAGCAGAAGGAATATGTGATGTTTTGGGAAGGAAAACATTTTCGTTTCCTGACACATAGAAATGACCCACATGACAGTCGTAAAGGCTCTACAGCTGCTCTCCGAATGGGACCTATGTTGCTTACTGCAGTTGGTTTATAGAGAGGGAACTAGGTTGGTAATGACCCATCAGATGGGCCCCTAGGTAAATTGAAACAGTTAGTCTCTAATTAGAATTCAGTAGACTTCAATAGCAGATTAGAACCATTAGCAAGTTGGCTAATTGGTAGGAGACTAATCTTGTAATTAAGAGCATTTGCAGCTGATTAAATGGTAATCATCAGGGACACATCAGTGAAACATGAAGACATTAAGGTCTGCCGGGCTGTGATTCCAAATTTAGCCTTGCCCTGTTTAATAGAGTAGATTTATGATTTAATCTATGGGGTTTCCTTTTCATAGCAGGCTGCACTCTTGTCCTGAATAAAACCTTTTTTTCCTCTTTTTTTGTTAAATCAGACAAATTACTCTGAAATGTGAGCTGTCAAAAATATGACAAGGCCTTATGACACTTGATGTCTTCAAACATGCTATGACAGTTTTTTTTTTCTATAATAGCTCTGTTACATTCACAACTCAGCACAAATGAGGGATGCATCTTCTGCAGCCATTCACGGTCTTCCAATATCCTCACTTATATTGTAAACATGAATTGATGAATTTGAAATTGAAAAGCCTGCTAGCCAGCACGGAATAGCATCTCCTGCAGTTATCTTATTTTGCCATTCATTAGGAGTAGCAAAAGGTTGGATGTGGGGAAAATAAGCTATTTTGCCCAATTTTTCATTCTGCCCCTGGGCATCAAATTCAATTTTCGAGCAAAAGTTTGCAGTGAGAAAGAAAAGGAAATAAACATACGATTTCTGTCCAGAGGTGGATCAGTAACTCACTTGAAAGAGCGCGATGGAGGCAGGTGGGCAGAGACTGATTAGAGTTTGCACCAGCCTCAGCCGCCTTCTGGCAACAACCAAATGTGAAAGGCTTATCACAGAATGGCCATCCTGTCTGAGAAGTCCCAGAATACTACACAAAGGCTGATAAACTGTCATGGGTACATGCACAACTGAATATTTTCAGGTTTAGGTGAGATATGTTCAATGTTCTGCAAGTCCAGTCTATGTTTATGAAGTGATATTATGACTAGACAGACACAAAAAGAAACCTTAAAGTTTTAAAGTTAAAACTCAGCATCTTAAAGTCAATGAATGTTTTCTTCTCATTCTGATATAATTTTAAAATGCCTGTTTCCTGTTTCTAGTGCATATATTCTAATATAAGCATCCAAGTATCAGATTTTTGACAGTTTAGTTGAGCTATAACATTTCATACACAAGCTCTTGTTTTTGGTTGAATATTACGTTTTCAGGCATGGGAAATAAATGGATTGAAAAATTCAGAAAATGTCTTTGGACAATGAGAGGAAGCCAGAGTACCTGGATGGAACCCACACCAACGTAAGGAGAACATGCAAACTCTGCAAGGGCACTGTCCAAGCCAAGGTCTGAACCTCATGCTATGAGACAGTGGGGCTAAGCACCACACTACCGTGCAGCCCTTCAATAAAGAGGTTCACAGCAAGAAGTAATCCCAACAGTTACACTTTGACCCACATGGACAAATGTGACAAATCCTCAGGGCCTGAAAATTGTTGGTTGGGTTTTAAATGTAGGACCAGTGGTAGTGGATCTGTGCAAGGACTGGTATCAACAGACTGTAGCTGATTGTTGCATTGACCAGAGCAGTCCCATATGGACACAGTCATGATAAATCCTGACACGGTAATCACTTGTAAACTAAGTTAAAAGCGTGATTTACATGCTTCTCAGACAAACTGTACATACAGGCTAATTTTAGTTATAACCTCTAAGCAACAGATGGAGACAAGACAATTAAAAATATTTTCAGCAGGATCCTCGGAGTAGTATTTATACAGAAATGTAATAAACTTTCTGGGAAAATAAAAGTTTTTAAGTGCATTACAAGGCTTTGAGATAATAACTTATTATTTTTTTCACTTTATATCTTAAGTATAGGGATGTCAAGAACATCTTCCTTCCTCTTTATTATTAGATCTTTTTTTTTTTCAACAGTCTGAGAATCACTGTTAGGTCTAATTTAAACTATAATTCATTGATATGAACTCCATTAACTAATGACAGAAATTGATACTGATTTGTTATAAGTGTCAAAATCCTTACAGGTTGTGAGCATAGATTAAAGAGAAATGGCCTCTTTTTCTGAAAACTGTGGTAAATTTGACTATTCTAAACATTGACAGGTTGCTAAAAAAAAGAACATTGCAGATTTCTAATGGTTTGTAAAATGACTTTACAAGATCTGACCATCCTGTTCGCTTTTTTCTTGTGATACAAAAAGTCAAGTAAAAGATTAGAAAGTAAGACATCTTTTTTCTCTCCCCTGCATATCAAGTCATGGTATATATAGGGGCTTACTGTGGTATTGATTTCTAATGTTATTTCACATTAGCAGAAAACAAAAACCTTGAACCGTGCACGCTAACCCACCTTTCACGTCTCCTTCTCCATCGTTCCTCACTTATTGATCAGATGCCAGGTTGTTAATTAAGACATGACCGCTACCGGGTGGTTGCACGGTCAGTGCTGCACATGTGTAGGGCTGCATTGGGGCCTGGGAATAAGAGGCAGTTAATCCATAAGTGCTAATGTGCTATTTCTGTCATCCCCCATGTCATTATCTAGTTTTTTACTAACCTTTTGCCTGTCTTTTTGTCACTGTCTTTCTCTCCCACATTCCCATTTACCCAATGTTCATGCATTGTGTAACAGTATTCCGAAACATAACATCTGAAAATGGCAATAGTCTGTTCAAAGTGAGGATGTAGCCATTTATATTCATTTATGTTTAAATGTGCTTCAGGTAATATTGTGCATTATTTGTAAACTGGAAAACCATGATCATTAGTTTTTAACATAAAATGTTGCACTCCTGAATTTACACTAAACTTTCTATTGTTTCTATGACAGTTGTGATTTAGCTGAGGTAGCACTGATCTTGGCCTTGATAACAAGGTATATAACGTTTTTAGAAACAAAGCTTAGAGGACATATTTTTTAACAAAGGAGAAGAAAACTGTATTTGCATGTAGTCAAATTGCGAGTAAGTGGAGCATGCACATGTCATGCTCATTAAAAACCATGAACAGGTGGACAAATTAGGAAATAGCGAACAGGTGTGCGAGTGGGTGTGGTGCAGAGACTGAAGTAAGTTGAAGAAACATAATGCTAATGTGGTGATGGAGACTTGATGTTTTATTAGAACTTCAGCAAATCCTCCCTTCGCACATCATTCAGCTTGACTTTTGATGACCCTCAGCTTTTTAAATGTCGAAGTACATATTTACCTAAATGCAAATTTTGTACCAAACTGCTAACTCAACATTTTGGCGCTATTAACAAGTGTTGTATTCAGTATTGCAAGCTGATTCATGTACAAATCAACCAGAAAAATTTTTAAATGTAATTTTTAAGATGCTTCTCAAAACTATAAATGAATAAATAATAATAATAATAAAAAATCTATAAAAAGAATATTTATTAAAATCCTAAATAGTGATAAAAACTGTTGTATCTGTACAGCAGGTGCTCTTAAATATGCACCTTTATCAGATTTCAAACTAATTTTACCCATCTCTGCTTTTAAAATTGCTGCCAGTGTACTGTTTAACTTTATGTCATTATTTTCTTCTACAGCAAATAGTGTATAGTCTCCAATTTAATTAAAACAAGTACCCAGCACTACTTAAAGGTGAAATCCCACCAGTGCTCCAAGCCAGTGTGTAGAAATGGCCAGTTAAAAAAAAAAAAAAAGATTCAAAAGACTGGCTCATAGCAGTGCTATTTCAGTCAGCTGTTTTGTCTGTGATGTGACAATGAACACAGATGCGTGTGCTGTAAACCCCTTACCAGCCCCCTTTAGGCTAAATTTTAATCCCAGTCATTGAATACATTTTTCCAAAAGAACTGTGTGTGAATTATGTGATATGAACTGGCTGAAATCAGCCACCTCAATTTATTTATTCATTTCTATAACCAGATCTCATGATAAGGCATTTGCAGGGTCACAAAGTATCGATCTGAAAGGCTTAAAATTTGGTAAATAATTGCACAATGAACATATGAAACTGTAAATTCTTCATGAATTTACATGCGAACAGGGAGCTGCTGAGTTGTTAATAGTCCCATTGCATGAGGTATGTCTGGTATGAGCTGGCCTGCCGTGTTTTGAAAGAGAATTTTTTTTTCATTTTAGTATCCATCTTTCTTATTATTATTATTATTTGCCACATAATTGAAACAACCTCATACTGAATTAAAAAAAAAACTGAAAAATATCCGATTAGTCGACTAATCGTTTCAATAGACTAGTCGACTATTAAAATAGTCATTAGTTGCACCCCTAACATGTAT